>JAWPHD010002993.1:0-232659 GCA_037043455.1 Cyrtodaria siliqua
GTGTTTTCTGGTTCTGTGCGTTTGGAATGGTATTAATTGCTGAATAATATTTCGGTTCCAGGTATTCATCATTTTACACATTGTATCCATTATAAACACACACATGTGCCACTATGTATAATAAGGAATGAAGCAGATTATTATTTCCTCGTTTTATTGTCCTATGACACCAATGATTCACAATGATTATTACGTATATTAAAAATATGAGAATCAATTCGCGAAAAGGGACCATGAACGTCAGAAATGTCGTGAGCGTCCATGAAATACATTGCTTTTATATGCTCATGCCGTGAGTCAAAAGCAATTTTATGTACTGAAACATTTGAAGCTTTCATTTTCTGAAAAGAAAATTTGCTAGTTTGGAAAGTCAATATATTCATCCAAGCCTTCCCGTTTTTACGAACTGATTCACAATAATAAGGTTGACTGTCAAATGTATCTTGGGATCAGCATAACATATCTAGTAGAATGGAACATTAAGCTTCAACGAAAGACTGCACTTGACAATTTCACGAACATTTGGACTATTTGACAGACATACTACCTGAATAGTACCTTCGAATTAAAGGCATTTCCAGGAAGTGTACATGTAAACGCAATATTTAGTCAGTCTCTGTGAGTCAGTCTCTGTGAATACAGAGAATTTGGAGACAGAAATGTAACCATAGAACCTTTGCAACATTGGCTGTGTACTGCTACATTTATAAACGCTTAATATAAAGAAATTATTTGTTATTTAGCATTTTTCAAAAACGAAAGTACACCCTTATCGCGATGTTTCTACTTCGTACTTCCGGTTTGCAAAAATGTTGAATAATAAGTGATTTATTTTATATTTAGAGTTTATACTTGCAAGTATTTTTATGACAGATTCGAAGTAATGAATTTAAGCAATATTTTAAAAATTGTCCCAAGGTAATTCCGAAAATAAACCTTATATAATCACAGATGCAAAATCACAGTCGTAATTAACGTGAGATCAATTCTACAGAACTTTAAATATCATTAGGCTAATTCCTGAACATAACGTGATATATTGCACGTATTAAAACAATCTGATATGTTATGAATACTTAGATGAAGCTATAATTGCTCACAACCTTGAGTAATTGTTTGCTACCATAGAAATATACTGTGGGTGCAAGATGTCGTTAGAAATGTAATTCGTCAATTGAATAATTTTAGATGTGAGCAATGAGAACTCCTGTTAAGTGTACATGAATTGATACAATATAACGACTTCTTGTCGTACACTGTAAAATAAAAACAACACATTATGCAATAACAACACATTAAATTTTTAAGAACTTGAAAGGATGTTAAAATGTTCGATTAGACCATTTACAGTGTATAACTATTTTTGATTTTTAATGTATGCATTTACTGTATACGAGGGGCTATAACAAAAGTATGTTTATGTGTATATTTGTATATTTATGTTTATATTTGTATATTTATGGGTATTTGAATAAAGTTTAAAATTGGTTTAAACCATCACACGTTATGACGTCAGCGTGACGCAAATGACCCAATGTGGACGTCGTGTGTTCGTGAGACGGAGTATTCGGTGCGGGGTCACTGTGCAAATATTGCAATATCATTCGAACACATTGTTCGATCATCAAGAAAATTTCACAGCATGTGGAGATATACATTTTGTAATTAGCCATTCCAAATATATATTTGTCTGTAATTCAGTAAAAGATACGTAATTTATTACCACCAGGTATATCATTTACTTCTTTGCAAATCGTTTAAAAGTGAATAATATTAAAAATAATTGACATTTCGTTGCGTCCAAGCAAACTTATAAACACTCAGATTATTTTGTCTATACATGTGTAGAGGTGCAGTTACTGATTTGACTCAACATTTCAGGATTTCTATGACATATATAACAAGACCTTGGTCTGAGGGTGTCTCGCCCACCGCGGCAAACGGCATATGAAATATTTGATTAAGTTTGTGCTTAAATGATGTCCACCAAAGACAACACTTCATATGACCAAGCATCAAACAAAAAAAAGTGGAGTAATCGTAAGAAGTTAAGTTACTGAGGTTAAGTGGTTTAACCAGGGTGTAGTTTTGTGAAAATAACGCAAAATATGACCTTGACCTTGGTATTTTTGTCGTTCAGCGATGTCCACCAATGCCAACAATACGTATGACCAAGTATCAAAGACATAAAGTGAGGCAATCGCATAAAGTTAAATAACCAAGGTTAACTTTGGGGAAAATAAGCAAAATATGACCTTGACCTTGGTAATTTTTGTAGTTCAGTGATGTCCATTAATGCCAACAATACATATGACCAAGTATCAAACAAAGAAAATGAGGCAATCACATATGTACAGTCGACTAAGGTTAACTTATACCTAACCAAGGTTAAGTTACCTAACCAAGGTTGAGTTTGAGAAAGTAACGAAAAATATGACCTCGACTTTGGTAATTTTGGCATTACGTGATGTCTCTTGTCCCAACAAAGCATCTGACAAAGTTTCATAAAAATCCGAGCAGCGGTTGTTGAGATATAGTTGATTTAAAATGTGGCCGCCGCCGTCGCCGCCGGAAAAGTGACTGCTATGTCTCGCTACCCTATATATTTCGTGGGCAAAACAAAGAGAGAGACACACCGAGGCATTACCGTGTCTGTTTGAATTTAAATTCGAACAATTCGATGACGTCATAAATACCTTTAATTAATAGTATAGATCTTTCTCTTTCATGGTGAATAAGAAGTACGTAAACTGTTTTAATCTCCCATTAGAGCATTAGTTCGAGAACTTATTGATAGCCCCTCGTATAAATACAAGTGTAAATTGTATGTACGTAACGAAATAATGGAAATGTCGAATAAAGAATAATGTTTTAAATGTTATAGGTTCTGTTTATTTATATGTTAGCTATATGTTCTGAAACCATAATTGTAATGTAGACTAACTTCTAATAGCCAAAGACACTGTCCAGTATGGCAACTTCATAATGAACAGCTATGCGATTATATTTTGTTTCCGTGTGAGTCGCTATTTGAAAGTAAATAACAAATATTGTTTCAGAATATATGGCTTAACACATGTCCTTGCAAAAGTGCCTGTTAGTTCTGACGTTGGTGGTCATATCTATAGATGATCTTTTAAAAGCATCCAATGATATTTAAATACGCCTTACGTACTGAACTTGAAATGGCATTTTGACATACAAAACTAACTGCATATTTGTTACATTAATATAAAATCCTAATATACAAACTATCAAAACAGTTCCTTATACGGTATTTGAAATTAATGCTTTAAAAAAATACTATAACGTTCATTTGTAATTTATATCAGACACATTTCTCCGTGTGTTTAGTTTATAATTTTGTGCTTGGAAAATTTAAGTCAGACAATGCTATGCAAATATGAGTATTTTAGCAAAATTAAAAAAACAACGAATAACACGGATTTGTCCATTTTTATGACAAATCAAAACCAACATACTGGGTCCATACGCCGCTGGAATGGAATAATGACAGTAACATTAGCATGTCCACCGCCATATGCATGCCATCTTCGGGATGGTTAACATTCTGCGCTATTGATTTTATAAAGCGCGTGAACGGTAGCAAGCACTTTTCACTACCGTTCATGAACAGTCTCAATCAAACCGAGACTGCTATATTTCGTATTTATCGTGTTCGGGCCGTTTCCAAAGGTCCACTCTCATACTCTTTTATAGTATATAACGTCAGTCGTAGGATATTAATATAGGCGTTCTTTGCACCGTGAACATAAGGAATAAACACGAATAACTAGTTGTACGGTATGATAAGCTGTTGTGGGTATATTCAATAAACCATTATTACATACCTTACTATAAATAGTAACATATTTTAGTAGAAAAACAATGATTATCAGCCCTGTTTCTAAATCCATAATCGGCACACTGTGCCATTGTGGATTATGGAAAATCGGCACAGTAGCAACAGACTGTCCTCACGCGAAGACGTCAACGTCATCAAGAAATACAAAGACGTCATATTGGCGCGCTATGGCTGAGGAGTGGACGTTGAAATCTCAACTGCAATTTCAATTTTCACGCCCAGTAAATAAACGTTTGAAGCTTTGAAATATATCATTAAAGCGAAAGACAAAGGAGAAAACTAACTTAAGATAAATTATTAATTTAATGTAATGTATTTATTTGCCAAACAAGTGTGTGCATCTTATGCTACTTGTATGTTTAATGTACACCGTTTTGTAAACATGTCGACGTATTTTGTCAAAAAGGTGCACTGTTTGTTCTTATTCCTCTTCTCCATTTATAGTAAGGTATGTAATAAAAAGGCAAATATACGGCCGTGGTGTGCCTTTTGTCGATAATGGCCCACCTAGTGCATGGCCCTCGGGCTAAAGCCCTCGGGCCATTACGGCACTAGGTGTGCCATTTATCGACAAAAGGCACACCACGGCCGTATATTAACCTCTCATTAACAAACCTACAATCAGAATACTGTACGTGCCATAGCACTGTGGCTTTACTACGATACACTAATTGAAGTTTCTTTACAGATTGTGTCTGAGCTTCCTTCCAATTCTGCATTGGTTTAATTATCGTATATCATGACGTTTGAAGGTTCACGAATGAAGGCCATACTATCAAATGGTATAGGCTTCCTTCATGAACTCTCAAACACATTCTCAAACACATTATGTAAACATATACAAAATTGGAAGGAAGCCCAGACAAAATCTGTAAAGAACATCTGTGACGTTTACTGCCGGTATACTTAGACATGTGATCTTTCAATTTAGCGTAATTTTTTCTCTTTGTATCCGCACACATCACATGATGCTGTCATGGCTTTAGACTCCCTTCGCTTGTGCCTTTCAGATCGGCCTGAGTTTCGAATTCCTTTTTACACGTCGAACACACATGTTCTTTTGTCTCGTCGTGGACACTGCACTGGTGATGTTTCAAATCAGCTTTTCAAAAATATTGTTTTTCACAGCATATGTACTTGGCGGTGAATGAATGGCGTTTCTCATGTTGATGAAGCGATGCATGCGCCTTGAATTCTTTCCCGCCTCCTTTTTCAAAGGAAAGCTATCAATGCCCATTTCAGAATGTGTATCAATGGCAAACGGAATGCTATTAAAACTGTTTGTATTCACGATTTAACTACAAGTGTATGTGTACCCTATCATTTAACTGAAATGGTGTGTTCTGAATCATTTTTTATTTTTGCCCTGCAAACCGCTCAAATTGACATATGCCCAGTAAAATCATACGAAATACAATCCCTTGAATACAAACTATAGGAATGAGTGTAAAGACAAGAGCTAGATTGTGTAAATGCGTTAAAATCCATGAGGGATTTTAACGCATTTACTCAATCTAGTCTTCGTCTTTCACAACATTCTATTCCTATAGCCTTTGTATTCAACCGGGAGTAGCATTTTATTTTCTGCATTAGACGAACTTAAAGTTTCATAAAAATCGGTTAACTATTGGCGACAACATCAGACATAAAGTTACCTGAATCGAGGCCGGATTTCTTGACTATTTCGTGTTGAACCCTAGCTATCATTGGGTCACATGGGTTGTGCACACTGATAAACAGAGAGTATTATTATATATCATAAAATATAAGCATTTTTCATTGGTCTAGAAGCAGTCACGTGTGATTAAATAGTTTTGACTATTCTCATTGGAAATATGCCAATCGTTCAATAGTTCATCACGTGACCGTGCAATAGTAAATTTAGCGTGCAATAGTACATCTTTGTCATTGACGCGCTTTTTTTTAAAAAACAGCAAAGCGTCACGTGACCGTGCAATAGTCGATCTGTGTCAGTGACGCGCTTGTTTAAATGAACAAAGGAAGCAGATACATTGTTTACACGGATCACACTCCAATTTTTAATTTTATTTTTAAAAAAATAAAACTGTTATATTTTATGATATATAATTAAACAACTATTTAATGCCTAAGGAGTCAATGGATTAGAACTATTTATCCTCGAAAGTAACTAATGACCCTTGAAGGATACTATTGCACGAGGCGGCACTGTCTTCTTAGTGGTTGACCCATTAATACTTTTGTCTTCTTAGAGGTTGACCCATTAATACTTTTGTCTTCTTAGTAGTTGACCCATTAATACTTTTGTCTTCTTAGTGGTTGACCCATTAACACTTTTGTCTTCTTAGTGGTTGACCCATTAATACTTTTGTCTTCTTAGTAGTTGACCCATTAATACTTTTGTCTTCTTAGTTGTTGACCCATCAATACTTTTGTCTTCTTAGTGGTTGACCCATTAATACTTTTGAAAAACGATGTTGGGTCTTTTGTAAAATGTAATTTCATACAACATGAACGATCATAATAGATATTTGTAGATGGGATTTTGCATTTAAACATATTATGTTTGGTGATTTATTTCTGATTGGTGAATATTATTTGTTTTGAAAAATATCTGCATTATTGGCGATTTTATTTATCCATAGAGTTAATTTATTTTTGAAAATCAATACTTTTAAAACGAATTTAACTGATTTATTAATTATTGAGATTGATTTAAAAAAAAAAATATTGGGTTTAAAAATTTATATATTGCCTTGCGTACAATTAGTTTAATAATATTTTATTGCAGATATGTTACAATACATCAATTCAGCATCACAATATTCATAGAAACATATGCACATGGATTTAGCTACAAGTTATTACAACATTAGTTACAGTTTTCTCCATTGTGGCTGAAAAAGTGTACATGATTTGTAACAATACATTTAAATATACATTTGAAAAGGAAAAACGAAGAAAAAAATAATATAGAAAATCCAAAAATGTAAACTCTTCCGTGCGTACAATTATGCACATGTTTACGTTTCATGCGCGCACACCCATATTATTAATTTCTGATCACGGTTCATTATATGCTGTACATCGTTATGGGTCTCGTTCTTGGGAATGGCAAAACACCATTTATTTATACCATTATTAGCACGGATATTGACTAGTGTGCTGCTTTATAATCGATTGTACATATAGTGTGTATGGTAGTGACACATTACAGAAAAATGATGAGTTTTATATATATACCGGCACCGTGGTGGTGTCGGTCATTAGAGCTTGTGTTATATTATGGCTACTTGTAAATGCATATTACTTGACCTGATTTGTACGAAAACGTATTCTGACCTCTCTAAAATTCAGCTGAAGTTAACGCCAAAAGTAAAAAACTGAGATAGGATAGTTAATTGTAAAGACTCATTTATAAAACATATAATATATCTGGTAGTATTGAAAATGTATATATAGACGGAAATAAATAAGTTATAAAAATGAGTGTGTTATATTTGAAGGAAAATACACGTGAATTTCTGAGAGTTACTTTATGTGCAAGTTGTAAAAACTGAGTATGTTATATTTCAAGTTAGATACAAGACACGTTAAAAGAGTTATTTAATATGTATATCTTGTTATTTTAAATCAATAAGTTGTCTAAACTGAATGCATTATATAACAATTAAGATAAAACACACTCACTGACTCAGTTTTAGGAGTTATTTATGTCAGTATAAGCCTTTACTATACATATACACTATTAACTTTACTTATATCTTGCTTGCAGTAGAACATACTCAGTCTTGTGCAACTTATCTATTTTAACGGATAAAAAAAAAGATATACACATAAAATAACTTCAATAATTTCACGTATATCTTACGTTAAATATAAAAAAAAATGAGTATGATAATGGACCTTGGGAAACATTCAATTTTTATTGATTTATCTATTTGAAGTAATATATTTTAAGGGGGTCAGTATACGTTTCCGTAGATTTGAGAGTCATGTAACAACCATTAGAGCCCTTATATATCTGAGAGTATTATATACATGTATGTATTAACTTCCTGGTACTACGTGCACAACTTTTACCAGTTTTTATTTTCATCCAAATTATGTGGAGCACTTTATCCTATGATATGAATTCGATTTAGAAACAACAACTCTTGTTTCTGGCTATTTTGATAACAAATATGAATATGCTGACAGCTAAGTTCGATGTAATATATCTACATGTATTGATATTGAAATCGGGAAATTTATGAGAGCGTGGACTCTCCTTTCCTTAAAACAGAATTTCTCACTCATTGAAATGTACATTTTCAGTATACTGCCTGTATTATTATCTAGCCGCCTCAGCGATGTTGTAATATGATTTTGTTTACTGTTTGTATTATCTTAAGATGCTTTGAGCTTTTGTGCCACGCCTATAGTAACTGCCTGTATTATTATTTAGCCGCAACTGTGTCTATGCATTACGTCTAAATTAACTTCAGTACTTATGTTCTGTGATGCGTATGCTACTTAATATGATTCTAAAGTATACTCTTTTATTTATAATTAATTGTTTGTAGTGTCAGGCAGCCAGTGTCAATCAGTTCCGCTCATATCTGAAATGAGGTGATAAGAGTTTTAGCACCTTTTTAATTTATCAGCCATTGCTCCAAATAATAAATTTCAGTTTTTTTTAATAATTTGTAAACTTAAATAATTCTTAACAGATTGCAATATGTGGCATGTGCAAGCTTTGCCAAGGCTGTCCTCTGTAGGATTGGCACTGACTGTATGATTCTTATTTTTAATTGTACAAACTAGAGTTTTTCTTATTCAATATGATGTCATAAGTATGTAACTTATTTTCCTATTTGATAGCTTTATTTTACTGCTGTTCTAAATATACATGTTATTTATAGTCGGTTCAAAAGCTCGTTAAGAGCTTATGTTGTATTGTTTTATGTCTTGCCGACTCAAAATAAAGCTTATCTTATCTTATCTTATCTGTGAACATAAAGAAGTCACACACGTTTTTTTAAAATTTATAGTTTTAAATTACATGTATATAATCGCGTTTTACGTTTAGTGGTTGACCCATTTAGAGTTCGCCACTTTGCTTTCCTCTTTGATTGTTCTATCACCGGACAGATTATGGACCGACCCAATGATGACGTCTACCTAAATTCACGAAGGACAGTAGCGTTACATGTTTGTCGTCAATCTTGTCTTGTTGTAACATTAGCGGTTTGTTCTTTTGTTGCTCTGGCTTCTTCCAAGTTATCGAACGCTTGCTTTATGGCTTTCTATGATTAAATTGTTTTATATTCATATATGCAGGATCCTTTATATCAGTGAGGTTTTGTGCACCCTAAAATATTGTTAAAACCCCAACTCCAAGCGTCCTTTATTGTCACTTTTTTTGTTTTTGATGCCATATCTTGCCTTTTTAATCACCTTTGTAATTAAGATTTTGTTTTAATTAATGCGTGTTTTTCGTTGACTGTGGTCCTTGAATGCTACATTTTCTGTTCGACTTTTATATCTGCTTTCAAGAACGAATATTTGATTTTAATGTTTCTGTTTTAGTCATTTAGTCATTCTAATTACACAATGACGGCATGCTGTGTCTTTTATCAAAACGTGCTTGATCAGAATTGAGAGAATAAAAGCAAGTTTTAATGAACTACTGAAAGTCTGTGTGAGTCTGTCACATAGGTGAAGGCCATTTCAGTTACAGTAGGTAACAAGTCGAACAGCAATATGGCTATTCGCAGAACACGTGCAACTACAAATAGGCATACAGCACAAACAGCAATTACAAGAAACTGAATGAATGAATGGTGTTTAACAGCACGTCGACACATAAATTGGTCATATTGTGCGCAAAAACTGATGAAATATGAAGAAATGAAGTAGTTATAAAAAAATAAAGTAACTATATAAAGATAAAATACAAGAAAATGAACGTCAAGTATGCGACACCCAAAAATAAATGGGCTGATAATAGGGCCTCCGACGGTCAGTAGCCAACATGTTTTAGGCTTTACCGAACCTCACTCTTACCCTCTTGTCATACCCATAAAAAGGGACTGTGTAAATAAACAAATCTGCGCCCGGCTATATCCTCTTACAAACTAGGCAGCATTAATAGGCAATATAACACAAAAAATGATCATGTATATATGAATAAAAAAAGCATAGAAAGCCACAAAGCACTCAATGATCTGGCAGAAGCCAACACAACAAGAACATACACCATTAAGGGCGTGACAAGAAAAGATTGAAGACAAACATCAAACGTTACCATCTTTTCAGGATTTATGTAGACGTCATCATATGTCGCGAACTGTAAATGGGGCAACCAGTGCAATGCGTTGCAAAATGATAGGGTCACAACCGCTTTGAATATATTCGTTTACGCGTTTGTAAATGACGTCACCATAGAAGTCATGTTGTGATGGTCCATGTTGCAAAAGAGTACTGAAAGTATTGTTATATTTTATATGCACCATTTAATTATTATATGTAGAGAGCTAGTGTTTGTTTGTATGTGTATTACAATTGCAGAATAATTATATATTATTTATAAATAATACACTGAATCGTGTTATCCACTGATCTTTGTTGTCCACCGATAATTGTTTATTCAGTTCAACTTGGTCTTATTAATTTATCGTTCGTGATTTGAAATTATTTTAAAGGTAATTGTCATATCATATTGCTTCTCATTTTTGTATAAATTGCTTTCGTTATTATGTGTGATTCTAAAGCAGAAGTGTCAATAATTTGACCGTACAATGCACTTCGTATGTCTGTTTCATTTAACACCCCCATTATGCTGCATTTTCATCTTCGTTTGGCACAACAGCTGCAATATTCCGGTTCCTTCTCGTCGCTCTGGCTTCTGCCAAGTCATTGAGTACTTTGTGGATTCCAATATGGCTTTTGTTTATTTTCATATATACATGATCATATTTGTATCTATACCTGCTGCCGAATTTGTTAGAGAGAATATTGACTGGCGGAGATTTCCTGATTTACACTCTCCCGTTTAATTGGGATGAGAGTAGGGTTAGAGTGATGTCTGGTGCACCACCCCATAACCTGGTTTAATCCAGGAATTTTATAATAAGTTTGTTTTAGTTCCTGCTGATAAAGCAGCTAATGATATATTTATTGTTTGACGCCGCCATTACGTCAATATTTTATCTCATGAACTCGGGAGTATTAATTTGTATACTCCAGTGCACTCTACTGAAATTAAATTTTGTTGGACGCAAGCACTCAGTGCAAGATTTTCAAGGCTGGAATAGACGAAAAACAAAACAAGCTTCCAACGATGTACTGGATTCCCAAATTACACACACAACCATATAATATATTTCCAATTCTAGTTCTTGTACTACTACAAATATCTCCAACTGACTGCCTTTAAAGATCACGTTAAACAATATTGTGTTAAGGCTTATGAACATTCTGGGATTAATTTATTTTAGTCTATTAAAAATTCAGGCGACGTTCTTGATAAAATGTGTAATAAACGTCAAGCTTCATCTATAAGTACTTATAATTGTTCTACAACTTTACCACACCACCTTATCAAAGACGAGCTTATTTCTCTCATTCAAAAAATTATTGCTAGAGAAAAACTACATTTTGGGCCTGTAACAATATTAAAACGTTTTTTACTGACGGCAGTTTGGACAATTACACTATGTGGACTTGCCATGAAGTTTGTGAATCACTCATTTTTCTATTATATACTATTTTCGTCGGGTATGGAACTACCGTTTACAGACAAATTGTTGATATCCATATAGGTACGAACTGTGCACCCCTTGTCGCAGATTTGTTTTTATATTTCTATGAAAGAGATTTCATGTTGAGTCTTTCACCAGCTATCCAGGCAGATGTTATTGAAGCCTTTAATGACACCTTTCGATATCTGGAACATATATTGAACATTGGCAACCCTTTCTTTTCTATTATGGTTAATAATATATATTTCCTAAAGAACTTCAACTGAACAAAGCTAATATTTCTGATAATTAATGCTTCTTTTCTCGATTTACATCTCTCTATTGAAAATGGTGAAATAATTAGCAAAATCTATGACAATAGAGATGAATTTAATTTTGATATTGTTAATTATCCCCATTTAGATGGGGATGTTCCCCAAGCAACTTCTTATGGGGTCTATGTGTCTCAACTTATTCGTTTTTTTAGAGCTTGTACTCGAGTTGAGGACTTAAATATTCGTAATCTATGTATAACTAAAAAGCTACTCCATCAGGTCTACCGTTACCATTAACTTCGTAAAACCTTTGCAAAATATAATTATCGTAACCCTGATCTTCTTTCCAAACATAAAAGTAAAGTAATCACAACCTGACTTCTATGGTGATGTGATTTACAAACTTCGTAAGATCCTTGGTCATGATCACATTCATACTACCTTTGTTAAACTTGTTAAAAGGTTTATCAAAAGAGGTTATGACGCTATCATTTTGCAACCTACTGTATGCTTGGTGGTGGACCCATTTACAGTTCGCCAATATGCTTTCCTCGTTAATTGTGCGATGACCGGACAGACTGTGGCCCTATGATGACGTCTACCTAAAGCCCAAAAGGGCGATGACCGGACAGACTGTGGCCCTATGATGACGTCTACCTAAAGCCCAAAAGGACGGTGACGTTTGATGTTTGTCTGCAATCTTGTCTTGTCGTGCCCTCAATGGTTTATTCTCTTGTTGCTCTGGCTTCTGCTAAGTCATTGAGTACCTTCTTTGTGGCTTTCTAGGCCATTGAATTTTGTATTAATATATACACGAGCATCTTTGTGTTTTGCTTTTATTCTATTGCCTATTAATGTTGCCTTGTTGGTTAGAGAATAGTTCGTGGCGAGGATTTCTTTATTTACACTGTCCCATTTTATTGGGATGACAGTAGAGTAAGTGTGAAGTTTGGTGCACCCTAGAACCTGGTTTAAACCCCCAGCGGTCTTTTTTGCCACTGGCCGTTCCAAGGCGGTAGCCCTATTGCCAACCCTTTTTGTGTTTGTGACGTCATATGCCTTTATTGTTTGTTAACATTGCCATTCATGTTTGTCCTTTTGTGTGTTTTTGGGTTTCCTGTTCGACTTTTATACTTATTTTTAAACCCCCATCAGCTGTTTTACCACTGTCCGTTGTATTTATCTATGTGTTGAATGCGTGTTGGTTTTGGATGGAATAGATATATGGAGTTCTATAAATGCTTAATTTCCTGCTCGACTTTGAATATAAGTTTAAGGTGTATGCCATTGACATCTCCGTTTAGATAGTGTCTCGTATATCAGAAAGTTAAAAACGAAACATCAACAATCAATAGTGCAGAGAAGGCAGTTGTACTTATTATATTACACTCACTTTGTATAGTTAAGTACTAAGCAATATGTTGCTTTTATGAAGTAGTGCAGTTCATAGAAGAGGATTAGCGGGGATGGGAATAGCGTGATTAATGAGCGGGCACATGATGAGTACAATGTTTTATTTAACGGTACATCATTACATTCTTTAGGTTATTTCGAATAGCCCCAGAAGAGCGAGACTAGTGATCGAGAATAGGAAGAGCGTGAATTGTGAATTGGGATGAAACGGGCAAATATAGCTAGGAGGGATGAAAAGACCGAGGCTAGTGAGCAGGGATGACAATACCGAAGCTAGTGAGCGGGGGTGGGAAGAGAGAAGATAGCGGGGATGAGAAGAGCGAGGCAAGTTAGCAGGAAAGGAAAGGTGAGGCTAGTTAGTGAAGATGAGGAGGAGTGAGGTTAGTGAGAAGGGATTGGAAGGCAAAGGATAGTGAGCTAGGATGGGAAGAGCGAGGCTAGTGAGCAGGGATGGCAAGATCAAGGCTAGTGAGCGAGGATAGAAAGAGCGAGCCTAGTGAGCGGTGATTGGAAGAGTGATGATATTCACGAGGGATGGAACGTGTGTGACTGGTGAGCGGGAGTGGGAAGAGCGAGGCTAGTATGAAGGGATCGAAAGCCAAAGGCTAGTTAGCGAGGATAGTGAGAGCGAGGCTAGTTTGCAGGTATGGAAAACGCAAGGTTAGTGAGCGAGGATGGGAGGCTAGTTTGCAGGGATGGAAATACCAAGGCTAGTGAGCTGGAGAATGGTGATGAGAAGAGGAAGGTTAGTTATGCTAATTCTGTATAATAATCAAAATATTTGCTCGCTCGCCTTCTTACATATAAACTATATCAATCCAGCATACCCAAAGACAATATTTGTTTTAAATGATACTAGGCGTTCATACATATCTCAGAATATGTTTGAGGTCGCTATCATCATAAACACAATAATTGCGGAATACTCTATTATATCAACATCGTTTGCATCATTACACAGTTATGAACTTGAAAAACAAACATTGTATCGATTCCTATGGGCATTTTCCTCTCAATCAACATGAAATATTTCACAAAAAAGCATCGATCCCTTGGGTAATGCGAAACCGAATAGAAAATAAACATTTACATAGGAAAATTGTTTTGGATAGTTATCGTCACCATCTTGATTAAGTGCGCTTTATCCTTCAGATTAAATACATTTGTTTATTTGTAGAGGATGTACATTGCGAGCTATTACTATTCAGGAAGCAATATACTAACTGTTGTGTCAAAGCCGAATTTGTATATACTATGTTTAATCGAGAAGAATGTTAAAAATGCGTTGTCCATGCGCATTTTACGTGATTTGTATTAAAAAAGAGTATGATAATGGACCTTTGGAAACGGCCGAGCACGACACATACGAAATATTGCAGTCTCGGTTTGATTGAGACTGTTCATGAGCGGTAGTGAAATATGCTAGCTACCGCTCACGCCCTCTAGACCCGGGTTGAGCAGAACTCAATATTCATAAAATCAATAGTACACAATTTTAACCATCCCGAAGATGGCAGGCATATGGCGGTTGACATGGAGTATACTGCTTCCCCATGTCGTACGGCGTATGGTCCCAGTATCTAATAAAATTAAATGCACCGAAGAGCGCAATAAACATAATGGAATTAATTTGGGAGCAGTGGTTATGAAGCCTGCGAATCACAAGTAAAAAGCAGACAACATATCCTATGAGTGGTTAAACAATACCCAGAGCCTTTTATCGGCCGGAGTAGTGGAACCACCGGATCAAAAATTAAGTAAGAAAACAAAAGAAATTGAAAATGTACCACCGATAACTAAATATAAGTATCGGGCTCAGCGATCTCCAAAGATCGAATGAATAACAGTACTGATTGCAAGCGCGGGGAGACGTTTTACTGCCGCCACACTCTACACTTGTTATGACATGACGAATTTTACTTTTTCTAAGGGAAAATGATAAATATATTTTTTAAAAGCGAATTTTAAAAGTAGATATACAAATCGAACAAGAAAAGTAGCATTTAAGGACGACAGTCGACCACAAACACACACCGAAACAAAGAACGACTTTAAAGATGAATAAAAGGCAAGAAAAGACATCACAAACACAAAAGGGTTGACAAAGGGCTACTGCCTTGGAACTGTCAGTGGCAAAAATGCCGCTGCGGGTTTAAACCAGGTTCCAGTATGTTTAAGTATGTTTTGTTACTTGTACATACATATATTTATGTATTTATGTATGGGGTATAACGTCGTACGCACGTAAGTATGTACGCATTTATGTATGGGTAGTACGGTGTCAGACCGGTGAAAATCAGCCCATTGAATACAGTGCAATATAGGCTATATTTGGAGATCAGTCACAAGTTCCACAACATTCGTTCGCTTAAATACACTTTTATTCTGTGTATTAAACACATTTGGCTAGCAAACGGTCCCATATCTGGAATAAAACACCGATTCAGTTTTTCAACATTTCGCGTCATTCGAAATAAACATCTGTCAAAACCACATCTCTACCTAACCTCTGTGCTCATACTCTCAAAAGAAATAATCCTGACAAACACAGTAAAATACTTACTATTCATGACAACAGACATACTACTTTAACCTCAGGTTAGATTTAATAGAAACTAATCTTGGGAAAAACACATGCAAACTAGAAACTTCGGATTCTTTCACGGAACTATTTCAGCACCCTACGACCCGGAAGTACTTCCTGACTGGTCTGACACCGTACGTACTTAAGTATGCATGTATTTATGTATGGGGTATAACGTCGTACGTACGTAAGTATGTATGTATTTATGTATGGGGTATAACGTCGTACGTACGTAAGTATGTATGTATTTATTTATGGGGTTTAACATCGTACGTAATTAAGTATGTATGTATTTATCTATGGGGTATAACGTCGCTTTCTAAATATTTTAGTCGTACCACGACGGTGTCGACCTGTAGAGTGAGCACACTGCTCAGCTTTATATTGCAGATTTAATTATCTTCATGGTAGTTGGAATTAAAAGAATGCGCGGGATAATTGTTGGCTATTGAAATGTGTCAGAAATCCTTCAAAAGCCATCTTTATGTTATACTTATATTCCATATTACTGCTGCATTGTTTGTAGAGTAGTGTCTGGAGATTTCGTTATTTAGACTGTTGTACTGGGATGGCAATAGGGTGGTAGGAGTGCGTTTTGGTGCGCCCTAGACCCTGGTTTTAACCTCCCCCCACCCCACACCCCCAGCGTCCTTTTGTTAGGCTGACTTTTCCAAGTTCACTATTGTCAATCATTTTATGTTTGTGATGTCTCATAGTTTGCTTCTATTTTCTTTGTAATTGTTGTTTGTTTGAATGATTGTTGTTGGTTGGCTTTGTAAATCCTACATTTCCTGTTTGACTTTCATACCCACTTTCACGTGTATATGTATCATGGGCGTTGGCAGCTTTCGAGTTGTGATACATGTATCTATATGGTTTGGTCATACGTTACAACTATTGAAGAAAGAATCATGGTAATGAATATTATTTTACGAAATAACAGTCAATGTGAAAGTCATTAAAACGTACCCACACTTTTCAGTATGTATTGACATTCAGCGTTTGTTTAGTGCTGTGTGGCCCCGACGACAAATCAGTAGTGTTATTACTTACTGGTCCTTTGGGATCATCAAGCTCAATATTCGTGGCTTTAAAGTAGAATATCGCTTAAGCCGGTGCTAGGAGGCGTGAGAGACTCGACATAACCTCTAATGAACAGACTCAATAAAACCGATTCTGCTGCTTTTATCTCTTGTTTGTGTTTGTTGCTTCCCAAGAATCCCCTGTTCAGTATTTATTTATAGACAAGATGACATTTAATGTTTTCTTACACACAATTCATTTACAACCACACGCTATTTCTATATTTCTCACGATACTACTAAGTTAATGCCATAATCAACAATATTATATTATTTTTAATTTCAAATTATGTGTATCAAACACAATTTTCTTTTATTTTCGCAGTTTATTAGCTTTAAATATTTCAGAATGCTAACCTTTTCCAGAAATATTTATCAATATCCATTAGTTAGTCTGATCTCATTAAATCTGTCATAAAATTGAACTAGTGTTTTATTTTACTGCATGAAATCTGGTTTAATGTTCCGTTAACACGACATAAAAAGAAGAAACTTGTATTTCTTCGTCAGAGGTTAAATTAGGTCATCCCCAATTAACCGTATATATTTTCATACATTATTTGCAATAAGAAATAAATTAAACGACCCTTGAGCAAATATAAATATATAACATACAGTTACTAACACTCGAATTGAATTGGGGATTTAAGGCGCACCGAAACATGAAAGGTTATATGGCGCCTAACAGGAATGAACATGCCAGGCTCATCCTCCATGTACATCGCTGGGTTAAATCTGAGTACTCGTCATTGTCGTTTTGCTTTGATTATTGATAGTCAGTCGTCTTGCCCAAATTGAACAGACGACATTTACATCCTTTATTTATCTATGATTGATAACGTGTCCAATAATAAGGCAACGTGGACACAAGACTGTCCGTTATCATATTATGGCTACACATCACTTTTAATCTTTATCGCAGAAATCCAATATCACTGAGTCATTTGTCTTAGAATTATTGTATATAAGTTTGCTAGACGTCAGGCGGTCAATCGGTTTGTAGAGATTTACACGTCAATTTGCGGCGTATTGTAGTGATAACGCGCATGAGATACTTTTCACTTTCGATATAGTTAAGCGGAGATACGATAATAATGTGTAACCGAACTCCGACATGGGCAAGGCGGTATCAGCACCAGTAAGTATTCGATTTTTGTGGATTTTGTGTTAAAACCTTGTTCAGATATGTTTTGATACTTGTAAAAATGTATGTTTAGACCAATACTTTTTTCATGCAGATATGCACTTTTCTGCCTAATAAAGGGATGACCTAATACATTTTGCTTTAATATGCACTGGCCAATAAAGCAAATCAATGCGGATTCCCCCGGCTTTTGTTGTACGTAATGTTATCTGACGTCATGCACGTAACGTTGCCAGACGTCATAACAAACAAAAAACAACAACATGGCGGCGTCCTCGATAAGCGTAACATTCTGAGAAATAGGTAATAATAGTAATTCATACAGAAAATTTGGATAATCTACATGATAAATAGAATAATATGAATTTTAGGCACTGCCTAAGACCGAGCAGAGCTCTTAAAATTAACACCCACATGATATATCGGATCGCATATAAAATTTAACTTGTAAACCAAATATTTTACTCTTAATAATTATTCTATATTGTTGTGATAAAATACTAACCTATCTTATGTTTCTTGTCAATCAACATATGAGTAAATTAATTGACTATTCATAATTTCGATCATCAAAATCAGCTGACCAAGCAATGGCCTAGGCATTTGACACACCTCTAAATTGTGGTAGGTGGTAAACTCAAACTCGATCTTTATCATAGTTTGTTTGTTTGTATGGTGTTTTACATCATTTTCAACACATGTAAGGTTATATACTAGTATCACGGTCGATTTTTTTTGTGTTGGAGGCATCCACACACTTTTCCTGGGTACTGTAAACCTCCCGTCATCCGTAAGAATCGACACTTCCTCACTTACAAATCGAGCTCCCAGTGTAATTCGAACCCAGCGATGAGAGGTGAAGGTTTAGAATGCAACGTCGTTAACCATTCGACTACGGAGACGCTTCGTCTTTATCATAGATGTTCAACCAAGTTTATTGTAAAGGTTAAGGTATTTACGGTGTGATTTTTTAAAAACCAAATTTTGAAAATTATCTTATTTTTACTCTTTCAACTCAAGAGGCACCTTTCCTGGGTTTATATTGTTTTCCAGAGAGAATTATTTTGTATCACACATATCTTTTTGGCAGCTACTACAAACAGTGTCACTGAACATTTTCAATTCAGTTCTTCTTTCTAGACAAATTTCGCATTTAGAAAAAACGTACGACATCTGTTCTATTTCAAAGGCAAGTATAGCCCCCATAGCAAGGTTGAATTTTTCATCTTTCTGTAATGGTGCAGCTTCTGGTATGTCATTTATTTGATATGTTTTGATAATATACCTTTTTTCCCGTTTATTTCTCATTTCCCTTTTCTTTGATTCTGACTGTGTTTCGTTTTCAAGAGGTTTTGATTCCTAGTTTCCTACATAAAGATTGGATGGCATTGGTTATATTAGAGTTGGAATTTGAGTCCTTATTTGGTTCAGTATATGGTGTACTAATATAATTTTCTGAATTATGTTTGCTCTTGTTGCCATGCGTGTTTTCGGTGGGTGATATTCGCTTTTTACTTTTACTACTATCAGCATCATTAGAACTTGAAACTGTTTATTGTTCAAAAGTAAGTCAATGGTTGTACATGACAATTCTCCTTCATTGGTTGAAAAAGAATACATGTGATATTGCTCTGCACCAAACTCATGTTACATTGATGTTGTAGCCTAAAATGGTAGACACAGTTTCAATCTCACAAGCTGTGGCCCACCCTTGACCATTTATCATTTCCCTCTCGTATTAAAGTTTGGTCATGTCAGGACTGTGGTAAATTTGGACTAACTCCTCCATGCCAAACCTGTTATCAGCAATATTATAAAATTATTGCCTTTCAGTGAGGTCGATATGTGTATATATTACATATTTGTCTGTGATTTGTATAGAAAATACTGGGAAGAGAAAAGCTATATCAACTCGTTTGTTCTACTGGGAAATATCTCTCTGGTGTAAAAAGGCATTAATCATTAGAAATATTAATAAAGTCATTTTAAATTATGTAATATATAGTTTAATAACCAGTGTTTTTGAGATACTGAAAATATCTCCCGAGGTAGAGAAATGGCCCCTATATAAAAACTCGTGCTCCGCACTCGTTCTTATATCGGGGCCATTTCTCTACCTCGGGAGATATTTCCCGTATCTCAAAAACACTGGTTATTAAACTATATTTATCGACCTGATATCGTCTCGGTCGATAATACTTTTCTCAGGTCGATAAATGCAACACATATCGACCGAACCTAAAAGGCAACAATTATTTTATTATTAAATCAAATTATTCATGGAATTTTGAAATTTTTGAATTTTTGAAATTTTGAATTGTTGGAATTCTGAAATTTTGAAATTTTGAAATGTTGAATTTGAAATTTTTGAATTTTGAAATTTTGAAATTTTGAATCTTTGAAAAATTTTGGAATTTTGAATTTGAATTTTTTTTTGAAATTTTGAAAATTTTGAAATTTTTTGAATTTTGAATTTGAATTGTTTTTTTTGAAATTTTGAAAATTTGGAATTTTGGAATTTTTGAATTTTGAAATTTTTGAATTTTGAATTTTTTGGAATTTTTGGAATTTTAAAAATTTTGAAATTTTGAAATTTTGAATTTTGAATATTTGAATTTTTGAATTTTTGAATTAGTTTAATTTTGACAACCAATAACAAATAATAAAACAACTTCTAATGATAAGCATATCGCTTCATTCGTAACTACTTGCGACGGGATTAGCCGAACTAGTACGAATACTCCAAACTACGAAAAGAGACAATCGTCCAAGTGAAACAGACTGATCCCCTGATGATTTGAGGAAAAAATCCGAAATTGCCGAACACAATTTCATCAATGGCGGCGCTTCCGGTGCGACACAGTTTTTTTGCCCAGCCACCCGTACGATTTCAACATTTGCACATGTGTTACCATTAGCCGATCATCGTCGGCCGGCTGTGCCGGCCGAGCTCTGCTCGGTATTATGTCAGTGCCTTTTACTATCAAGTTTATTAGGCTCGGCACGAAAACGAAGAATGGCTCGACAGAGCCTCGCCATTCTTCGTTTTCTAAGCCTCGCCTAATAAACTTGATAGTAAAATGCACTGCCATAATAGAGCCTCGCCATTCTTCGTTTTCTAAGCCTCGCCTAATAAACTTGATAGTAAAAGGCACTGACATAATATTCTCCATTTATATTACATATTTTGTCTGTGATTTGTATAGGAAATACTAGGAATACTAGGCAGAGCCTCGCCATTCTTCGTTTTCTAAGCCCCGCCTAATAAACTTGATAGTAAATGGCACTGACATAATATTCTCCATTTATATTACATATTTTGTCTGTGATTTGTATAGGAAAAACTAGGAATAGAAAAGCTATATCTACTCGTATGCTCTACTGCATACGGAGCCCCGCAGGTGACATGCAGAAAAAATAATTTAAAGCGTTTGCGCGCTCTACTACTCTACTACTACTTTTTCAGCTTGACACCTGCGGGGCTCCGTAGGAAACGGTGTACATCTGTTGTAAAATGTGCCTGTTGATGGCGGGATACTAGAGCACTCTGTAGCTAGAGCGTTCTCACGCTGTACTACAGCGTTCGCACGCTGTACTAATGTACACGCTGTAGAGCGTGCGACGTGCGAAAGTTTTAAATGATTTTTTTTCTGCATGTCACCTACGGGGCTCCGTACTGCGAAATATCTCCCACTACTGCGAAATATCTCCCAGTGGGAGATATTTCGCAGTACGGAACATTGCTCGGCCTTTTCCGTCAGTGGCGGAAACGCCAAATGACGTTCCGATTGTTCCACTTGTTTTGTTTGTATGACGTAACGTCGTCTTGGCGTTCTCGTGCAAACTGGTGTAAAAAGGCAAAACATTGACGATTGGAAAGAAATTCATAAAATAATCTCGGGAATTTTTACAACAACAATGTTAATTAAACTCTATATTTAGTTTTCGGAGGTATTTGAATATTTTAAGGTCCTTTAATATCGTACCAGTTGGATTTGGAAAGTATTAAGCATTACTGTGCCGAGCATAATATCCATACATCGAGTTTAATACATTTAATAATGAATATGCACGAATGTTAAATATTATTTAGCACATTACTCCAAAAATACCACACAGCGTACATTTGTTAATGTACCTGCCTATATATATATCGTTGCTATTTGATGACATCGTATGTTTCGTATGACGTCATCGAAATGTGCTTTAGTTTTCTCCGCACGACACAGAAGGACTCCCAACACTATAAACTCCCTGGAATACTCGTGCCCAGATGAAGGAGGTAGATACAAAATATAGTTCGTCTTTTCTACTTTTTACAGACCTTTTCATTGCATATATGGAGTTATCCTTACCAGGTTCTAAATATACGGCGTTTTAGGAAGAGATCGCAGAAAATGTCATGTTAATATAAGATTTCTGGCTAATTCTGCCCCATTTTACACATCATGGGTCTAATCACCACTGTTTTTTTTCATATTATTGCGCTAAATTTTGATAAGTGTCACGCAAACATGGCATTTACTTTTGTTTATCTCTATTCCACGAACAAACACATTACAATGGGACCTATGGAAAATTAATTGGGATGTGAGACGCGAACAACGATTATGTCTCGTCGAATTTTAACTGTTACGGAAATCAACGAGGCCAAAACGATGCACATTGAACAGAAAATATCGGATGATATTTTATCACATATTATGTGATAAAGTAAGGTACACTCAAAATTGCTTTTTTATGAGCCTTTAGTAACTTTTATACTTGCTGTGTTTCACAACCTATATTCGATTGAAATATGCAAACATAAAACACGAAAATTAAATTACATACTACTTGCGTCCATATGTTAAAAGCGGCAATTTTGATAACGTCATGTATTACAATGTTTGTTTTTATGCAAATTTAACCGTTATATCAGTTTCAGTTTTTGTTTCTTACATTAATATATATTTCTCAGAATTTGATATGGAACATTAATGTAGAAATTATTTACAAAAGGCAATGTCATAAAATGACTGACTTTCTATTAAAACACTTTTGCGAGGTTACAAAACCAACATTGAGTAATGTTTGTTAATGTTTTAAATAAATAATTTACATCACAATTAAATATTATTTTAATACCTAATACACGTTCAATTGCCTCAAAAGTAATACCCTTACCTATCGTACTATTTTCAGATCATATCAATAGCGAGCCCATACGCACAACGCAAATTTCAACATAAGTATACAAGCAAGATTTCTTTAATATGGGATTTGACTTTACGGAGAAACCCTGAATATTACCTCATTATATAATGAATGCGCAACTTAAAACACGATATACAACTATATAAAACATATGTAGCTCAATTTAGTTAATTCGCAGGATTCTCAGCAGGTTGCTGCCGGAATCGAAGTTGACTTAGGTCAGCGCATGGTAATCTGAACGGGCTCCAAGCAGCCCAGTGGGAACGAACCGATCGACGCATTGGGTGTAGTTATGATGGCACAGCTATAGTGATATGTGCTTGGGCGATTTGCAAGCAAAGTTGGTGATGAATTGGAGTCAGTCCAAATCCAATCTATTTTTGGTCCATTGTGGGGGCAATGACTTAGTTTTGCAGTTTTTTGTGCACAGTTAGACAAGCGGTTGCAAAGTTATTGAACTTTATTTCAAGCGAACTACCAGATGTTAACGTAATTTTGTTAGAAATTTTGTTTAGGTTCAAGTGATGGGCGTCCGTGGCCGAGTGGTTAGAGTCTCTGACTTGCAATCACTTGCCCCTCACCGCTGTAGGTTCGATCCCTCAGGGGCCTAGGAATCTTTATGTGAGGAAGCTATCCAGCTGGCTTGCGGAACGTCGGTGGTTCTACCCAGGTGCCCGTCCGTGCACGAAAATTGCCCGGAGGGGCACCTGGGGTCTTCCCCCACCAGTGGAAGCTGGAAAGTCGCCATATGACCTTAGCTGTTGGTGCGACTATAAAATCCAATTCAATTCAATTCAATTAGGTTCAAGTGTCGCATGACGTTGTGGCATTGGACAACGCACTCAGGTCTCACGAAATTCAATGAGATTATATATGCCTGTGAAGGCGTTCACACGTCAAGGTTGGGTAACCAACTCCTCATTCCTTCTGAACAAATGGAGTCAGTACATGAAATTGTCGTTTGCAAGTTACATGAAGCACATTATTATTTTTGAAATGTGGTAGTGCGCGGATAACGTTATCATATATACAGTATTGTATGCGCGTTACATAATCATAAAATGATATATCCAATTTTCTTTGGCTGGTGAGGGATTCGCCTTTTGCCAAAATTATTTTCTTTGTGGGGTGGCATTATCAACATTTCATTTTGATCGCTGCCATGTGGCATTATCAAAATTTCATTTTGATCGCTGCCATATTGCCGTCAACGAATCCTTCAATTCAGTGAAATCAAATTTAATGAAAATTAACAATTTTATAATTAGTAAATTTCCATGTAATACTTACCACTGTTCCCTAGGGTCGGGATTACAGCATGAAATATTAAGCCATTTGGGGATTATTGTTGGTGCATCAAGCCTAGTTCGGTCGTGCATATTATTGTAAACTTTAGAAAATAAATAACTTTCAAGTGATTAAATGAAGAAACGTTTTACTTTAGAATTAGAGTTTTGAATAAAACATTTAAGCCGTTTGGGGCTTTACTAAGGGTATAAGGCTGTTGGGCCATGCCCTCTTTTGTTTAAGCCTATTGGGGCTTCTTTAAGGGTACCTGGTTTTTGGGCCATGCCCTCTTTTGTTTAAGCCTATTGGAGCTTCTTTAAGGGTATCAGGCTTTTGGGCCATGCCTTCTTTTGTGAAACATGTTTAGAGCTGCCATTATATATGTATGTGTTGCCGGCAGCCCGCTATTTGGAGCCGCGCCCAATATTCACCAAACAATTTAATAAATGATAATATTTTCTTATGTTTATGCCTTCCTAATAAATAGCGTTACAGACAAATGTATAAACATTTAATACTGTTCTGTTTAAAAGTGTATATGTATCCATGTTACATATTCCTTACATATGTTTGACGTTTATAAAAGAAATGTTTAGTAAACACTTAACACTTATTAAAAGAAACAGACGTCATACCATGTAAGCAGAAACACAAATCGAACAGGGAAAGGTAGCATTCAAGGACAACAGTCAACCACAAACACACACATAACCAAAGAACAACTTTAAAGATGAATAAAAGGCAAAATAAGACATCACAAACACAAAAGGGTTTACAATAGGGCCACAGTTGGAAGGGTCAGTGTCAAAAAAGGCCCGCTGGGGTGTCTAAACCAGGTTCAAGGGTGCACCAAACCTCACGCCTACCCTATTGTCATGAAGTCTCGTTTTCAAACGATGTTGCGATAATGTATTTATAACGAGACTTTTTTGTGGGACAGTGCGGACCTACGGTGCCATTGCGTTTGGATGCTGTGCTTATTATAGGTATTTTTTCTCATTTTTGAACATATTAGCAAAATCCAAACGACAACAACGATTTTTTGAGAACTTATTTATTATACAAAACTGATTCTTTTTGCTTTTCCAGTTTCACTTTTCTCCACATGAAATTGATCTTTCAGTATAGCAACCTTCAGCTGTTCAGTTCTCCGTTATATAATATGGATACTATGTTTCCATAGTTATTAAAATGTCAATATGACGGGATTAAATATATTCCTTTTTTTGTTTGCAGTTGTCTCTAATCAAATCCTATATATGGTATATGTATATATATTTACAAAACAAAGCTCAGAGGAAGTGTTTACTGTTTCAAATATCTCCCGTAAATAAGCAATACTGAATTATGACTTAAACATGATATTATTTTTACTGTTGGTATTGTCATGTTTTAGGAAGTTTTCTCAATGGTATTGCCAAAACATGTCCCAAAACATCATATATGGCAAATTTTCAGAAAGAGGAATATCATATGACCCAATACTTGACCTTATTTTCAAACATTTATTTGTATGGTTTAATGGCTTACATCCAATCAATATTGTTATCTTTTCATCCCATGTGCTCTCTTGTTGCTCTGGATTTTGCAAAGTCACTGAGTACTTGCTTTGTGTCTTTTTATGCTTGTGTTGTTTTTTATATTCATATATACATGATCATTTATGTGTTATACTTATACTGCCTATTAATGCTTCCATGTTTGTTAGACAATATATCCTGGCAGCGATATCTTTATTTACACTGCCGCTTTTTATTGGGATGACAATAGGATAAGAGTGAGGTTTGGTGCACCCAAGAGCCTGATTTAAACCTCCAGGGGCCTTGTTTTTCACTGACCGTTGCAAGGCGGTAGCCCTATGTCAACCCGTTTAAATTTGAGATGTCATATCTTGCCTTTTATTCATCTGTGTATTTATTTTTTCTTTCTATGCTTATTTTTGGGTGGCTGTGGTCCTTGAATGCTACATTTCCTATTCGACCTTAATACCTGTTTTTAAAGATGGGCGTGCATGGGCATTATTGTATTTGACATGTAAAGTAGTTCCATGCCATCAATACTAGATAACAGTCACCTTGTACTCTTTCTCATTTTTAAAAAGAATAAGGACACTATATTTAAAAAACGAATCGATGTTAATTTCATAAAAAGTTTAAAATAAAATGAACCTTATTTTTAGAACTAGATACAAAAATAGGTCACAGTTATATAATTTAAAATAAATTACGCTGTTGGATGGACGTACTAGTGTATGGAAATACATGTCATTACGCTGATGGATGCACGTACTAGTGTACGGAAATACATGACGTTGCGCTGATGGACGCACGTACTAGTGTACAGAAATACATGTCGTTACGCTGATGGACGCACGTACAAGTGTACGGAAATATATGGCATTGCGCTGTTGGATGTACTTACTAGTGTACGAAAATACATGTCGTTACGCTGCTGGACGCAAGTAATAGTGTACACAAATACATGTTATTTCGTTGTTAGACGCACGTAAAAGTGTACGCAAATAAATAGTTTACGTTGTTTGACGCACGTAATAGTGTACGCAAATAAATAGTTTACGTTGTTTGACGCACGTAATAGTGTACGCAAATAAATGCCTTTACGTTTTTGGACGCAAGTAATAGTGTACATAAATAAATGCCTTTACGTTGTTGAACGCACGTAATAGTGTATGCAAATAAATGCCTTTACGTTGCTGAACTCACGTAATAGTGTACGGAAATAAATGCAAATACGCTAAAGGACGCACGTAATAGTGTACACAAATAAATGTTGTTACGTTGTTGGACGAACGTAATAGTTACACAAATAAATGTCGTTACGCTAAAGGACGTACGTAATAGTGTACACAAATAAATGTTGTTACGTTGTTGGGCGCACGTAATAGTTACACAAATAAATGTCGTTACGCTAAAGGACGCACGTTATAGTGTCCACAAATAAATGTTGTTACGTTGTTGGACGCACGTAATAGTTACACAAATAAATGTCGTTACGCTAAAGGACGCACGTAATAGTGTACACAAATAAATGTTGTTACGTTGTTGGACGCACGTAATAGTTACACAAATAAATGTCGTTACGCTAAAGGACGCACGTAATAATGTCCACAAATAAATGTTGTTACGCTGTTGGATGCACGTAATAGTGCACGCAAATAAATGCAAATACGCTAAAGGACGCACGTAATAGTGTACACAAATAAATGTTGTTACGTTGTTGGACGCACGTAATAGTTACACAAATAAATGTCGTTACGCTAAAGGACGCACGTAATAATGTACACAAATAAATGTTGTTACGTTGTTGGACGCACGTAATAGTTACACAAATAAATGTCGTTACGCTAAAGGACGCACGTAATAGTGTCCACAAATAAATGTTGTTACGTTGTTGGACGCACGTAATAGTGGACACAAATAAATGTCGTTACGCTAAAGGACGCACGTAATATGTACACAAATAAATGTTGTTACGTTGTTGGACGCACGTAATAGTGTACGCAAATAAATGTCTTCATGTTGGTGGACGCATGTAATAGTGTACGGAAATAAATATCGTTACGCTGTTGGATGCACGTAATAGTGTACGTAAATAAACGTCGTTACGCTAAAGGACGCACGTAATAGTATACACAAATAAATGTTGCTACGTTGCCGGACGCACGTAATAGTGTACGCAAATAAAAGCTTTTACGATGTTTGAACGCACGTAATAGTATACGCAAATAAATGCATATACGTTGTTGGATGCACGTAATAGTGTACGCAAATAAATGGAGGATATTTGTTGTTTTGTCGTGAATAACAGATTTGATTTCATCTCGAAGTGATTAAACTTTATATTTTCACGAATGCGAAGCATGAGTGAAAATATTGAAGTTTGAAGCATGAGTGAAAATATAAAGATTGATCACTCCGAGATGAAATACAATCTGTTATTCACGACAAAACAACACATTTTCTTGTTATTTTATGCTTTATTATCAAAGTGTACTGCAGTAAGCAGATTTTATTTTTATTTTTACGACGTCATTGGCTTAGTAATGATACAATTGCTGTTCTTAATTTCCTATAACTTCTACTTAACCGAATTTAATAATCTATGACCCATTTTCTTAGTTAAGTTATTTCCAATCCAATGATATAACTTTTCTAGCAACTTTCCGCATATAAATATTGTTACGCTGTTGGATGCACGTAATAGTGTATGGAAATAAATGTCGTTACGCTTTTGAACACATGCAATAGTGTACGCAAATAAATGTCTTTACGCTGATGGATGCTCGTATTGTTTGACCTTCAGTTGTCAATTTTATCTACTAGTATTCAAAACAGTTGTCAGATATCGTCTACACAATGTTCATAAAGAGAATCTTCTAAAAACGACCAAATGGAAATCAAACGAATTCTTCAAATAAAGCATAGTTTTCTCGTTGTAAACATTTTGAATTAAGCTGTTGCTCAGGACCAAGTCAGGCCAGTCACAGGTCCATAAGTTTGCATACTACATCCAGGGGCGTACCTGGAGCATTTTGAAATGTACGCCAGATATGAGAAGCGTAGCTGCGAACCGAGCAGCGATGCTGCGAGTGTGGGGTAGGTGTTGGAGGGGGTCTCCTCCTCCCGCCGGTGGGGGTTTGGGGGGCCTCCCGAAGAAAATTTTGAAAATTAGGAGGCAAATTATGCGTTCTCAAGCTATATTTCACTTTTATTTGTTCACTTTTGCTGACGAATTGTACGCATTGGCGTACGTGCGTATGCCTGGATGCGCCAGACATCCATTTATCAAAACAGTATGTCTCAGTTTCTTTGATCATGCCATTGTTTAATCTGACAAAGGTGATACTAAAGTCGCATATTGATCGGATGTTAATAACATGAATAATGATATATCTTATTTCATTTTACTTTTGTAATTTATCTTCCTCGCAAAATTGGAGTTTATAACAATATTTGATCTTAAAAACAGTTTTATTTCAGTTAAACTTAAACTGAAAGCAATGCATCAATGTGGAATTCAGGATGCTCTTAATGGATCGACTGCGGCTGAAATTAATATTGATGGAGTGAAGTATGAACGTACAGTATCCACTTTCACGCGGATTCAAATCTATAGCATTCCCTACAACGATACAGTGCCTTGTTTAAGAGTTCTATGTATACCAATTGACCATATAACCAACCTAGATATTTCCTGAAAACATGTTTTATATCTTCTATTTACCTCGCTTATTAACGGTAATATAGAGGATTATAATATAGAGGATCCTACATGAGTGACTGTGTATTATTGATTTTAATAAACGAGTTTGTTAAAATGATAGGGTACGAGGCTCTGCCAAGTATCCTATCTTTTTATTCAACTAGTTATTAAAGTCAATAATACACAGTCACTCATTTAAGATTCTATTTATCACATAACACACCCACGACGTGATAGCTTCACTTTAATATTGTCAATTTACCTTGTATAATTGATACATAATTTATAAGAGAAATCATGACGTCGTTTTGTTGTTTATATGACGCCAGCTACGTTACACGGCTGTAACGCGTTCGCACTACAAATAATGCGACAAATTAAACCAAATTTAACGCCACTAGCATGCATTTTATAAAGTAAGATTTCAAACTGATGACAAATATTTAAGGTGTCTGAAGGTACCTCGATTGCATCTACAATACGCTAGTGTATGACGAGAAATAAGTCATGACCTTATTACCTTCCCAGAAGCCATGTTATGTGATAACATATTTTTGATATAAGTTCATTCTTCTAAGTAGTATGTAGAGGCTAACATTGTAGTGTTCATGCAAGTTGAGCAGTATTTCATTTTTAAGAAGTAGTATTTGCTGCGCCTACAAATATGTAACAGGATATAACCGGGTTAGATGTTTAATATCTTCGATTACATCAAGCTTAGCTAAGTGTACACACATATTTCAGACCCTTCTATTATTTTCAGTAGTACCGAGATGTCGATAGATGTTACCACATGCTATATCCTATTTGCCTTATGTAATTTGATCCATTTCAACATCAAACACGCTTTTGTATTTTTCTATAAGTTAATATTTTCGTCCAGACAAATTGTTGGTATACCTATGGGTATGAACTGTGCACCTCTTGTCGCAGATTTGTTCTTGTATTGCTATGAAAGAGATTTCATGTTGAGTCTTTCATCCGATACTCAGGCATGTGTAATAATACTACATCTCGGTATCTGGATGATATAATGAACATTGACAATCCTTTATTTTCTAATATGGTTAATAATATCTATCCTAAGGAACTTCAACTCAACAAAGCTAACATTTCTGATACTATCGCCTCTTTTCTTGATTTATATCTCTCTATTGAAAATGGCGAAATAATTAGTAAAATCTATGACAAGAGAGATGGTTTTAATATTGATATTGTTAATTATCCCCATTTAAACGGGGGTATTTCCCCGAGCTACTTCTTATAGTGTCTATGTTTCTCAATTATTCGTTTTTATAGAGCTTGTAGTCGTGTCGTGTATTGGTAATATTTGTATAACTTAAAAGATACTAGAGCAAGGCTGCCTTTACCATAAACCTCGAAAACACTGCAAAATTTTATTATCGTAACCCTGATCTACTTTTAAAATATGAAAATAATTTAAGAACTCTTCTGCGACAAGGACTATTCCAACCTGACTTCTATGTGATGTGATTTACAAACTTCGTAAGATCCTTGGTCATAATCACTTTCATACAATCTTTATTAAACTTGTTAGAAAGCGTATTACGACCCTATTATTTTGCAACGTACTGCATGGTTAGTGGTTGACTCATTTACAGTTCGCCACTATGCTTTCATCTTTGATTGTGCGATGACCGGACAGATTGTGGGCCCTATGATCTACCTAAATCTTTGTAGGACGGTAGCGTTTGATATTTGTCTTTAATCTTGTCTTGTTGTACCTTGAATAGTTTGTTCTATTGTTGCTCTGGCTTCTGCCAAGTCACTGAGTACTTATTTGTGGCTTTCTAGGCTTTTGTTTTTTTATATTATATATAGATGATCAGTTATGTGGTTTACTTATATTGCTTATTAATGCTGCCTTGTTTGTTAGAGATTATAACATGGCGGGGATATCCCGTGTATTTGGATTCCAATAGGGTAAGAGTGAGGTTTGGTGCACCCTAGAACCTGGTTTAAACCCCCAGGGACCATTTTTGCAACTGACCGTTCCAAGACGGTAGCCCTATTGTCAACCCTTTTGTGTTTGTGATGTCCTATCTTGCCTTTTATTTATCGTTATAGTTGTTGTTTGTTTCTGTGTGTGTTTGTGGTTGGCTGTCGTCCTTGAATGCTACTTTTCCTGTTCAGTTTTTATATATAGCATTTTTACTATTAATTTGGTATAGTTTAGTTGAACTATTTTATCAAAGAATAGAACAATTTTTATTTACCAGTTAACATATACTTCTGTATTAATGATATTCAGGTATCACTGTATCATTAGAATGTATATTGAATAAACATAACGTTACATTATGTTGGTAAATTAGTTCGTTGACTGTTGTTTTTGTTTGATACCGTTGTGTTCTATGTTTCATTACACATGCCGCGTTTGTACTTATTTGCTTCTGACTGACTGAGTGACTGTCACTCGTACCTACCTACCTACTTACTTACTTACTCGCTTGCTTGCTTGCTTATCTACGAAATTGAAAGCCCAGTTTATATAGACATCACAATAAACATAACAATACATCATAGCAAGTGAGCCTAGAAGAAATAAACAAATTGTATATATAATCACACGTATCGACTGGTCTACTAGATTTATGATCGATTTTGTTGAGAAAAACGCTTTCCGATAAATTGCCATAGACATAGAAAGTTTATTTTTATCATTGATAATACTTGTAATCAACATGGAACGTATACATAAAGTCTAAAACAATGAAATAATGGGTACTTTAGGACAATTTAAAGCGACCAACGCCAGGGTTAAGCTTAGGTTAGTCGTAGCACATGTATCAAATCAACACGTAGCCAAGTTAAAACACTTAAAACAGTCTATTAAATCATTTTAGAATTATTTTATCTTTAGAATTCTGTGATTCTTGATTTCAAGAAACTCATTACTCAATGAGTGATACAAATATTCTTTATCTGTTGCTCACAGCAGTGAAAAGGCTCATTGTGTTCTGAGAACACATTGAGCTGCATCATAATAGCATGATGTGATGTCATAATAGCATGACGTGATGTCATAATTATCCAGGGTGTGATGTCATAATACCAGAAAGTGATGACATGATAGAAGCAACCAAAGGAAATTATGAATGAAGCATTCTGATTGGTTCAATGATAAAAATTGGACCAATGAAACCAGTTAATTGAAAACTCATTGTATTCTCAGAACACACTGAGGTTTTACTGGACATTGAGTAGTGAGGTTCTTGAAACCCAGAAACACAAAATTCTAATGATAAAATAATCCTAAAATGATTTAATAGACTGTTTTAAACGCTTACCCTTACCCTGTTGGTCAACCGATACCTTTTGGCAAACAGTTCTTATTGGATCTCTAAGTAGTTTCATACAGTTTCATTAACCCGTTATCATGTATAGGTGTTTCACAATCATTGGTGTTTGTTATTTGTGGAAAATGCAAATATGGCATTCACATCTAGGCCCATTTTATGAAATATAACTTATATTCTCATGATAAATGACTCATGCGTTTCCCAATGCTAAAATATTTAATCAAACTGTTTGAAATATACAGTAAGGAGTCTCCCCGTGCTTGCAATCAGAACTTTTTTTCATTTCGATCTTTGGAGATCGCTGAGCCCCATATTTACAGATATCGGTGGTACATTCTCAAATACTTTTGATTTCTTACTTGACTTTCGAATAGGTGGTTCCACTACTCCAGCCTTTAAATGTTGTGAGTATTGTTTAATCTCCCTTAGGATATGTTGCCTGCTTTTTAATTTAGTCTTTCGACTGTTACCTCTTATACACAGCTTCATAACCTGTGCTCCCAAGTAAATTCCATTTTGTTTATTTCGCCCACGCCTTTTGTTAGAACAAATGGTCAAGGAATGGTGTGAAAATACCTCTGAGTTCTGCTCATCCCGGGACTAGAGGGCGTGAACGGTAGCATGCACTTTTCACTACCCTTCATGAACAGTCTCAATCAAACTGAGACTGCAATATTTTTTTTGTATTTATTGTGTTTGACGATTTCTAGATTTCTTCTTTCATACTTTTTTTTTTATTCAATTAACGCGATTTACCTTTATAAACTCCATAAACTATTTAATCATATACAAGTAAAGTAAATGGCAACTGCCCCATCATTAACATAACTACAACAGAAAATAAATTCACAAGGTTTAAACGCAACGTCTTTATCATATGGGCAACGGATGCGCTAAAGATGAACGGACATTAACGCAATATCTACACTAAACCAGCCGTAGATCAGATCCATAAACCTACCGAAATATCCGGGTTATCCGGTACATCAATTACTACTGCTACAAGTCTGTGGATTATTAGACTACACGACTGTCATTAACATATTGTACAGGTCGTTGCATACGCATTAGCCGAAGACAGCTTCCAGTCATATTTGCTCGTCAATCATAATGTAGTATTATGTTGCTTGCTCACATATGAAGTATTTTGTCATCGAGTCGTCTTCCGCCATTCCAGTGTATATTGGAAAATTAAGTCACGGAACAAGTGAGAGTCTATTGAATTTGGGAAATGCCGCGTGCGTTTTTGTTCCACGGCAACATGTGTAATCGGACTCCTGAAAGAAACAGAAAATATCAGTAAGTTATTTTAGTTCTTCATTATTTTTATATTAAGGCTTGTCTTATCATATCGCTTTTATCTTTAAATGCAATAAATAAATAAATAAATAAATATGATTTACTCGTTGGTAGGTGCATGTAGATCTATATAATTATACATACATGTCACATTGCCGTTATTTATGTGTGTTTTTTTTAAAAAAAGGCAGACGCGCTCTCTCGTCTAAACAGCTCTGTAAAATGCCGCGGAATAGTAAGAGTTTTGTGAGACACTCATAAGTCCTAGGTTCAATCTCACCGACAGCGGAATAGTAAGAGTTTTGTGAGACACTCATAAGGCCTAGGTTTAATCTCACCGACAGCGGAATAGTAAGAGTTTTGTGAGACACTCATAAGTCCTAGGTTCAATCTCACCGACAGTGGAGATAGTTTGTGAGACACTCATACGTCCTAGGTTGAATCTCACCGACAGTGGAGATAGTTTGTGAGACACTCATAAGTCCTAGGTTCAATCTCACCGACAGTGGAGATAGTTCATGTGATTTCATTGCTAACAGTGTTTTTATTTTTTGACAATCCTATACTTGAAGCCTCTGGGAATTGATTTCGATATATCTTACCTAAAAGTTACATACACTGCATTAACAAATGAAAATTCGATCATATAAAACGAGCACTCATGTTAGATTCTCTTCTTATCAAATATACACACACAAATACATTATTTTCAAGTATCCATATTTTATCACACAACCTGCTTATTAGAAGCATAGGCCATCAAATAAATAAGATAATAATAAACTAATGTAATAAACATGCAAATGAAGGCAGAATTATTACTCGGTCTTTAATAATACCGAATTACGAAAATTATAGAGGCAGTTTCGCTTGATCGGTGTTGTACGGAGAAGGCTGAAACAACATGCGATGTCATTAAGATCATGATAGAGATAGACCGCTACATAGATACATGTCTGCACCATACAGCTTGTAAACACGGCAAATATGAGCTGAACACGGCCAATATGAGATAAATCGACTAATACCGGATTAACTCGGCCAATATAACTTATACTATTTCCGGTTTAAAGTAACAAAGAAAGTTGTGATTTGGATTAATTTTAGTGTAAATATGTCAAAACTGTTAGCCCTATTTGAATACAATTAAAATATCGATTAAGGTTAGCAGACTCGAGGGCGATGACGAAGTTTGAAATTTAAACACGAGTTGAGGTGTAACAGCGAATGACTTCTTAAAAATGGTACTAGTAGCTTCACTGCTTGACTTTCAGCATATACGGGGTAGTTCTATGACTGGTCGGCCCCGTGTCAGTAAAATGTGACTGGGTATGGTATCATGTCATGTGCCTACGGCAAGGCAGTGTAGCAGCACTATAAAGTTGAGCATTGAGCTCACTGCTACAAGTAGACACTGTCGTGATATGGCTGAAAGACAGCTTAATCGACGTTAAACTCCATGCATACATACATGTTTGTTTGTTTGTTTGTTTGTATGGTGTTTGACGTCATTTTCAACACATGTAAGGTTATATATGACGGTCGATTTTTTGTGGTGGAGGCAGATCACGCACTTTTCCTGGGTAGAACCAGTACTGTACACCTTCCGCCATCCGTAAGAATCGATATTTCGTCTCTTACAAGTCGAGCTCTCAGTGGGATTTTAACCCGCATCGATGAGAGGCGAAGGTTTACAGCGCAACATCGTTAACCATTCGGCCACGGAGACGGTAAACTAATGTTCGTAGGCATATATGTCGTTTCTGACTTCATTATTTCGACTTAAGGTCGATGAACCTAATCTTATATCCATCGAACTATCTAGGGTGATTTAAGGATACATTAATCAGTTTAAAAGATTTACCACAATCAGGGTCTAGTGTCTGTTGTGTCGTATTGTTAGCGTTTCGATCGTGTTGTATACATGTTATATATATGTATTTAGTAAAAGTAGATATACAAATCGAACTCAAGGACGACAGTCAATCACAAACACACAAATAAACAAAGAATAACTATATATAAAGATGAATAGAAGACAACGTAAGACATCACAACCACAACAGGATTGACAATAGGGCTACCGCCTTGGAACGGTCAGTGGCAGAAAAAGGCCGCTGGGGGTTTAAACAAGGTCCTAGGGTACACCAAACCTCACTTTTACCCTATTGTCATTCCAATAAACGGGACAGTGTAAATAAAGATATTCCCGCCAGGTTATGATTTCTAACAAACAAGGCATCAGTAATAGTCAATATAAGTAAAACACATAAATGGTCATGCATATATATAATATAAAAAAATAAAAGCCACAAATCAAGTACTTAATGATCTGGCAGAATCTAGAGCAACAAGAGAATAAACCTTTAAGGATTAAAGACAAATATCAAATGTTACTGTCCTATAAGGATTTAGGTAGACTTCAACCGAGTCTGCTACTTTTCTTGCTATTTTAAAAAAGAGTCTGATACTTTTCTCTTTTGTTTGTGTTTGTTGCTTCCAAGGGATCACCTTTTCAGTATTTATTGACATTCACACTAGCGTTTGTTTTGTGGTATGTGGCGGCCGTAAAAAGTCGCCCCGACTACGAACCAGTAGTGTTACTATTTACTGGTCCTTTTGGATCATCACGCCCATTCTGTGTTGCTTTAAGGTAGAATATCGCTTAAGCCGGTGCTAGGAGGCGTGAGAGGTATAATTACCTCTCATGAACAGACTCAATAAAGCCTAGTATGCTGTTTTTGTATTTTGTTTGTGTTTATTGCTTCCAAGGGATCACCTTTTCAGTATTTATGGACATTCACACTAGCGTTTGTTTATTACTGTGTGACGTCCGTAAAAAGTCGTCCCGACTACAGGCCAGTAGTGTTATTATTTACCGGTCCTTTGGGATCATCAATCCCATTCAGTGTTGCTTTAAGGAAGAATATCGCTTAAGCCGGTGCTAGGAGGCGTTAGAGGTGTTGCATCTTATAATTACCTCTCATGAACAGGCTCAATAAAACCGAGTCTGCTACTTTTCTCTCTTGTTTGTGGTTGTTGCTTCCAAGGGATCACCTTTTCAGTATTCATCACAGGGTCCACAATCTGTCTGGTCATCGCACAATCAAAGAGGAAAACATAGTTCCGTTGCGAACTGTAATAGGTCAACCACTTAACATGCAGTACCATGCAAAATGATAGGGTCATATCCTCTTTTGATAAACTTTTTTAACAAGTTTAATCAAGATTGTATGAAAGAGATTATGACCAAGGATCTTACGAAGTAGTTTGTAAATCACATCACCATAGAAGTCAGGTTGTGACAGTCCTTGTCACAGAAGAGTTCTTAAATTACTTTTATATTTTAAAAGTAGATAATGGTTACGATAATACAATTTTGCAAAGGGTTTTCGAAGTTTATGGTAATGGTAGCTCGAGAAGCTTGTTAGTTATACAAATATTACGAATATTAAAGTCCTCAACACGACTACAAGCTCTAGAGAAACGAATAAGTTTTAAGTTGCATTTCTCCGATTGCTTTAAAATATGTTTTCGGGTAAAAACGTCAGATTACTTAGTGTTCAATTGCCGATTGATTGATCGATCTGTTGTTAAACATATTCCAATTTAACAGTTTATATTCATGATTACACAAGCATCTATGTTATACATGTGTATATATCTGACAAAGTTTACAACTTCTCACTCAATTGTGTCGTACAAGATGTGGATGATTTACGGAGCAAAATACCACGTATCGATCGTTAACGAAGCTAAATTCAATGAATAGATCGTTTACGGAGCTAACTTTCATCTACGCTGATCGCCGTTTCCATAGGATACATGGATGCTAGATCAAGCATTGGGCATACATATTTAGTCCTGTCAATAAATATCCCTTTGTCACGACATTGCGAATGGTTGGCTTTATTATGTAAATCAAGGAAAGAAGCATTAGAATACTAATTGGCAAAACATGCAACGAGTTAACTGAATATATATGCTAGTCTTCTCCACAGTACTTTGTATATGATTAACACTTCAGTCCACAAAGTTGCTGACGGACAATATTTGCATATTGCAGAGACACAGCGATGTTTTTGTAAATACATCTACAGCAATAAAACTGTGATACGTATCACAGTGCGGTTGGACTGGTACATGAGAGTGGGAGTAATGACGAAAAATCGAAATAAGAGACGTATAGAAACAAAATGACGCTATAACGAGACAGTGTCTCGAACTATCCATCTTAAAAGATCCTTCTGATAATTCCGTAAAATAACGGATACAATTTGATGTGATAAACTATATAATTTTGCATATTCATTGATGAAAATATATCGGCGCAGAACCTCTGAAGAGTTTCCGATTAAAAATGTTTCCTTTTATTTGCATACCATTACAAATGTGTCCGTTGAGGTCGCCATCCATTCAAAAGTTCTCGATCACTTCTCTGAAGCCCATCTCAAATGCATCTAGAAGGTTTCCATATTGGTAACGTCCTACTAGCCTTAGATTCCTGCCAAAAGGAATTTGGGTTCAAAATCAAAGTTATCATCAAAGTTTTGCAAAGCCATTTAGCCGATTCGTCCATCTTAAATTGTATTTAAATTAAAACTGACAAAACCTTCGTCTATATAGTAAATAACAAAAATGCAACGGAAATAATATACCAAAACGTATGCCTAGCGACCTTATTGTTTATATACCAACAGTGCATTATTTTCTGTCCTATAGCCTTCCGGCTAACAAAATGTCAAGATTTTGAGCATATCGATCCGTCGAGATACCTACGAGGCATGATCCCGATGAATGTCGGGATTTTCCGAGTGTTTACCAATGGTCGTCATCCTCTCTGTTTTTAAAAGTTTTCAGTCGTCTGTTAAAATGAAGAATAATTCTTTTAATTACGCCCGGAATTATGATCACATTTACCAAGTCACTACCGATATGACATCAAACTAGACTATTTGCGAAATCCTATTTACAACTCTGTTGTTTGTTGTGTCACGAACTGTTTTTTTCTGAATTATTATTTATCCATGTCTACGTCGTTTACTTTTTTGCGTGTGTTTTGCTGACTGCGTTCTGTGCATGCTTCATTTCCTTTTCGTCTGTTGTTTATGACCTCAGCTATATGTTACATTTATGTACGTGCTAATAGAGCAAGCTTCCCGTTTGTGTTCGTTTTCTGTAGTGATTTAGGTTGTGTTTCGAATTACAAGATTTGTTACCGAGATAAAGTTATGTTTATCGGTTTATAATATATTTTAAAATTAGGATCAGGAATACATATTTAACTGCTAATCAGGGATAAAACCAAATCCGTTTTATTGGTTTACTGGAACCTGGTTTAAAGTAGGTATGAAAGCCTAACAGGAAACGTAGCATGCACAGAACACAGTCAATCAAAATCTCGCAATGATAAAACAGCAGATAATAAGTATGGGACATAACAAACATAAAAGGGTTGAAAATAGGGGTCTGTCATGGAACGGTCAGTAGAACAAAGGCCGCTAGAGGTTTAAACCATGTTCAAGGTCGCTCAAAACCTCACTCTTACCGTTTTGTCCTCTCAATAAAATGGGACTGTGTAAGTAAAGAAATCCCTGCCAGGCTATATCCTCTAAGGAACTCTAACACAAAGTTATTCTTGTATATATAAGTATAAAAGGACTGTAATTTTTTTGTTTGCGATGTTTCACTTTTTTATTCTGCATATATATTATTATTATAAATACGTGTTCTGTGAATCTAGGGCTCTTTTTCCGCATTTGCATTGACTTTTGATTGTGATAATGACATATTTTGTGTGTTTTTTGCAACATATCTGCCCTGAAAATGCTCTTGTACTAATTAAATGTCTATTTTATATTTCGTTAAGCTTTTGCTTTAATATTTCGCACGCATGGGTTCATTAAATAAATATATTTTAACATGATACTTTTTTATATTTAAATAAAGCATATATATAACCGACCTATTTAAATATCACTTGGTGAATAACCTTCGATATCTTTTAAAATTATTTAGGCTGAATGGATATTAGCTGCTTCTGCTATGTTTTCTTTCAAACCATGTGTTATTTTTTTCTCTAAAATGGTTGATATCTTCCGTTAAAACTTTTATTTCCGGAGCCTCGAGGCTTCAGCTATATTTATCCCGGACTCAGAAAGCTGCTATGGGTGTTGAACTTTGTATCAACGCCATTTTACTGTTCATAAAAAATGTATTTTAATAAGAATACCAGGACGCTGTCAAATTGGTATACAGGCATTTTATGGGTCTTCTATTACTTGAATTATGTATCAATTTTAGGGATACAATCTATAAATCTGTTCTCAGCATACGAATACATCTGGTTCCAAATCGGTATTGTCACTGACTATTGACTGATGGTAAACTGAAAACGGTAATCTTGATTTTTGAAAAGCTCGCGGCGCCCCGTTAGTTTTCTCCATAACTTGCATTTGTTCAATAATTCATATTAATTATAAGAATATTATACAGGAAATTGTATTTGAATATTACTAATTATGTGTTTACAACTATATATGTATCTCTTTTTGGTGCTGTCTGATTTTAAAATAAGCAACACCGCTTCAACCATTAAACATAGTTGATGAAACTTTAACTGAAGCATCTTCTAAAGAGTTTGAATAGGACTGATCCACTGCTACTTATTCTCTTGACTTACTTATTTGATTTCAATAATAAAAAACAGCTAACTTTAATCCTTTGCTTCCAATGTAAATTTACATTGCTAAAAACTGAGAGTACCTTCACAGACGCTTATCTTTCAATCCAGTTGCTGTTATATTATCATTAAGTTTTCCTTTTGTTTATGATAATAACTATGATAATAACTAAGATAATTTACCAATTCTTCATGAAGCAACATTCAATTTAGTGATCCATTACTAGTGCAGGCCTGGAATTCAACAACCATTCTTCAAACTATTCTTAGACTTGAGCTCAAGTACTCAAATATCGTTCAAAAATATTTCCACGACCTTCAAAGTTAAACAGTCATATGCAGTTGCTATTTATTAGTATTTATCATATCTATTCATAGTAGCTTGTCATGAACATTTGTCCACTAAATTTTTAGAAATATTTGTGATTGAAATTTGCTTACTTTGGCTTAAGTCTAAGACTATTCTCAAGAATGGTTGGTGAATTCAATGCCAGATGTCTGTCAGATTCATATTATAACATTATACAACACAGATGCCAAAATTAAACACATGTTCATTTTGTCTCATGGTGACTAGTTTATCTAGTGCTCAAATCTTTTATGATAAATATTGACAATTACAAATACAAAAGTTCTAATCTACTCATTGTTCGTTTATTTTTTTATCATATTCATTCCCCTTACTGTTTTCTTATGCAGCTGTTCTGGCCGGCTTGTGATACTTTGTATCATTGTTTTCTTATATACATTTTCTGATGACCTTCATTTCTCTTTCCTTAAGCTAGACACTCAGTCACTGTAATAGGATTATAAGCTTACAGCATCATGTTGCTGATTCTACACTGATACGGACTAAATATACGTGTCTTCTGTGGGGGAAACATCAAGAATGAAGCTCCTGATTTATTATAAGATCCTCTTCTATTCATTAATATCTAAAACTCGTTATTTTTATTTACTATCGACAGTTGTAATTCATCTAGACTAAAACTATTAAGGTTAAAGTAGACTGGCATCCTCTAAGAATTAGACCGACTCTAAACTATATACAACCTTACCACATCACCTTATCAAAGACAAGGTTATTGCTCTTATTCAAAAAATATATATGTAAATTGGGTGTCCCGGCTCAGAGATCTCGCTTCGCTCGATCCTGATCCGGTAACACCCAATTTACATATATATGTATTAATTCACAATCACCATAAAATGTTGATTTTACTTGATTTATAATACTTTTTTAAAATAGGGGTAGTGAAGATTGCAAGTTTATTTTTTTTATAAGTTATCAAAATTATAAAATGTTTCTTTAATACAAAACAAATTTGTTGATTTGTTATTAAAATTACATTCAAATCAACAATTTTCTGACCTTGAATACAAAGGTGGTGGATCATACTCAAACACACTACTAAAACAATAAATCACACACTTTTTAGACTTTTTTGTAAGGTTGCCATTGCTTCCTTTCTTCCCTGTTCTACTAGTTCTTTTTTTTGAACTTCACTTATTTCAGCCTTTTTTTGTTTGGTGTCTTCTTTTAAACTATAATATTTATCCAACTCATCTAAAATCATCTTAAACTCTTGATCAGATATTTGTGCATCACTCAACGCTTTTGATATTAACTGCTTTATATTATTTAACTTTGCCTCTGCCAAAGTTTTTATTTCATGATGTTTTTGAGCTTTTGCATTAAGCTTCCGTCTGATAAAATTAACACAAACACCTGTAGCTCCACATACTATTGCTGCTATTTCTAAAGGTAGCAAAACTGGAATAGCAAATCCAATCCCAGCCATAATACCACCTGCAGATATTAAGGTAGTGTCAATTCCATCTGTAATATTAATACCACGTTTATATTTTTTATAAAGTGACTGACGTATATCTCGTTCTGTAATTAACTTTTTTTCAATCTCTGAAATCTTTTGTAATCTATAATTTTGTCCGTTTTCCACTGAATTTTCCACTGACAAATCAGGATATAAACTTGGTGCTGTCGGTTGCTTCATTTTTTATTAATAAATAAAAAATTAAATTAATTCAATTAATAATGATGCCACCGTATTTACAGCTGTAGCGTTAGCAACCTTGCATACAAAGTTAACAACAGAACCAGCACCAATTTCTAAAGGTTCATCAAAGTTATCATGATTGCGTGGGATGATGTGAAGCGTTATACCATAATTTGGTTGTTCAACACCATTGACAGAAACTATTACAGATACGTCACCAACTAAGCGTTCACATGCTAAACCTATTCCCATAATCCGTCCACGGCGTGTCATTACATGCCCCACATTTTTTTCTGCTCCACCATTACCAAATGAGAGTATTTTGTTTGACACAAGTGGGCCCTTAGCCTCTGCAAATATTGTTATAATTCCATATTTAAGATTATCAACTCTATTTTTTAAATGATTAAACTGGTTAACAAAAGGCACAATTTGTCTATATAAATTTTGAACATCATTTATCAAAGCCTCTAAGTCTTCTGTTTTTTTAGGTCTTGTTGGTGGTCCAAATATACTCATTGTTTTTTTTATAAAAATATATTTTTTAAATAATTTCTAAAACACAACTCATAGGCAAACCGTGATTATCTATTTTGTTACCATACTCATCTCTAACTTCTATTTTCAATTCAGTAATTGCACCATTCATAAGACAGTGATATTCAGGATAAAAACTTGTATATACTATATCTCCGAACTTCTTATTTACTACAGGCACAACACCTATAATAGTGCTTGGTGCACCATTGAAATAATTACTACTTGTATTAACTTGTTTCAGATGAACATATAGCTGTTTATAAGGAGCTAAATCAATTGAGTGATCTCCAGCACGAAGACCTTTTAACCATTTTCTGTCCTCGAATCCCAGCATTTTTGAAAGACCGCTTGATAATCGTGTCTCTATTGGCGAATTGAAAATGGCTGTAGCATTGTGGACCATAACGCCCAGGTTAATATCCCTATTTAGAATTCCTAAATGTCTATTCAAATCTTCAATGTTATAGAGTCCATCTGCTAAATGTTGTATGTTATCTGGGTTTCTTGTCTTTGCGGTTTCATGAATAATATTATACCAACCGATAGTGTATGTAAAACTCCTTAATCCAATGCGCTTAGTTCCATCTCTATTATCGATATACTGTTGCAAATTAATAGAGTTGTCTATGTTTGAAATTGTATGAATCATTTTTTTTAATATATATATATAAAAACACAAATAAAAATGATTTCTGAAGAATTCAAATATAACCCAGATGCTCACTATTTAAATACTTTCAGCAAGAAAGTGATAGATATAATAAATCAAAACATAGTCATTACATCAGACGGTAAAGGCTTTAAAGCATCATTTCCAAATGTCTTTGAAAAATACAAACTTTCATACGTCAAATCAGATGCTATAGTCCAACGTTGGGGAACAGATTGGATGTTATTTTGGCAGAATCAGTTAAACTTTGCTATTTGGTGTGCGACCACTGGATGTGGTATTGATTTCAACAATCATCTAAAAGCTGATACTCTGGTTGGTTCGTTATTTCGATTTCATGTCTATTACCAAGTCAGAAGAATATTATTTGAGATAAGTGTAGCATTGCCGCAAGACTCAAATTGGAATGCTTTTAATAACACATATAACCGAAACGCATACGAGAGAATATGCAAGGAGTTTAACGTTGACTTATATTCAGACTGGAGACAGAAACAAAGCTATAATAATGGTCTAGGAACAATTTATAATTACTGGACAAATATTGGTTATCATCCTTTGGTAAATACTGCATACGACAACAAAACGATGAGTTTTACAGTCTATGAGAGTGATAAAACATATCATATTGATTACATTGCGCAAGGATTTGAGGCTGATAATAGTTGGTCTACTTTTATACTAGATGATTCATCTGGATTTACAAGAGCAGGAGTAGAAAGAATCAATGACAGCATAAGAACATACTGCTGGGCAATTCTTGGTTCACAATCACAAACAAGAACAGATATACTTGGAACTGGAACAGCATTTGATGCACAAAAACAATTTTTAGCAAATGTAGAGGACGCAATAAATAGCCCCATCGACTTACCCAGTCAAATTTCAAGATATGAAAACACCCTAAAATATGCAAGAAGTAAAGTAAATTTTGTCTATGGAAGTGGATTGTATATGTCTCCGAGCGACATGGAATTAAGAATTGGAACAATACAAGACTACAATAATGAAATTGTAATAGCAACCGATGCACAAGCATTAGGATTGAATAATGATGTAAATGTAAAACCAGTGCCTCCAAAAAATATTCAACCTTTTCAAGGCACCACGACAAAGAAATTTTTACCGGAACATTCTGACTTTGATAAATCAATACATAAAACTGTGGAGCACAACCCACCAGAAATAAAAAAAATAGCGATTGAACATGAAGATAACAAAACAACTATAATTGTTGGTACCATAGTAATAGGTCTTGCTGCATTACTTATTTACGAGATTTACTAAACCACTCTTTGGCTGCCACATATAACAACCCGGAAACAAACACAAGCAAAGCCCATAAATTGTTACCAAGCCAATTAATAACATTACCTGTTGCAGATAAAAGCCATGATACTATTGCACCAATAACTCCTGGAAGTGCTGCAGCAGCTTTACCAGCTAGGTTGGCAAGAAGTTTACCAAGATTAAATAGTTGTTTTTTTATCCAATCTTTTACACTTGATGGATCAGGTTTTGGAGTTGGAGTTGGAGTTGGAGCAGCACTTGATGTGGGAATAATAGAATTAATTATCACCCCAAGAATCATACCAAATGCAGTTAAAATACTAACAATAGTAATACCTTGCTCCCTAAACAAGGTTTTGATCCTCTCACCAAGTGTTGTATCCTCGTTTAATATTTTTTTTATTGTCTCTTTTATTCTGCTTACTTGGTTACGAAAAGCTTCTCTGTTTTCATTAATGACATCCATTCTTGCACCTCTTATATTTTCAAGGTCTTTCATGCGATCGCTAATTCTCTTTATCTGGAATTCATCATTATCAGTCTTAGCTTGTTCTAACTTTTGTTTTTCTCTTGTTATGTCTTTATCAAGTTGTGTGAGTTTTGCCACGTTATTGGTAAGTTCTTCCTTGACAGTTGTCATTGCTTTTACTATTCCATCCATTTCACGCTTGTCTATATTTGTTTGTATTGAAATATTAGCACTTTCTATTGACTGTGCTGTGTCACCCACAATATTTGATAAATCTTGTAATGGAATAGCATCCACATTATCTGGTAAATCGTTTCTTGTGCTCTCCAACGCTTGCCGAGCTTTTTGTGATACTTTTGTTCTACTGTCATACTCCGGCAAATTCAAAAATTGTCTTACCGCCATTGTTCCCCCAGAGCCAACAACCCTGTTATATTCACCTACCAAAGAACCAAGAGCAAGAAATGTAAAAGAACCTTGCTTGGCAGTTATTCTTATTTCTTTATCACCAAACAACCGCCAGTATAATGTTTTACCATCAGATGATACTTTAAACTGGTCATAATCCATTTTATCCGGCGTCATTTTATATCGTTTTCCTATTTCATCATAAAAGGATTTTACAAGATTTTCTTTGAGTGCTTCAAGTTGGGATTCTTTCAGCCTTCCTCCAAGTTCAGCAAGATGGTCGCTTTGATTAAGAAGACTTCTTAGAACAGGCTCATCAGGCACCATTGGTAAATCATCATCATAATATTCATCATAATCATCTGGATCGTATGTAGGATTCTCATATTCGAATCCTCCTTCAGCCATTGTTTATTTTATTTAATTTTAAAAAATATATTTAAAAAATAAAAACAATGTCGGCTTACGGAAACAAACTCAGCCCTCATAGAAAACTAAGAGAACCTCATGGTGCCAAAGGCATCCGCACAAGTGTAGTAATAACTAATAATCCCTCAACAATAGACCAAAACCATCAACTGCTTGTGAGATTTCCCAATCTAAGTACTAATGATGTGATAGTTCCAAGTACTGCTCGTCTTGCCTTTGAAATAGAACTTAAAAGCAGAACAGACGCCAACGCTACTCTATTTCAAAATCTGGGTAGAACAATTGTGAAAAAAATGACAATAAGAATAAGTGGCAACGAAGTCATGTCAATAGATGACAGTGATATATATCATTGTTATGTAGATTTATGGAAAAGCCCTACTGAACGAGTAAACATAGCTTACCAAGGTATTGGTAAACCAAACATGTTAAAACATAGAGTTAGCGCGGGAGATGCTTCCTCAGACACCGGAGATGAAGCTATAGCAGCAGCTTATGGAAATAGATTTTGTATTCCACTGGACTTTGAAATGTTAGAAAGTCATATGCCATTTTATCAAGCGGGGCTTGGTGATAGGTTAGAATATGAATTAACGTTTAACGATTATAACAAAGTTATCAAAAGCGCTGATGCTGATGCATCTTATGTAATAAAAAATATCTGCTTGGAATTTGATACGGTTAGTGATGTTGAATTATCCAGACAAATAAGACAGCAAATCAATGGTAAGATGTCATTTATGTATGATCGTATCTTGCGACATAGAAAAATAATAGCAAACAAATCTGATACTCTTTGGAACATCAACATTAATGTACCAGCACGAAGCATGAAAGGTATTTTAATGCTGTTTGAAGACCCAGAAAGAACAGACACAGAAACCTATTACAACCCAAAGATTGAAAAGGTTGAAATGACAATAGAGGGAGTACCAAATCAGTTGTATAGTCAGGGCATGAAGGCATATCAACATTGGGATGAAATCAACAAATATTTTGCTTTAACATCAAAAAGAAACAAAGAGACAGAAATAGTAGCAAGAGACTTAAACTTTACCAGTGTTTCTCTTGAAACTTATTTGACAAAATCATATGCTTTGTGGCTTGACCTTAGAACATGTGAGGACAATTTATTACACGGCAGTGGAAGAAGAATAGAAAACGGTAGTGAAGGCATAACGATATTAATAAATAAAAAAGCAGATGCAGATCAAACTTTAAATATTTATCTATATATAATACAAGATGCGCAAATCAATTTCGAAGATGGAAGATTCAAAGAAGCAGGATACTAGTTTGCAACAAAAATATCCTAAATATTCACACAGTGCCATTATTTGTGGTCAGACAGGCTGTGGTAAAACAGAGTTTGTTCTTGACATACTTGAACAAGAGTTTGTTGGAGTTTTTAAACATATAATTATATTGTGTCCAACCATAGAGTGGAACGAGGCTTATAAAAATAGATCCTGGATAGGAGATGTGAAAAACCCAAAAGATAAAAAAATAATAATTGTCAATCCTGTCAGCAACGGTAAAGAAATGTTACAAGAACTGTTGCGTTTCTTTTTCAAACAATATGCTGGCCAGCCCACATTATACATCATTGATGATTGCTCAGCCACAAAAGAATTAACAAAGAAAAAAGATATGTTATCAGAGTTGGCATTCTCTGGTCGTCACGCTAAACAATCAGTATGGGTTATTTCACAGAGATATAATTCTGTATTGAAAGATTTGAGGGATCAAGTAAAATGGTTGTGTATGTTTTACACCAAGGACAGAGATAGTTATGAAAATTGTTTGAGAGAAAATGATGTTATTCCGACGTTGGAGGAGAGAACCAGAATAAAAAAAGCTTTAGCTAAGACTAAATATTCCAAGCTGATATTGAGGACTGACCAACCAACTGGTTATTGGGTTGAATAATTTTTTTCAAAAATACAAACTAGAGTGTCCCATATAAACCATAAACTCAATGCACTAACCAATATCGGTACAACATCACTACTCATGTTTTGCGGGGCTTGTTAAACATACCCTCTTGGCTCACATATAAAATATTCTGCGCCATCCTTTGTCACAGAAATTACAGGCGTTTCCTGTGCACCTTTTGCATACGTTTGTAAAAACTTACTTTCTGAAACACATATACAACATTTTACGTCATCTCTTGTCATAATATCCAGTGCTATTTTATTTTTGTTATAATCACTATTCTCACCGTCTGTTATTTTCAAATCCATTTTTTCTTATATAATATTTTTTTATTATTACAAAATATATTTATTTCACGCAGGTATAATACCTTTTTTTACAACTGTTGCTAATAGTAATACTAACAGCAAAGTAGCAATGTTAATAGCAATACTGACCATAAATATAGTATTGCTAATAGCATTGCTCATAGCAAAGTAGCAATGTTAATAGCAATGCTTGCAGCAAATTAATAATGTTAATAGAAAAAATAGCAATGTTAATAAAAATGCTATTAACAATACTAACAATTACTAGTTGCATGAATATCGCAGCTAGTTGTTTTGTATTTTATATTTATTTCAAGATAAAAAATAAGATTAATAATATAAAAATGAATGCGGAAGAACTATTACAAAATATATCGGAACAGACGGAACCAGATGAATCAAAGCAACAAGAAACAAAAAAAGAAAGATTATCAGCCATAGTAGCTGGCGGTGGTAGTCGTCAATATTTGGGTAAAGACATTCAACTCACAAATATAGATAGCATGCCCCCAGATGAAATTAACAAACTTTACTGCAGATATGAAGCAAGGCTTTGGGCAAGTATGACTAAAACTTTAGGCAATTCTTTTATTAACTTGTATGTGATGGGAGTATCAAAATATTTTAATGTAAACAATCCACCAAAGCTGATAGAAGATTTGGAAGAAGACCCATTTATTAATCATGCTTTGACAAGTGCTTGTTGTGAGTTGTATTACAGGTATGGAATGTGCTTAGCACCATTTACAGCAATACTGACAACTGTTAGACATATTGATTTTAATAAAAATAAAATTATAGATAATATAAATGGAGAACCAAGAGAGTGAAGTTATACCTGTTGAGGTTGAACAACAAAAAGTAAAAAATCCAAAACGAGTAGAAGCTGGAAAAAAAGGAGCAGCGGCAAAAAAGGCAAAGCGTTTGCTTCAGGATGCAAATCAAGATGTTACAAATCAAAATGCTGCAAATCAAATAACAAAAATAACAATAGGTGAAGAAGAACCAGAAAAAATCAAAATAAATGTATACAAAAATTATATTCCACCGTGTCTGGTTTTATTAGGCATTGCTGGGTTGGGTTTGTATATTTATAACAAGAAATCTGCTACGCAGCCTGTAGCTGTGCAACCTGTTCATGTTGCACCAAAAGACCCGTTTGATTTTTAATAATTTAATTTAATAATTTAATTTAAAAAAAATAATCATATAAAAAAATGGCAGCAAGTATTGACGGAAAACAAATTGTAAATATGATGTATCATGCTGGAGTGGAAACACTTCTAACTGTTGGATATGCTGAGATTGAAAGAAAACTATTCAAAAGACCAATCGCTAAATTAGATTTTAATATGACAGATGTTGTGATGCTGTCTGGGGATATAATGTTAGCAATGGCTACAAAGGATATGTTGATTAGGCAAGGTATTATTCCTGCGGATATTATGAAATAATTTTAAAAAAATATATATATAAAAAATGGCAAGTGCAGTAGCAATGATGATTGGTGGCGCATTAACAAATGCATTAGCGTTTACTGGTTCAAATTATTTCTTTTCAAAAATGGGAAGTCATTCAGATGAGGAAAGACAAAGGCATGACAAAGCAGTGGAACAATTAAACGCAGCACAAGTAGAGTGGAATAAAAAAAGAACAGAGAGATTAGATTTTATTAATAAACAACTGCAAAAAGAACATCATGCAGAGCAGACTTTTGATGATGTGGACCAGGCTATGAAACAGTATTATTACACAACTGGTAAACATTTGCTTTTAGAACCGGAGCCCAAGTTGAGTGATTTTTATACACCATCTCCGGATCAACAGAATAGAGAAATTACGTTTATTGTGGTGGGCATGGTTGCAACTGGATTTGTGGCGTATAAATTGATTTCATAAAAAAAAAGTTTAAAACTATAATTACTTTAGACTTTTTTGGATTTGGAATGACTAAGTTTACTTTGAAAAGACTAAGTCATATGCATGATACCTATTTTTTTTGTTGTTTTTACATGGTTTCAATCCAAGTGGTCGAATTTAATATGGTGGTTTAGCACTCTTCTCTAATTTATTTTTGAGATGATCAGGCGGCCATACTTCACCGTTGTCTAATAATGTCAATACCATGGATGGACCATATTCAGTATCCAGTATTTTTGTATCTGTAATAGTGTATATTTTATTTAGTTCCAAGTCTGTCCATTTCTTTGTGCTATATTGATTTTGCTCTTCAAGCAGTTCATCAAATTGTGCAGTTGTGATATCCATTTTTTCTTTATAGTTATATAAAGTTTAATCTTTAGTAGAAAAAAATGGAAAAGATTTATTACAGCCCAAAAGGATTTTGGAGAGGTTACACAACAGTTAAAAAATTAGCAAAAGAGGCTGGTGTCAGTGAAAAAAAGGCATTAGAATTTTAAAAGAAACAAGCTGTGTGGCAGATTTATTTACCTGCACCGAAGAAAATAGTTAGACCCAGGTTTGATGTTTCTACTAATAATGGAGTGCATCAAGCTGATTTGTTATTTTTACCGCATGATACTTTTGGGATTGGTCGTGGGCGCAAGACATATAAATATGCATTGACTGTGGTTGATATTGCAAGTAGATACAAAGAAGCAGAGCCACTAACTTCCAAGGATAGTAAAGAAGTTGCTAAAGCATTTGAAAATATATACAGTCGACATTTAAAATATCCAAAGTTATTACAAGTAGATCCAGGCAGAGAATTTATGGGTGCAGTATCACAGTTGATGGCAAAACACAAAGTAAATATCAGACGGGGCAGAACAGAAATACACAGATACCAAGCTTTAGTGGAAAGATTTAACAGAACATTAGCTGAGAGATTGTTTGGCTATCAGTATACTAAGGAAATAGATTCGCAAAAACGTAATAGAGAATGGGTAAAGAGATTACCAGAAGTTGTTAAAGCCATAAATTCGGAGACAAAAAAGCCTCCTCCTGTTGAAACAAAAATATTAAAAGATGATCCTATCTGTATGAATGCAAGTGTAAGATATTTATATCAACCCGGGGAACAAGAAGGTGGAAGACGCAGAGCAACTGATCCAATGTGGAGTGTAGATATTCACAAGATTAAAAGTTATATGGTGACGCAAGGTATAAGAGTTTATTATTTGAAATTACCAGCGCCGCAGAGAGGATTTGTCAAAGAAGAATTACTTATTGTTCCTGCTAATACCCAAATTCATAAGTTTTTATGAAATCCATGTGCATCAGTTGTAATTCCATCTTCTCGGATGTATCTTTTTGAGTAAAATGGTGATAATGTAACTTTGTTTACTGTTATGCCATATATTTGATGCTTCATTGATCGTATCATATTCATTTCATGGGTGTATTTTTTCTTGTTAAACAATGCATCTTTATAGTTTTCAAAGTTGATATGTTTTTTGACTACATATTCTTTTACACCCTTTGCTTTCTTAATAATCTGCTCATTCACTTTCAAAATAGAATCTTGTTTAGATTTTAATTCAATATTTTCATCTTTTTTAACATTTTGCACATCCGCTCTAAACATCGAATATAGTTTGGGTCTTAATCCAATATTCCTAGATATATACTCAGCTATAGACTCACCATCATCTTTTGTTTTATTTGTTATTGTATCTACTACTTTTTCAATCGTCTGCTCATCCGCTCCCAAAATAGAACATAGTTTAGATTCAACTATAGGAACACATTCATCTTTTATTTTGTTTGTTACTTTCTCAATCATCTGCACATCCCCTCCCAAAATAGAATATAGTTTGGGTCTTGATTCAATATACTCAACTATCGAAACATCAGGACATTCATCTTTCATTTTATCTATTACTTTTTCAATCATCTGCTCATCCGCTCTCAAAACAGAATATAGTTTAGGTCTTAATCCAACATACTCAGCTATAGCAACACCATTACATTAGTCTTTCATTTTACCTAATACTTTTTTGTTTGTATCATCATGCATTGGATGGTATTTCGGATAATCACTTAAGTCATATTCATCTTTCATTTCAACCATATCTGTGTATGCATCATCTGTTTTGATGTTTACCAGTAGGCTGTCAGTGTCTGTGTATAATAAAGTACAGTCATTTCCGTACCTTTGCTTTAGGGTATTATAATACCAATCATACATCATATACTTTGATAAATCCAAAACTGACATCCCAACATAGATTGGTTTGTTTAATGTTAATTTTGTTTTGTTTACATGTACTGCTGATAATTCATCTGAAAATTTTATACGCCTGTTAAAGTTGGGTTTGGCTATTATTTTTCTTATCTTTTCATTTTCAGAGCCGTCAGTTCTGACTAGTTTTATATCAGTCCGCTTGCGGAGATTTTCCATTGTCTTACCAAACACAGAGTTGTTCATAAGCTTGTAAAAATCTTTTTCAAATTGTGATTTAGCTTTTTTCCTAAGTTCTGTGTTTAAATTTATGTATGATGCCATCCATGGTTTTTCATTAAATTCTAATACTCTGTGTATTTTCTTTAGTTTCATGCCTAAAGATAAATACAGTTGCAGGTTTTTGTAATGTATCACATATTTTTCTTTGTCCATAAGATTGGGAACTAGTTGTTCTGTATTTATCATGCCATTATTTTCTAACAGATCTGTTTGGTATTCAGACAACCATTCTTTTTTCACTGCTAATCTTTCCGGTGCAAGCGGATAGTCATTATGAGATTCATGGAGTTCTTTAGGATATTCCAAATCAACTTCAAGTATTTGTCCTTTGCCAGGTTTTCGTTTAGAAAATGTTCCTTTCTTGTTTTTGGCTTTCCAAACAAAGCCAGAATATGGAAGTAGCTGACAAATTGCCCACCCATAAAGATTATTTGCATCAAAATACATTAAAAATCTGTTTTCCTCTCTAGTGTTATAATCAGCTACATGTGGATTGTTTGCTTTGGCATATCTTTTTGATACCATACTTATGCCACCTCGCATTCCTTTTTCTAGAAACAAGTGCATGTCAATGTCTGTCAAAAGTTCTAATTCTATTTTTGAATGTTTGAGTAAAGCATCCCAAGATAATCCAGGTGCTGTATAGTAATGTAAAGCATCAAGTTTGTATGCACTCATACATGTTTTTCTAAAAGTTTGAAACACATCTGCTAACAAAGTTACATCAGTTTTTAGATATAAATCATGATAGTCTCCAAGAGTTTTACAGTTAAACTCTTCCCATATTTTTTGAGCGTATTCGTAATCTTCGGGACTTATACTTTCATCTTTGAGACTACTGTAAAACTTTTCTATAGGCGGTAATTGTGTTTCCTTGAATTTTTCCATACTGTCCATATATTCGTATGGATAAACACCTTTTCGTAAAAGTAAATCTGTTTGTTTTCCAAACTGATTTTTGGTAATTTTAAAATCAGATTTGTCTGTTGCTTTAACCAATTTTTCTAGAGGCGAAGCCATAAACTGCCAGCTATCTAAGAATCTAAGTTGTCCGGCACTAAATGAAATATACTTTTCAGCGTTGTTTGGAATGCATGTAATATTACCTGTCATTTTATGTATTTTTTGCATGATGAGATGACTATCATATCCTTTGAGGTTGTGAAATATAACAGGAATGATTGTTTTATTTGGTTTTATTTTTATTTTTAGGTTGCAGTTTTTATGTGCTGCACCTCTGTATTCTCCTGTAAAATGACAGTGATCTCTTACTTTACCGTTTTTATCATTTTTTATTTCATTCTCGCATATCCAGCAGTGTGTTGCTTTTTCATAATCTTCCTCATTTTGCTGCGTCATGATTAATGGTTTTGGGTTAGCAAATATTTTATTAATGTTGCTCTTCTCACATTCTAAGTAATTTAAAAACTTTTCAACAGCATCTTCACCTCTGTAAATAACAGGTTCTTCAGCTTTGCCATCATATCTGACAACCTGGTATCCAAAACCACAAGCTTCGTGCACACTTGTGATTTCAGATTTTTTTCCAAATTTAGTTGATTGTGGTTTGACTATACTTTCAAAATCAGGATATATCACATAAGGTACAGGCATCTGATTTTGATAATTTTTGAATTGGGTGATTGCACCTTTTTTTGGCATTTCAATTCGGCAAGAGTTTTTATTAATACCATCACAGTCTTCTTTGTGCTTGGTGAGTAGATTTGCTCCAGAGTAACCATGAAGACAACGATCACAGAAATAAGTTTTACCATGATGTTTGTTTTGGCTGTAAAGTAGCTTGTTTAAATTTTTAATGATGCAGTAATGATATTTTGTTTCTTTTGGTTTTTGTTGAGTAATATTAACAAAATCATCAGGGTTGTAATTATCATCTATAATTCCTTCTTCGTTGTTGGGATCATCTTCGTTCTCTTCTTCAACTTCAACATCTTCAGATACTAACAGCAAATTAATTCTTTTTATGTGCTTCGGCTGCTCTGATATTCTGTATGGAAAAATAGATACATTATTATGTTTTTCTGATGCAGTAAATCCATAAACATTGATAGCAAGATTGTTTTGATTTTCTACTTTGGTTATCTGCGGGACTGGAGTTGGAAAATTAACCCCCTCCGTTTTCAAAAAGTCTATGCTAGGATAACTTGATACTCTGTCAGAATTCTTTGCGGCTGGATGCAGAGCTGCATTTATAGCATGAAGTAAACATTTATCATCATAGTTTTTCACATTTATGACTGCTTTCTTGTTTGATATTACTTTGGGCAAAAGAATATATGATGAGCCTTTTAGTGGCTCATACTTTGCAAAATTCAAATAAAGTGTAACACAGTAATCAACTTCTAATCCTGATGCTGTGTTTGTAAATCTTTCCAAACTTTCTTGTATGTCAGAAGATGATTTTTCATACAACTCGTCTAATCGCTCAGAAGATAAAAGTGTATTCTGTTCACTATGCAGAACTGCAGTGGTATATTTTTTTATCTCACCATCATCTTTGAATAATTCTACGGTAAGACCTAACTGGAATTTTATTCCTTTCATATTTTTCAGCTCCTTGATTATTTGTTCCCTGATAATAGATTTTTTATCACGGAGTAGTTTTAAAGGATCTTTATATTTGCGAGCGGATATTTCATATGCTTTGAAATAACCACATATTGGTTTGTCAACTAGTTTTAATTCGGTTGTATCTTCGGTTATGATTTGTGATAAAGCCTTCTTCTCATCCAGAACCTTCTTCTCAGCTTGTTGCACAGCTTTCTTCTCAGCTTGTTGCAACTTACGTTTTTTTCGTGCGCGTTCTTTCTTGGCATGACGCCTCTTGCGCGAATTTTCAAATGATGTAGACTTATCTTCCAATTTCGGAGCTTCTGATTTAGCTTCCGATTTAGTTTTTAATTTCAAAGCTTCTGACCTTGAAATTTCCACTGCTTTTATACCGTGGGATAATGTTTCCTTATCTATCACACCCTCTCTGAACAGAGATATTAAATCTTTTATAGTCTCTTCGTTGCTCATACTTCTTTTGTTATTACATATTAAAACTTTTTTATTAAGTAGAAAAAATAAGTATGTAAAAATAATGGATATCAACATTTGCAAGTTTCTTAAAGTTGGGTCACATAATCCATGCACACTCAAATCAACGCAAGATTCAGATTATTGCAGTTTGCATAAGTATAGATTAAAAACAAGTCGTGTAGTTCCTTGTCTAATTTGTAAAAAAGGTACATTTGCAAAGTATCATGTTTGTGTTGGTTGTGGTGCAAGGGCGGTTAGAAAATACTATAGTGTTTGGGGTGAAAAGATGTATAATTTGGAGTGTTTAAAATTAAGATGTATTGAGGTTTGAGGTAGATTTTGAAAATAAAAAATATAGAAAATAAAAAACAAGGAGTTGGGGTTATATAGTTCTAACTAGAATATGTGGACAAAGAAAATCAATAAAATTGTTTTGTATTAAATAAATATTTTTATATGATATTTATAAATTATATAAAATAAAGTATGGGTTGAACAACCCATACTTTCTCATCAGTTTCACAAATACATATATATGTAAATTGGGTGTTACCGGATCAGGATCGAGCGAAGCGAGATCTCTGAGCCGGGACACCCAATTTACATATATATAAAAAACATTCGCTAGAGAAAGAACTGCATTTTTGCCCTGTATAATATTAAAGCGTTTTTTACTAACGGCAGTTTAGGCAATTACATTATGTGGTCTTGTCAAGAAGTTTGTGAAGCATTCATCTTCCTATTAGATAATATTTTCGTCAGGTATGGAACTACCATTTATAGACACCAGATACCCAGGCAGATGTTATTGAAGGCTTTAATGACACCTCTCGGTATCTGGATACATACTGAACATTGACAAGAAATATAAAAAGATCGGACAGGGAAAGTAGCATTCAAGGAGGACAGTCAACCACAAAACACAGAAACAAACACGCAAACAGACAAACAAGAAGGCAAAAGTAATAATAAATGCAAACGACATCACAAACACAAAAGACAACCCTTTCTTTTCTACTATGGTTAATAATATATACCCTAAATAACTTCAACTTAACAAAGCTAATATTTCTAATACAAACGCTTCTTTTCTCTATTTACATCGAAAGACATTTCATGATGAGTCATTCACCGGATACTCATGTATATTTCATGCAGGCCTCGACAAGGACTATCAAAACCTGACTTCTATGGTGACTTGATTTACAAAATTCTTGGTCATGATCACTTTCATACTATCTTTGTTAAACTTGTTAAAAGGTTTATCAAAAGAGGTTATGACTCTATCATTTTGCAACGCACTGCATGCATGGTGGTGGACCCATTTACAGTTCGCCACTTTGCTTTCCTCCTTAATTGTGCGATGACCGTACATGCTGTGGACCCTATGATGACGTCTAGCCCAACAGGACGGTGACGTTTGATGTTTGTCTGTCTTGTCGTGCCCTCAATGGTTTACTCTCTTGTTGCTCTGGCTTCTGCCAAGTCACTGAGTACATTCTTTGTGGCTTTCTAGGCTATTGTTTTTTTGTATTTATATATACTCGAGCATCTTTGTGTTTTACTTATATTGTCAATTAATGATGCCTTGTTGTGTTAGAGAATAGGTCATGGCGGGGATTTCATTATTTACACGGTCTCGTTTTATTGGGTAAATGTTGAGGTTTGGTGCACCCTAGAACCTGCTTTAAACCCCCCCTCCCCACTCCCCCCACCCCACCCACACTGTGGTCTTTTTTGTCACCTACCGTTCCAAGGCGGTAGCCCTATTGTCAACACTTTTGTGTTTGTGATGTATTATTTGGCCTTTTATTCATCTTTAAATTTGTTCTTTGTTTCTGTGTGTGTTTGTGGTTGTCTGTCGTCCTTGAATGCTGCTTTTTCTGTTCGATTTTTATATCTAAATCTAATAACACCTCTCGGTAAACGAATGATATTAAACATTGATAAGAACTTTCCTTTCTACTATGGTGAATACATATTTCATAAAATAACTTCATCCTAACAAAACTAATATTTCTGAAACATTCGGTTCTTTCTCGGTTTGAATCTCAGAATTGAAAATAGAGACATAACAAGCAAAATTTATGACTGATGATTTTAATATTGATATCGTCAATTATGCCTAATTAGACGGGAATGTTCCAGAGCTACTTCTTATGGCGTATATGTTGCTCAACGTTTCCGTTTTATAAAGCTTTTAGTCGAGTTGAGGACTTTAATATTTTGTGACCTTTGTATAACTAAATGGCTACTCCATCAGGGTTGCTTTCTAGGCTATTGTTTTTTGTATTAATTTATACACTAGCATCGTTGTGTTTTACTTATATTGCCTAATAATGCTACCTTGTTGGTTAGAGAATAGTTCATGGCGGGGATTTCTTTATTTACACTGTCCCGTTTTATTGGAATGACAGTAGGGTAAGTCTGAGGTTTGGTGCACCGTAGAACCTGGTTTAACACTCCCACCCAGCGGCCTTTTTTGCTACCGCGACCGTTCCAAGGCGGTAGCCCTATTGTCAACCCTTGTGTGTTTTGTGATGTCTTATCTTGCCTTTTATTCATCTTTATATATAGTTATTATTTGTTTCTTTATGTGTTTGTGGTTGACAGTCGTCCTTGAATACTTCTTTTCCTGTTCGATTTTTATATCTACTTTTACCATAAACGTCTAGAACCCTTTGCAAAATGTTATTATCGTCACACTGACCCGCTTTCTAAATATAAAAGTAATCTAAGAAATGTCTGCGACAAGGTCTATCACAGCTTGACTTCTATTTTGACGTGACTTCGTAAGAACCTTGATCATGGACACTTTTAGTACAATCGTTAATAAACTTATTAAACAGTTAAGATATTTTGATCATTTTGCAACGCACTGCATTTTTAGTGGTTGACGTATTTACAGTTTGCCGCTATGCTATGTATTTAATTTTACCGGATAGATTGTGAAGCCTTTGAGGTTATAATAGCGTAAATGAGTCTCCATGACCCCTTCTCCATGACCCTTCCATAGTAAAGTTAGAATCTTGACAACCTATTTTATCATGTAAATAAACATGACTGTTATTAAACATCAACAATGAAATAAGAGGTTTAATACATTCTAAGAAACATTTCTTCAGCTGTATACTAACACCGGGTCAAAGGTTAAAGCTATTTTACCCCTTGCAATTTCGTACCCTGTCTACTTTCACTTCTGAAATTTATATAAAAAACTGTCAAAAACATGATGAGCTCCCTTTTCATGCATATATCAGCAACATGTCCAGAATACAGTTACAGCCACAAAATAACAGGAAATTGCAATAAAAAAGTTTTTAAAGAAACAAAAGATCAGCACTCTTTAATACAGAACTACTTTCGATTGCATCAGGCGAGCAAATCCGGCTGATTTAGTGTAATTAAACCTTGATGGCGTTTACCAAAATTAGGCTAGTCATAAATTCTCTCGAGGGTACCCATTCTGCCATTGTATTTTATTTGATGTATATGCACCATGCCTATAAGTGATTATAAGTAGTATCAATGACAAAAATGAACATAATGCTTTCTATGTCTATGGCAATTTATCGGAAAACAAGTCTCAACAAAATCGATTATAAATCCAGTCAAGTTTAAAACAGACCAGTCAATACGTGAGCTGAATTATAACACGTTGTTTATTTCTTCTTGGCTGTCTTGAAATGATGTATTGTTATGTTGATTGTATTGTATATAGAAACTGGGATACTCGTATAAAAGCTCGTTCAATTTCCGAATTTTCCTCCGTAATTGATTATTGTATATGTAAACTTTGTTATTAATTAATTAAGTACGTAAGTAAGTAGACACGATAAAGAAAATAAATACACCTATTAGATACTTAACAGAATAATATAACAATATGTTGTTAAAAATACTGTTGTATCGTATGTGAACGTTTGATTTCGTTAAGTTTGTTCCTTAGCAACAGATAGTGTAGTGTTACATACAACTAGTTGGATTAGATAGAACGTACATTTGATGACAAACAATTGCATATGCGCGTTAAACTTTGTAGCGACATGTATTTGCGTATACTCGCATGCGTACACAAATAAAACATACAACTAGAAGGCACTATGATAGTATATATAAAAACATACAACTAGAATGAAATATGAGAGTATATAAAAACATACAATGAGAGTATATAAAAAATACAACTAGAATGAAATATGAGAGTATATAAAAACATACAATGAGAGTATATAAAACATACAACTAGAATGAAATATGAGAGTATATAAAACATACAACTAGAATGAAATATGAGAGTATATAAAAACATACAACTAGAAGGCAATATGAGAATATATAAAAACATACAACTAGAAGGAAATATGAGAATATATAAAAACATACACTAGAAGGCACTATGAGAGTATATAAAAACCATACAACTAGAAGGAAATATGAGAGTATATAAAACATACAACTAGAAGGCAATATGAGAGTATATAAAAACATACAACTAGAAGGAAATATGAGATATATAAAACATACAACTAGAAGGAAATATGAGAGTATATAAAAACATACAACTAGAAGGCAATATGAGAGTATATAAAAACATACAACTAGAAGGAAATATGAGATATATAAAAACATACAACTAGAAGGAAATATGAAAATATATAAAAACATACAACTAGAAGGAAATATGAGAATATATAAAAACATACAACTAGAAGGAAATATGAGAATAAATAAAAACAAACAACTAAAAGGAAATATGAGAATATATAAAAACATACAACTAGAAGGAATATGAGAATATATAAAAACATACAACTAGAAGGCACTATGAGAGTATATAAAAACATACAACTAGAAGGAAATATGAGAGTATATAAAAACATACAACTAGAAGGAAATATGAGAATATATAAAAACATACAACTAGAAGGCAAAATGAATATGAGAGTATATAAAAACATACAACTAGAAGGCAATATGAGAGTATATAAAAACATACAACTAGAAGGAAATATGAGAGTATATAAAAACATACAACTAGAAGGAAATATGAGAGTATATAAAAACATACAACTAGAAGGAAATATGAGAGTATATAAAAACATACAACTAGAAGGCAATATGAGAGTATATAAAAACATACAACTAGAAGGAAATATGAGAATATATAAAAACATACAACTAGAAGGAAATATGAGGATATATAAAAACATACAACTAGAAGGAAATATGAGAATATATAAAAACATACAACTAGAAGGCACTATGAGAGTATATAAAAACATACAACTAGAAGGAAATATGAGAGTATATAAAAACATACAACTAGAAGGCAATATGAGAGTATATAAAAACATACAACTAGAAGGAAATATGAGAATATACAAAAACATACAACTAGAAGGAAATATGAGAATATATAAAAACATACAACTAGAAGGAAATATGAGAATATACAGAAACATACAACTAAAAGGAAATAAGAGAATATATAAAAACATACAACTAGAAGGAAATATGAGAAAAGGAAATATTAGAATATATAAAAACATACAACTAGAAGAAAATATGAGAATATATAAAAACATACAACTAGAAGGAAATATGAGAATATATAAAAACATACAACTAGAAGGCACTATGAGAGTATATAAAAACATACAACTAGAAGGAAATATGAGAGTATATAAAAACATACAACTAGAAGGAAATATGAGAATATATAAAAACATACAACTAGAAGGCAAAATGAATATGAGAGTATATAAAAACATACAACTAGAAGGAAATATGAGAGTATATAAAAACATACAACTAGAAGGCAATATGAGAGTATATAAAAACATACAACTAGAAGGAAATATGAGAGTATATAAAAACATACAACTAGAAGGAAATATGAGAGTATATAAAAACATACAACTAGATGGCAATATGAGAGTATTTAAAAACATACAACTAGAAGGAAATATAAGAGTATATAAAAACATACAACTAGAAGGAAATATGAGAATATATAAAAACATACAACTGGAAGGCAATATGAATATGAGAGTATATAAAAACATACAACTAGAAGGCAATATGAATATGAGAGTATATAAAAACATACAACTAGAAGGAAATATAAGAGTATATAAAAACATACATCTAGCAGGAAATATGAGAGTATATAAAACATACAACTAGATGGCAATATGAGAATATATAAAAACATACAACTAGAAGGAAATATGAGAGTATATAAAAACATACAACTAGAAGGAAATATGAGAATATATAAAAACGTACAACTAGAAGGCAATATGAATATGAGAGTATATAACAATATACAACTAGAAGGAAATATGAGAGTATATAAAAACATACAACTAGAAGGCAATATGAGAGTATATAAAAACATACAACTAGAAGGAAATATGAGAGTATATAAAAACATACAACTAGAAGGAAATATGAGAGTATATCAAAACATACAACTAGATGGCAATATGAGAGTATATAAAAACATACAACTAGAATGAAATCTGAGAGTATATAAAAACATACAACTAGAAGGCAATATGAATATGAGAGTATATAAAAACATACAACTAGAAGGCAATATGAATATGAGAGTATATAAAAGCATACAACTAGAAGGCAATATGAGGTATATAAAAACATACAACTAGAAGGCAATATGAGAGTATATTAAAAGATACAACTAGAAGGCAATATGAGAGTATATAAAACATACAACTAGAAGGCAATATGAGAGTATATAAAAACATACAACTAGAAAGCAATATGAATATGAGAGTATATAAAAACATACAACTAGAAGGAAATATGAGAGTATATAAAAACATACAACTAGAAGGCAATAAACATACAACTAGAAGGAAATATGAGAGTATATAAAAACATACAACTAGAAGGAAATATGAATATGAGAGTATATAAAAACATACAACTAGAAAGAAATATGAGAGTATATAAACACATACAACTAAAAGGAAATATGAGAGTATATAAAAACATACAACTAGAAGGCAATATGAGAGTATATAAAAACATGCAACTAGAAGGCAATATGAATATGAGAGTATATAAAAACATACAACTAGAAGGAAATATGAGAGTAAATAAAACATACAACTAGAAGGAAATATGAGAGTATATAAAAACATACAACTAGAAGGCAATATGAATATAAGAGTATATAAAAACATACAACCAGAAGGAAATATGAGAGTATATAAAAACATACAACTAGAAGGCAATATGAATATGAGATTATATAAAAACATACAACTAGAAGGAAATATGAGAGTATATAAAACATACAACTAGAAGGAAATATGAGAGTATATAAAAACATACAACTAGAAGGCAATATGAATATGAGAGTATATAAAAACATACCAACTAGAAGGAAATATGAGAGTATATAAAAACATACAACTAGAAGGCAATATGAGAGTATATAAAACATACAACTAGAAGGCAATATGAGAGTATATAAAAACATACAACTAGAAGGCAATATGAATATGAGAGTATCAAAATACATACAACTAGAAGGAAATATGAGAGTATATAAAACACACAACTAGAAGGCAATATGAGAGTATATAAAAACATACAACTAGAAGGCAATATGAATATGAGAGTATATAAAAACAAACAACTAGAAGGAAATATGAGAGTATATAAAGACATACAACTAGAAGGCAATATGAGAGTATATAAAAACATGCAACTAGAAGGCAATATGAATATGAGAGTATATAAAAACATACAACTAGAAGGAAATATGAGAGTAAATAAAACATACAACTAGAAGGAAATATGAGAGTATATAAAAACATACAACTAGAAGGCAATATGAATATAAGAGTATATAAAAACATACAACCAGAAGGAAATATGAGAGTATATAAAAACATACAACTAGAAGGCAATATGAATATGAGATTATATAAAAACATACAACTAGAAGGAAATATGAGAGTATATAAAACATACAACTAGAAGGAAATATGAGAGTATATAAAAACATACAACTAGAAGGCAATATGAATATGAGAGTATATAAAAACATACCAACTAGAAGGAAATATGAGAGTATATAAAAACATACAACTAGAAGGCAATATGAGAGTATATAAAAACATACAACTAGAAGGCAATATGAATATGAGAGTATATAAAAACATACAATTAGAAGGAAATATAAGAGTATCTAAAAACATGCAACTAGAAGGAAGTATGAGAGTATATAAAAACATGCAACTAGAAGGCAATATGAATATGAGAGTATATAAAAACATACAACTAGAAGGAAATATGAGAGTAAATAAAACATACAACTAGAAGGAAATATGAGAGTATATAAAAACATACAACTAGAAGGCAATATGAATATAAGAGTATATAAAAACATACAACCAGAAGGAAATATGAGAGTATATAAAAACATACAACTAGAAGGCAATATGAATATGAGATTATATAAAAACATACAACTAGAAGGAAATATGAGAGTATATAAAACATACAACTAGAAGGAAATATGAGAGTATATAAAAACATACAACTAGAAGGCAATATGAATATGAGAGTATATAAAAACATACCAACTAGAAGGAAATATGAGAGTATATAAAAACATACAACTAGAAGGCAATATGAATATGAGAGTATATAAAAACATACAATTAGAAGGAAATATAAGAGTATATAAAAACGTGCAACTAGAAGGAAATATGAGAGAATATAAAAACATAAAACTAGAAGGAAATATGAAAGTATTAGGACACACTTTTGAATGTTGTTAAACTATTCAGATTGTCAAGGCTTAATCTTCAAAAAACTAAACAAATGGATGACCTTGACCTATTTTTGCTTTAACCTAATCACCATGTCACATTGTATTGTAGTTGTCTTATTAAGTTATATTCGTATTTAAATTTAACATTCTTTGAAAATGAGAGTGCAAGGTCTACTTTTCATGGCGTCGAACTACTTTACAGGTCAAATATCTAATTTTAATATGTTAATAAACAATGTCACTACACGACCATTTTTAAGACATCTGAGGAATTTGACATAGCGATTTTAAGGTCCTATTATCATCCGATCAAACTGGAGACCCACAGATAAAGCATGTTAACAGTCACGTTTATCTTCAATATAATAAATACTGATAAAGGTGATCCTTTGGGAGCAACAAACACAATTAAGAGAATAAAGCAGCAGACTCGGTTTTATTGAGTCTGTTCATGAGAAGTAATGAAAGAAGCAACACCTCTCACGCCTCCTAGCACCGGCTTAAGCGGTATTCTACTTCAAAGCCACCTATATTGGGCTCGCTGGTCCCAAAGTACCAGTACAAATAACACTACTGATTCCTAGCACGGGGAGACTTTTTATAGCCGCCACACTGCACTAAACGAACGCTTGTGTGAATGTTAATAAATACTGATAAAGGTGATCCTTTGGGAGCAACAAACACAATTAAGAGAATAAAGCAGCAGCCTCGGTTTTATTGGAACACGACGACCTACCTGTTGATCTAATGTTTACACACTTTTTAAAAAAGGTCACATTGTAAGTGTTAAAGAGTAAAAGGAAGTTAATATGTCGACACTTACGTCACTGTTATACCGTTTAGTTCATTGACCTGCTTTTAAGGTCACTGACCAAATTTAAACATAATACATACATATTGAATTGTGTTAATAGTATGACCATGTGTATGGTTTTACTTTGTTCTTACTAGAGATGAAACTGACACTCAGAAATTCAAATGGTATATGATCATATTGCCAGAAGTTGTATCCCAAAGATCATGTATGGCAAGTTTTCAGAAAGAGGTATGCCATGTTGACCTTTGTTTTGACCTTTCTTTTTCTTTAAATGTACAAGAGAGATGATTTTAATTGCGATATCATTCATGTATTTATATTGGCAACATCTTATGGGCTATATGTTTTTCGACTTCATCATTTTTCGAGAGGTTGTAGTCGAGTTAAAGGACTTTACTATTCGTAACCTTTGTAAAACTAAAACAATACCTCACATGATAAGGGCCGCTTTCACAGACTTAAAAATATAAAAGTAATCTAAGAACTCTTCTTCGACAAGAATTTCTGTGATGACGCGAATTACAAACTTCGTAAGATCCTTGTTCATGTTAATTAAGTGCTTACTATACTAAACTAAAATAGTTCCACAAATATGCAAATAAAGGCAGAATCTTCGCTCGGAAGATCCTTGTTCATGTTAATTAAGTACTTACTGTACAAAACTAAAATAGTTCCATAAATATGCAGATAAAGGCAGAATCTTCGCTCGGTCGTTTTCGTTTATCTTGGTGTGCACTCTGAATTACCTCGACGTTTTCCGTAACACTTAAAAATACCAAAGTACTGAAATGAACAAGTTCCGTTTGACTGGCGTGGTCAGGACAAGACCGAAGCAACATGCGACGTCATCATACGACCACGACATAAATACATGTACGTTATTGATTAACTATGATATGCTTACTAAATTTTGTCTTTAAAACCTATAGCTTTAAACCAAATATAAATATGTGTACAGGTTAAATAACACGTAGTGATCGTTCACGAAGCTAAATACCATGCAGAAAATGTTTACGAAACAAACTACACTGACCGCCGTTTCCAGTGCAAGCAATTAGCAAACATGCTCTTTCCTGTCAATTCATGTATGTACATCATCGCAGAAAGGCGCATTAGAAAAGTAACTGGTTAAACATGCAACGAGGTAATTGAATATCTATGTTAGTTTTATCAACAGCACTTTGTATATGATTACTACTTAAGTCCTGGGGCTAATTGCTATGCTAGACTGGTACATGAGAGTGGAAGCAATGACGAACAATCGAAATAAGATGCGAATAAAAAACAAAATGACGCTATAACGAGACAATGACTCGAACTGTACATCTTAAATAGTCCTTTTATAATTCCGTAAAATAACGGATCAAATTTGACGTGATAAAATATACAACTGTGGATTTTCATTGATGAATATGGATAGGCACCAGGCCTATGCCGAACTGCCGATTAAAAATATTTTCTTTTATTTGCATATCATTAAATTACCATTGACCTCGACATCAACTCATGTCTTATGTAAGAACACATATAATCATGAAGTCATGGAGCTGTTGACATTTTCGACATGATTGATGCACGTGTTTTTTCCTTCTTCTTTCTAAATTTGTACGATACGGTTTAAATCGTCTGGTAAAACGAAGAACATGTTTTTTCAATTAGGTCCTAATTTATGATTTAATTTACTAAATCGCTACCGATATTGTTACGGGTAAAATGTAACAATAAAAGAAACAAAACCGCCACAACTATTTTTAAAATATAATGAACATATTTTTTCAAATACTACAATGAAAATATTCACTTACATAATACATATAAATTAGATCCAGTATTTCTTTTAACATCCGTTTTAAGAATAAAGTCCAAATAGTACTGGCAAGTGTCCGTTTAATCCAACTTTATTTAAAGTCTTTACTGGTTTATTTATTCACAATAGTCCAAATAATCCAATGCCACTTTATTATAGATGAGCGCATTATTTTTATCCTCTCACAATACATTTTTAGTTTAAAGCTATCTTCTCACAATATATTTTTAGTTTAAAGCATCCAATATATCCACTTTATACTGATGTTTTATTTGGCCTTTTATTCATTTTTAAAGTTGTTCTTTGTTTCTTTGTTTGTTTGTGGTTGACTGTCGTCCTTGAATGCTACTTTTCCTGTTCGATTTTTATATCTATATCTTAAATACATTCTTAATCCAAATACTGAACCAGAAAATAATAAAAAGGCTGTATTTTTAGTGCCATAGAACGTCATAGAACATCATAGAAGTTTTAGAATATTCCAATAATATAAACAAGTTAACCTTGAATGACAGTCATGATGTAAAAACATATTATATACTATCCCAGAAACTTCTAAATATTACTAATTATAAATGAATTGTTTTGGATGACACAATAACATGTTTACGTAATAGTTTGTTAACATTATTCGTAAAAACAGTCAAAGGTAGCAATATTACATTAAATTATTCGGCCATTTTGCTGTCGCTTATCGGTCTAAGCCGGTACACCTCTGTTGTTTGTGTTATCACGTACTTTTATTTTCTATATACTTTTATACCCATGTAATTGTGTCTTTCTAATTGTGTTCTTTTGTTTGTCTGAGATCTGTGAAAGAGTCAATTTCCCATTTATATTACGTGCGTGCTATAAAGCAAGCTTTCCGTTTCTGTTAGTTCCCTAAAAGTGCTGTTGGTCTTTCGAATAGTAAGTCTTTAGCTTTTTTTTGTCGAGGTATATATACGTTTATTGGTTTATACTAGCTTTTAAAACTTAGGATCAGGAATAATTCTATATTGCTCATAAGGAATAATATAAAATTCATTTTATTGGTTTAGTAGAAACTGATTTAAAGGTAGGTATACAATTTGAACAGAGAAAGGTAGTACATACATAACACAGTCAACCAAAATAACGAAGTTAATTGCAAAAACAAACAACACTTACAAGGATTGAGTATGGAATACTACAAACATGAAATGATTGACAATGTCAACGGAACGGTCTGTGACAAAACGACCGTGGAACGGTCTGTGTCAAAACGACCGTGGAACGGTCTGTGACAAAACGACCGTGGAACGGTCTGTGACAAAACGACCGTGGAAAGGTCTGTGACAAAACGACCGTGGAACGGTCTGTGTCAAAACGACCGTGGAACGGTCTATGACAAAACGACCGCTGTTCTTTTAAACCAGAATCTAGGGTGCGCCAAATATATTGTTTGCCATCCCACTAAAACAGTCTAAGTACAGAAATCCCTCTATCTTCTAAACACAAGGCAGCATTAATAGAAATATAATTGTAACACAAAGATTATCATATATATATGAATATAAAAAGGCTTTACCCTTTTTGTTTACGATGCTTTGTTATTTTATTCTGCATTCATATTGTTGTTTTAAATGCACGATCTGTAAATTCCTATTTTACGTTTGGATTTTCTTTTGATTGTGAGAATGACTTATTGTTTTATTTGTTTGGCAGCATATCTGGCCCGAGAATGCTTTTGCTCTTTTAGTTTTAATTTATTTTTTGCCTATTTTATATTTCTTTAAGCCTTTGATTTTTTCATTATATACAAATGTCGTTCATTACATAAATATATTTTAAAATGACATTATTTTGTTTCAATGTAGACAACCGACCTATTTAAATAGTATTTGATGAAAACGTTCGGTACCTTTTATTTAGGCTGAATATATATTGTCCGCTTTTGGTATGTTTTCTTTCATACCATGTTTTATTTTTTTCTCTAAAACGGTTGATATCCTTCCCGTTAAAACATATGTATATATTTTCTGATGGCCCTCGTTTATCTTTCGTGCTCGGCCGTTTCCAAAGGTCCATTATCATACTCTTTTTCCCAGGATTATAAGCTTACACCATCATGTTGCTGATACCACACTGATAAGGACTAAATATACGTCTTCTGTGGGGGAACATCAAGAAAGAATGAAGCTCCTGATTCATTATAAGATCCTCTTCTATTCATTAATATCTAAAACTCGTTATTTTTTATTTACTATCGACAGTTGTAATTCATCTAGACTAAAACTATTAAGGTTAAAGTAGACTGGCATCCTCTAAGAATTAGACCGACTCTAAACTATATACAACCTTACCATTACCTTATTTACTGGCGGCAGTTTTTATTCATTTAGGTTTTCGCTTCTTGGAGAAGGTGTTGGACGGGGTATGAAAGTTAATACTTGACCACATAATGGGGAATTTCCTTATTTAACCTGTCATGTTTAACTGAAATGATAATATGGTAAGAATAAGGTTTGGTGACCATAGTACCTGGTTTAACCCGCCACTGGCGTTTTGCCAATGACCGTTGTAAGGCGGTACCCCCGTTGTCAGTTCGTTCATGTTTTTGTTGTCCCGTACTTTACTATGCCATAATTATTAATGCACGTACTTGATGTTTGTTGTAGTAGCATGTGTTCAGTGAAATTAATCTTGTTAATGCTACAGTTGTTGTTCGACTTGTGTAGGTCCTTTTATGTAAACAAATGGAATGCCGCGAGATTAAAAAATACTCTCAAAACTTTCGTCCAATTTTAGAGATCCATGTACGCACATTGTATGTCAGAAGGTTGCATTGTTTAAATTATAAATAGAAAAGAAAAAATGAAACTGATTTGGTATTTTCAGAAAGTGCAAGAAAAGTCACTGGAATTACCAATTTAATGTCAGTTTCGCTTGATAACGGTAAATTACTGTCTCGAACTAACGAACAGCTCTTTCTGTTCAACCTCTAATAATCTTTGTAATGCAACTGGGTATAATCGATGTTTTACGTTACTTAAATGTAATCTTAATGATACGTGTTAAAACTTATTCAATTATTTTACAGTTTTGATGAATGCATACTTTCTGCTCTGCACTCTGATATCCGAAAATAAATGAAGCAATTTATGACTAACTCTCTACTCATTTACGGCTATACCTCTAATTAAAGATGAATGGCCACCCTTTTTTGTAGTATTATCAATTAACAAATTTAACTCTTAAACATCATATAAACATTTCTTGATAGTCCCGGAGAGAAACATATATGTAAAACCGCTACTAAAAAAAAGAAAGATATACAAATCGGACAGGGAAAGTAGCATTCAATGACGACAGTCAACCACAAAACACAAAAACAAACACGTAAACAGACAAACGAGAAGGCAAAAGTCATAAAAAATGCAAATGACAGCACAAACATGAAAGGGTTGACAATAGGGCTTCCGCCTTGGAATGGTCAGTTGTATGTAAAAGTAAGTATTATTTGCATGACGTAGATACTGCTTTTACGACTGCGTGACTGCACGGGGAAATGAGGTAAATCTGAATTGTATAGCTGCAAAACTATTTCCAGATATTTGATAAATACATTTACCTGTGGATCAACTTACCATTTCAAAGTTGTCTACTACGTCATAAATAAAATCGTATTCTCGCTTTTCACAGATACTGCAATGTGTGAACTGTAAATATATATTGTTGCATATTGATTTCGATTTAAATCAACATAAACATGTTCATGAAACAGAACATGCCCGGAGAACTTTAAGAATGTTTTGTATGACAGAAGACGCCACACATCTTGCTTTTATTGCACAAATTAAAGTGAATAAACGAATACAGAAAAACGAGAGAATGTCATGCTCACATTTCCGAATATTCTTCGTTATGGTCGTGACAAATAAAACACAGAGTAATAAGGCTATATCAGGTTATATGCACACACATTAAAGACACAGGATGTTTAATTCACAAGGACATGAATGTTTAAAATAGTAATAACCTGAATATAATAAATACTGAAAAGGTGATCCCTTGGAAGCAACAAACACAAACAAGAGAGAAAAGTAGCAGACTCGGTTTTTTTAATTAGTGTGTTCATGAAAGGATTATTATAATATGCAACATCTCTCACGCCTCTTAGCACCGGCTTAAGCGATATTCTACGTTAAAGCAACACAAAATGGGCTTGATGATCAAAAGGACCAGTAAATAATAACAATACTGATTTGTAGTCGGGGCGACATTTTACGGTCGCCACGCAGCACTAAACAAACGCTAGTGTGAGTCAATACATACTGCAAAGGTGATCCCCTGGACATGCTGGAAGCAGAAAACAAACAAGAGAATAAAGTAGCAGACTCGGTTTTATTGAGTCTGTTCATGAAAGGTAATTATAAGATGCAACAACGCTCACGCCTCCTAGCACCGGCTTAAGCGATATTCTACTTTAAAGCAACACAGAATGGGCTTGATGATCTCAAAGGACTAGCAAATAATAAAGAAGGATTAAAATATCGGACAGTAAAAGCAGCATTCAAGGACGACAGTCAACCACACAAAAACAAACACGCAACAGACAAACGAAAATGCAAAAGTAATAAAAAATGCAAACGACATCACAAACACAAAAGGGTTGACAATAGGGCTACCGCCTTGGAACGGTCAGTGGCAAAGTAGGCCACTGGGGGTTTAAACCGGTTCTAGGGTGCACCAAACCTCACACTTACCCTACTGTCAACCCATTTAAACAGGACAGTGTAAATAAAGAAATCCCCGCCATGATTAAATCTCTAACCAACAAGGCAGCATCAATAGGCAATATAAGTAAAACACAAATATGCTCGTGTAAATATAATACAAAAAAACAATAGCCTAGAAAGCCACAATGAAGGTACTCAATGACTTGACAGAAACCAGAGCAACAAGAGAATAAACCATTAAGGGCACGACAGGAAAGATTATAGACAAACATCAAACGCCACCGTCCCAATGGGCTTTAGGTAGGCGTCATCATAGGTCCACAGCCTGTCCGGTCAACGTACAATTAAAGAGGAAAACATAGTGGCACTAAATTTAAACTGAAAAACCGTCATTGATGGTTGTTCAATCCTTTTTATTCTCCTAACACGCTTTGTTCCTGTATTTCTCGAGGGCGCACTCATTGCAAATCGTAACACTTTTTAAAATTTACTATTTAATACAAATATACATATACAATCGAAAAGGAAAAGCAGCATTCAATGACGACAGTCAACCACAAACACACACAGAAACAAAGAACAAATTTAAAGATGAATAAAAGGCCAAATAAGACACCACAAACACACAAGGTTTAGCAATAGGGCTACCGCCTTGGAACGGTCAGTGGCAAAATAGGCCACTGGGGGTTAAACCAGGTTCACTTGCGATACATCTGTACCAAAACCTATGTTGGCGGATTGACCTGTGGGATCATGTTTCGAGCCCCATACAGAGCAATAAAACCATACTATTGTTTGGGGCGCTTGTTTATGCCAAAGAGTTTTCTAAAGTAACTTGAGCAATTTAAATAATACGTACATCAGTTATATATCATAAGAACTGGCATTTTTAGTGGTAAATAAAACTACTTTACTTTTGAAAATCGGTTGAGACATAAATAATATTGTACAGCCAAAATAATTTTTTGATGGGGCTTTTCCTATGTAACTTCCTTGTTGATGGGACAGCAAATTACGAAATTTCAAATAACTTCTGATAAAATAAATCAGTAATCCTTCATATTTTGCTATAAAACTTTCAGGGTGTCTTATTTTTGGATAACATGTCTAAACGTCGTGTGTATACTCGTATATATGTTTTGTGTTGTACCTGTGTACTCATGGACGTAAAGGCATGTTGTATTTTGAATAAATATATATATATTTAATAATATTTAATAATGCCAGAATATTTATACAAGTGTTCATATTTATATACAACGACATTTCTGTATAATGACCCTTTATCTCATACCTCCCCAGTAACATCACCTTATTTAGATTTGATTAACCCTGTAATTTAATTAACCTCTTGATCGACTGTTTATGTATCCGCGTCACCAATTGTTGTACATTTTAATCAAATTACAAGTCATAAAATCTGTTTACAGAGTATATAACAAAAGCACAGTTATTCCACCTAGATCATATTTATTATGCTGAATAAAACGTAATGATTTTAGTAAATATTTTGAATACACTTTTATAAATATATTTTAATTTCCAAAGTTCTCCTTTCATATTTTTTCATTGATTCTAATCACCAGACGATATGATGTACTTGCAATGGTAGAAACAATTTGAACGCATATCTTTTTTTCCCGAGCGTTGTACAAGCATGAGAGCAAATTAGATCAAACTATTAACTTTAAACGTTTGTTTTGAAACACAAAACAACATATCAGAAGGAAACACAGACATTATAAGCAGCATCTGTCACTATTCTTGAGCATCACATATTTTGTGGGAACAAAATAAAGACCTTTGGGAAATTTGCCTTTCATCATCTACCAATGTTATCTCTAAATCGTCATTAGCATATTGTTGTTGTAGTTTGTACTGGCAGATGGTTTGTGAAGATACTTAACACATTTTTTTATCTTTGTATTAGACAAGTTACTTTGTATTTGGGCAATGGAAAAACGTATATTATATATTCTGTGATGAATTATAGAAATTTCCCAGTTTGAGAAAATCTATAACATATCCCTTCCTCTACTGTGCTATTTCGCCTAGTGTGCAAGATAGCACAGTAGCCAAATGTTATGAACTAAACGATAGACGTCATGATATTACGTCACGAATTGACGTCATGATATTACTCCGCGCTGTCGCCAAAGGAGTGACAGAAGAAGGAATACTTGTGTCAAAAGATCATTGGAAAGAAATTCATCAGAGAATATATATTATATAGTTTAATTAACATTTTTGTCATGATACGGAAAATAATTCACTCGTGAGAAATATTCTTGCGATGTAGAAGCTCGTGCGAAAACGCACTCGTTTCTATATCGCAAGAGTCTTTCTCACTCGGGAATTATTTCCCGTATCACTTCAACAATGTTAATTAAACTCTATATATATACCCTGAAGCTGCATCACAAGTTCGTATTACTCATGAATTCGCTTCATCCGAAGATAAAATCTTACTTTGTAATTGCATTGAACAATATTATAGTTTAATATTAGTTATAAAACCACTAAATAATAAACCAAAGGTCATATGGTAATGAGTATTTAATTGTGTTATATGTTTTACAGGGCAAACATTATGAGTGAATGCTTACCATTGTCTAAATAAAACAAAATCTTAAAGCTACCTGCTATAGTACACAGTTACTATGTTATATACTCAGTATAATCAATTCTATAATATTATATTATCAGTTCTACTATATTTTCCAGAATAAGGTGAAAGGAGGCGTGAGAGGTGTTGCACCCTATAATTACCTCTCATGAACAGACTCAGTAAAACCGAGTCTGCTACTTTTCTCTCTTGTTTGTGTTTGTTGCTTCCAAGGGATCACCTTTTCAGTATTTATTATTATAAATAATATAATGGAAACCGTGAAATGTTCTTTGCGCTCGTGATTTTTATTTTCCAGATTTTTGTGTAATGCTGTCATGATTTTCATCTGAATTATTTAATAATTGAAAACCCTTATATTAGGCATATATGTTTTTATCTATGCATTACCAGAATATCAATAAAACAATCAACTTAAATTCGTTGAAGTGTATATCAAATAGAGCTTATCATTCTAAAAAACCAAAGCTAGTATAATTTACATATTTAAAGATCTCCTAATCATATTAGACATAAGGTTCACTCTGAGCTGAAAACAAAACATTTTTGGCATACTTATCGGAATTTATTGACTACCTCTGTTTTGCCAGGGATATCAGGACAATGCAGTTATAACAACCCATCTGTTTTAAAATCGCTTTGCAAATAAACATTTTACAGCCCAAAACCATTTTGTCAGTGTTTTCTCGTAAAACATTTCCATTTTATGAGGAGTCGGTAGTGTCAAATAACTATCGTTATTCCTTAACTCTATGGATAAACCCTATCTGAAATATTTATGCAGGCACAATTCTCCACATGGGGCAAATATTCGGAATCAATTAAGCTCGATCTAAAACTACCTTTGGTTCTCTAGTTTTAAAAAAACTTGTGAAAAAGGAGTACTTTTTATTTATTCAAGATTGAACATTTTAATGCATCGAAAATTGAATATATAGAAGCATTTTATTTCAAAATCAGTAAGCCATAGTCCCATGTGATCATACAATATGTACATATACATTTTTAACAGACGTAGCAAGATTTGTACATACATTTATTAACACATGTTAGATGCAAAAGAAAACACAGTTATACTGTCGACTTCTTTTTAGAGAACAAAAACAGAAAATAAAAAATGCGACACACATGAGCACGTCAGAATTTCTATTGACAATTTCGCGGAGAAGTTGTCTTAACATATATAAATATATCAACGCTATGGTTGATGGAAGTTTTTGGAAGTTTTTATTTTCGAAATGCCATTAGGCCCGATTGGCCCATGAGGCAACATATTTACTATACAAACATAGAGTCACATGACTGATGATCAATATATACATTCATCAAAATCCAAATAATGAAATCCCACAGGGATTTGTGTCTATTAAAACATATTATTTGGAACACTATTAAATAATATTCCTGGGAGAATATACATACAGTAAATTAGTTTATCTTAGCAAATATCACCATACAAAGAGACTGCTTCAGTGTTTGTGCATATCCATAATTAAGAAGAAAAAATAAAGAAAAAAAGATTTACTTGGGAGAAGGAAAATATAGTTTAATTATTATATAATAATGCATTACGTAATTAAAATGCTTCGAATAGAAACAATCCAAAATTAAAGACTTCCCTTTTGTTTTCACTTTTTAACAGCATTAACAATTTGAACATACTTGGCCGAATCTATCTGGAGGAATCAATTAATCTTGTATTCCATTCTTGTATAAAAACATCTTTCAAACGTTGTTTAAAAATTGTTAAGAATGCATTGACATTACCCACGCTTTGATGAAACCAAACATGGTAGAATCCATAATTACTTAAAAGATCTCTGACTTTGCTGGCCCAGTTTTGGGTGCCTGCATTTACACCAATATCACTTAACATATCTTCATACATTAATCGTATATATTTCACATCCTCTGATTGTAAAATTTTAAACCAGTATTTAATAATTGAGAACAAACGTCTACATTTTAATGTATTTCTACCTAGCTCACCATAAATACAATCGTTTTGTGTCGATTTCTTAACACCCATCAACTTTTACAAAACTGTGTGTGAACACGTTCAATACTATTGGCTTGGGTAAATCCCCATACTTCACAGCCATATGACAGAATAGGATATATAAGTTTATCGAATAGGTCTAATACATCTTTTGGCGATAAGTCAATGAATTTGTATAAACATTTTTCAAGCTTAAAAATGGTTTTTAACGCTTGGCCAGATAACAAAGCCTGTGTTTCAGAAAATGAACCACCTGTAGTAAAGACAATACCTAAATACGTATAATACGTATTATATATAATCATATCCATGTCATGAACATATAAACACATACACTTAAATTTCAAACACAATCAAAAATGCGCTATTTGCATTTTCAAATGTGACAAACCACCACACACAAATATACAAGACTATGTGAAAATAATTATAGTTCAATTACACACAAAACATTACAATTGAGAAGGAGAAAGGAAATGAGACATGGAATGAATTACAATTACATTCGATCAATTTCTTAGCGTGTTTTTTATTTCAAATGCTTTAACAATATACAAACTTAAAATTTTAAGCGATTCCAAAAATACCTTTTAATATATATTTTTCGGATGTCTTTTAAACAGGTCGCAATCTAAAATGAAATGAAACTCGTCCTCAAGTTAATTGCAAATTATACAAATTCTATCTGCTAATGGTATACTTCTAGGTCTATGCCATCTACCAGTCTCTATAGCAAGGTTATGTTTATTCAATTAAGAAATAACTGAAAATCAAAGCAAACAATTTCTTTAACAGATATTGCTCTCGAAGAACTTTCTAAACGTTCTTGTCAAAACTGTATTTTATTGATCACGAAGTCGTTGTTTAATTATACCTAAGAAAATATCCACATCTCCGACACTCTGGTTAAGACACACGTAGTAAAAACCCATTGACGATAATAAATTGCGAACTAGTATTACCCATGATTCATTTTTGGGTAAATATCAGCACCTGTTTTAAGTACATTATAAATAAGTTTGCAAAAATGAGATATAGGGTCCTATAGAAACCACAGCGTCCGAGCGCAAAGGCATCGTAGGTCCGCACTGTACTGCAAACAAGGACTTGAAAATACAATGAAAGAGAAAAAAAAACAACAGAAAGGGTGGTGAAGACAGGGTTACCGACTTGGAACGGTCAGTAGGCAATAAGGCCCACTGGTTAGTTTGAATCGATTTTATATGCGCACAATCCTCGCTATTATCCTGTCGTCAACAATACTGCAATACTTGTTTTCACTACTGTTTAAAATCTTTAACCAAAACGCAATAATTCTATAACATGTTTTATTGATAAGGCTAAACCTGCCCAGAATACTGTACAAAAATACATATTCTCCTTGATCCTTGACGCACTCCAAGTATGCAGGAAAACTCTTTGCTTAACGTATTATTATATCTGACTCGTGACTTAATACTGTTATATATGCTTTTCACAACGTTGAAAATTTTACCTCTTACACCCAATTGTATTTTAAGAATCTTTCATGGGTATCCGGTGAAGATAGGGAATTCCAACCCGAGGTATAAGTGTATTTATCGGAACAGAGGCTCTGCCGAGGTTCCGATTAAAACACTTATTCCGAGGGTTGGAATTCCCTATCTGAGCCGAATACCCTTGTTAGTTTATTTTTCTTGCATATCAGAGACATGTTGTGCGTTGACGCCGCCAGCTACTAACGTTTTGCATGTTTTCCTGCATACCGGATGTTGGCGCGCGTGAATTTTATCTCGACCTTAGGGTGAGATGGAAATGTCTAGCCCAGTAAAATGACGGATATCACTGCCCGATATGCAAGAATATAAGCATCTTTCATGGGTATCCGGTGAAGATAGGGAATTCCAATCCGAGGTATAAGTGTTTTTATCGGAACCGAGGCTCTGCCGATGTTCCGATTAAAACACTTATACCGAGGGTTGGAAGTCCCTATCTAAACCAAATACCCATGATAGATTCTTTTTCTTGCATAGCAGAGACATGTTGTGCGTCGACGCCTCCAGCTACTAACGTTTTGCATGTTTTCCTGCATACCGGATGATGGCTCGCGTGAATTGGATCTCGACCCTAGGGTGAGATGGAAATATCTAGCCCCGGTAAAGTGACGGATATCTTTGTCCGGTATGCAAGAATAATGTATACCACATACTGTTTCTGTCTATATAATCAAAAGCTTTGCTAATATCGATGAAACTACAATACATGTTTTTACCACTATTCAGCATATGTATAATAAGTCCACGAAGAACACATATGTTATCACGCCGCTGCGAAAGCCTGCCTGTGCTTCAATGTATACATTGTAATGTTCAGCACAATAGCTTAAACTAGTAGCTAATAGTCTCGTCAATTACTTAAGAATGTTATTCATCTCTAATTACCTGTATCATTAATATAACCAGTCTTTCACTAGCGTTCGTTTAGTGCAGTGTGGCGGCTGTAAAATGTCTCCCCATGCTACGAATCAGTAGTGTTATTTTTTACTGGTCCTTTGGGACCAACGAGCCCAATATAGGTGGCTTTGAAGTAGAATACCGCTTAAGCCGGTGCTAGGGGACGTGAGAAGTGTTGCTTCTTTCATTACTTCTCATGAACAGACTCAATAAAACCGAGTCTGCTGCTTTATTCTCTTAATTGTGTTTGTTGCTCTCAAAGGATCACCTTTATCAGTATTTATTATGTATTGGAATAAAATATCTTTATGACCACGATTCAGGAAAAATACCTGTGTTCAAAATAGTGTTAAATAATGGGTTTAAATACGGTAATAATTGATGAGCACAAACAATTCATTTAAAACAAACCTAGACCAGCATTTTTACCATTTTTAAACTTTCTATAATAGCTTTTAATATTTCCTCATTACTTAAAACTACATCAAGTTCACTGAACATAACCTGGAACCCGCCATTTACAAAAACGGTTATTAAAATACAAAACATCTTCATCGGGTTGGAAAAAGGATCATCAGGATTAATGATAGATATAAAATATCGTTCAAAAATAGACAATGATATATTTGGACATTTTGCCTGCGATGTTTCCCTTAACATTTTCCAGTATAGTTTCGCATTTTTATGCATGTATGTTTCGATGTTTTGTTCATTATTGTAATCTCTCTCTCTCTCTCTCTCTCTCTCTCTCTCTCTCTCTCTTAAGGTATAACTTTATAATTGTTGTTTGTTTTGAATGCGTGTTTTTGGAATTGAGTTTTGTGATGTTGCATTTCATGGTCAACTTTTAAAGTTAAACAGAAAACTTATCTATATTTCAATGTCGGCAATACAATATCCGTTCATACTCACCTCGAAAATATAGTTAGATCATCATGGTTCGATATTTGGGATAAACACGAATGGTATCATACTCAAAATAACGGACATAATCTCCGTTTCTGTCAATCAAATATTGAATTTGCCTTGTTATTTCTGAGTTGCACTTTTGTATAATTATCTCCACAGTTTTTTGAGCGTTTATTGGAGAATTAAGTCAATTCAAATATAATTAGTTTCCCACCTCCAAGGGATGCGGGCTATGATTTGTTTTTGAGATACTCCAGAGAGACAGAGGAATTGGAAATGTATTTAATTATGTTCACAATTTTGAGACAATCAAGGGTCAAATAAACTAGAAAATATAATTATATCTTGAGATGGAGGGTAGGAACTGGATATTTCTTAAAACATATTACTTAATCAGTCGTGGGGGCTTAAACAATATTAAGACAACCTCTGGTACGGAGAGATATATTGCTTAGATTACTTTCGATTATGTCAGTGGTATACTCAGAAACTATAAAACACGTGCACAGAAAATCAGGTAGAATAAAAAGTAAGTGATACACAACATTTATTTTTGTCCGAAATCTTATTGAAAATGAATTCCATTGAATTTGAAATTTTCTAATCAAGGTGAATGGTCATAAGTGGTTATTTCATCCACGGATAAAGATTCTATAGCCAATAATCTGCCGCGAGTAACTGATGAAACGCAGACGACAAACAATACCCGTGACAATTCGTATACAACCGTAACTAATCGGGTATTTCCGTATCACTCCGGTAAAAGGATCGAGATGAACATTCTGTTATTTCCGTGATATGACACTGCCCGGCAACGAAATCCTGATTGATATGACTAGCTAGGTATATGTTGTATCGTATATTTAAAAACAACATATTTGTAGGGAAGTATATGATAAATAGTAATAGTTTAATAAAAAAGAAGTATGAAAGGAGAAATTTGGAAATCGCCGAACACGATAAATATAAAAAATATTGCAGTCTCGGTTTGTTTGTTCATGAACGGTAGTGAAAAGTGCTCGCTACCGTTCACGCCATCCAGCCCCGGGTTGAGCAGAAATCAACCACAAACTAAACAATGATTATGATTATTATAGTCAGTTGGCATCAAAGAAACTAATTTGGAAAAAAGCATGGACAACATGTTCCAATAATTTAAAACACAATTATGTACACCATTAAAACATACTTTAAGCTAATGCCCCGCGAATGGACATATATAAACTACAATCAATATCCGTTGTATTATCTTTTCTTCTTATTTTCTTCAGTGTATGAAATCTCATAAGAAAGGGTCAATATAAGAATATAATACATAAATATCATTTTCATCTGAGCATGAAACTAGATAGGGACACACTGCGTTAAATATTGTCAAACAAATTGCGTTGAACAAACTGTTACGAATTATTTCAAAAGAAACTGTTAAATTGTGTGCTGGCACGAAAGTAATCGTTATCTGTTAACTGTTATTTTTTTTCTTTAATGCAAAACTTCATCTACATGTATGAACATTATTAAAGGAAATGTAGCGACACCGCCAAACAATGTTGATTATATACAGTTCTGAAAAACTTAGCAAAGGGTAAAGGATGATCAAAATCGGATGATAAACAAAGACGATATGATAATTTGAAGGTTTTGTTCAAACGGATATGGAAGCTGCCATTTTGAGAGCTATGACATCATAGTTCTAAATGACCATATACGGAATATTTATAAATATGAAACTTTACTGATTTATAGGAAGAAAATGACAGCAACTATATTAAAAAATATGTTTACATAATGGCAATAATGCTTTATATGACAGGGCAATAAATGATTTTTAATTCATTTGCATTGGATTTTCTTTGCTTTAAATGATATTTATAAATATTCCATATATGGTAATTTGGAACTATGACGTCACAGTTCAAAAATGGCGGCTCCCATATCCGTTTAAGAACAACCTCCAAATGTTCATATCTGTTTTGTTTATCACCGATTTTGATAATTCTTTGGCCGTTTTCCAAGTTTTTCAGAACTCTCAATAATAGAGCTTGTTTGGCTGTGTCGCTACATTCTCTTTAAGGTTTAGATGGTAATAAAAGTATATATCTATAAACAGTAGGACTCATCTGTCATAGTTTGTGCGCATTTTGTTTATACAATTATGTTTCGTATTTTCTCCGGAACAAATAAAACTTGGAGGAAAATGTGCATTTGATCATTAACCAATATTATTTCTCTCAATTATTCCTCGAGGGAAATTTGAGTTTGATCATTTACCAATGTTATTTTCTTCGAAGTTTACCTCGAGTGTACAATTTTAACGAATGATACAATTCTCTACATAGACATTTATGCACTTTTATTGTATTCGTCACTTGTTTATGAGACACAAGTTGAATACAATTTTACATTAAACTTGGCAAGGAGTTAAATTGATGCACGTTATCCCTGTATCAGACGGAAGTTATTTTGTATAAGGCAATTTGAAAAGCGTAAAGATAAACACTAAGTAGTTTTTTTCAACGTTAACTACTTCGTTCTGACGACAGCGTGTTCTCTGATAGTGTAATCGTGGTCATAAACAGTATTACAACGAGCTAAATCATTATCGAATGGCTAATGAAACATCATGCCACATAACACACACTTGTCCGAAATATAAATGTTTAAAATCATGTTTTGGTTCGCTTAAATTCTACGAGATGTCGATGATCCAAGTAAACACTTGTCACTTCCCACATAGATTCTTTGTCAGTTGGATTCAATGATCTATCCTTTCAGAATACATTTAGATCTTATATTCTCAACTTATACTGTATAGCGTGTACTGTCTTGTTTGTATTTGTTTCTAGATAGGCATGGATGTTAGATTCGTTTGCATGAGAATGTGTCTTATTTTACATGATTTTAGTCTACATGCTTATCAATAAATAAAGATGGGTCCGTTGAAAAGAACAAACACAAACAAGAGAGAAAAGTAGCAGACTCGGTTTTATTGAGTCTGTTCATGAGGGGTAATATAAGGTGCAACATCTCTCACGTCCCATACCAGCGGCATAAAGTTCTCCAGCCATGTTTTGTTTCATGAACATGCTTATGTTCATTTAAATTGAAATCAATACACAACAATAGATATTTACAATTGAGATTTTATTTGATGACGTAGAAAACTTTGAACAGGTATATTAATCCACAGGTAAATGTATTTATAAATTATCTGGCAATAGTTGTGCAGCTATACAATTCAGATTTATCTCATTTCCCTGTGCAGACACGCAGTGGTAAAAGTAGTATCTACGTCATCCAAATAATACTTATGTTTACATACAACTTAGTAGCGGTTTTAAATATATGTTTCTCTCCGGGACTATCAATACATGTTCATATGATGTTTAAGAGTTAAATGTGTTAATGATAATACTACAAAAGGGGTGGCCATTCATCTTTAGGCGTTATTCTACTTTAAAGCCACACAGATTGTGCTTGATACTCTCAATGGATCAATAAGTCATGTTTTGTGGATGGCTAAGTTCTGTAAATGATGCAGTTCTTGTTCGAGGTGTATTCAATAAGTCTCTGTTCAGTATCCGTTTGAGTTAAACTATGTATTGTTCATGGAAAAAATATGTCACTTACATAATTTAAAATAGAAAGCTTTCTTTAACATGTTTAAGTATTGTTCTCTTTGTTATATATTTTCGATCTGGACCTATTACTTAAACGTGAATAAAGCATTATTCTGTGCCAGGATATTTGGAAGAAATTTCGGACTGTATGCAATTATGCACGCCAGTTAAATATTTTTTCAAACACTTATATACATAGGATATAACTCACAAAATAACTGAAACTGTTTTTGTTAGGATTTTTATTAAATCTTTAAATAGTTTATCATGTTTATTGTTGAACAGTTTTGTTGCAATTGTATAATTCTCGTTCATTTGCTATAGACATATATATATTTTTTTCTTTAATATGCTGCTTTGTAAAGAAGACCTCATGGGAAGTTAGTAGTTTTACCAAATGGGCTACCCTCCTCTTAAAATAAAGTCTTCAGTTCAATTCAGTTCAATTCAAATAAATTCAAGTTAATAAGTAATACTATGTGAAATTGTAAAAGGTTCAGATGAAGCCATTACATTCAAATTCGGTTTCTTATTACTTCAATTAATAAATCGATGTCGCCATAGCTTCGTTAAAATCCATTAAGATGTCACGGGATATGCCATCAGATTTTCAAACGCTGCAAGTCATTTATGCCTGTCTGTTATTATATTTGGCTGTTTGCACAGATCATTTCGAAAGCTGCACGCAAAGTCTCATTGTGTGTGCTTATTTAAGAATTAAGTCCCGTAATACGTTTCTTTGCTCCAGGATGTGGCTATCAATAAGAACAGTTTGTATTACAAGAAATGACATTCTGGTTAATTAAACTGTCAGTCTGGATTCCATTATAGTTATGTTTGTATTATATTTATAATATCATATTTAAATATTAGGCAAGTAAAGAAGATTTCAATCAAATAATGTAATTCCTTTTGGGTCTCAGCACACAGTGCATTTTCACTATGTCGGCCTATTTGAATAATGTTTACAGGGCCATTCCGAACAGGAGATTTCCAAGCTAAAAGTTACTTTTGTATGAAACAAAGTCATTTGCCCACACAAAACTTTACAAAGTCTGAATTCCTACTCTTCTTCAACATCCATAAAACTGCCATATTTTCATATAAGCAAAACAATTTCAAAACTTACATTTTTAACATGACAATGCTAGAAAAATGTAACAAATAGATCAACAATGTGATATAAACCGAAAAGGGACACTTTAAGTTAGTAAAAATGCTCTTTTTTACTAAAAGAAATGAGAGTTATTTACTGACTGCCATTATGCGACTACCCCGGGCAGACACTTCCCCTACCCCGGGCAGACACTTCCTGTGATGCAATGGGTGGGATACCTTTATTTACACTGTCCCGTTTATTGGGATGACAGTATGGTAAGAGAGAAGTTTGGTGCACCCTATAACCTGGTTTAAACTGACCGTTCCAAGGCGGTAGCCCTATTGTCAACCCTTTTATGTTTGGGATGTCATATCTTACCTTTTTATCATACTTATAGTTGTTGTTTGTTTCTCTGTGTGTTTGTGGTTGACTGTCGTCCTTGAATGCATCATTTCCTGTTTGATTTTTATGTCTAATTTTACAAGTAAAAAACTAGAAGCAAAATATGCAACACCACCAACATAAACGGGTTGATACGAGGGGGACCACCTTGGGAAGGTCAGTGGCAACAAGGTCAGTGGCAACAAGGTCAGTGGCAACACGGCCGCATATGGTTTTAACCGATGTGGGTTTCATTGTGTGTGTTGCTTGCTTGACAGAACCAATGAATGGGGGCATTGTCTTGAGTGCCTGAAACTTTTTAAACAAGTTGATAATATGAATGCAACATCGAGGCCTGGTTTAAACCCTCAGCGGCCTTTTTTTGCCACTTACCGTTCCAAGGCGGTAGCCCTATTGTCAACCCTTTTATGTTTGGGATGTCATATCTTACCTTTTTATCATACTTATAGTTGTTGTTTGTTTCTCTGTGTGTTTGTGGTTGACTGTCGTCCTTGAATGCATCATTTCCTGTTTGATTTTTATGTCTAATTTTACAAGTAAAAAACTAGAAGCAAAATATGCAACACCACCAACATAAACGGGTTGATACGAGGGGGACCACCTTGGGAAGGTCAGTGGCAACAAGGTCAGTGGCAACAAGGTCAGTGGCAACACGGCCGCATATGGTTTTAACCGATGTGGGTTTCATTGTGTGTGTTGCTTGCTTGACAGAACCAATGAATGGGGGCATTGTCTTGAGTGCCTGAAACTTTTTAAACAAGTTGATAATATGAATGCAACATCGAGGCCTGGTTTAAACCCTCAGCGGCCTTTTTTTGCCACTTACCGTTCCAAGGCGGTAGCCCTATTGTCAACCCTTTTATGTTTGGGATGTCATATCTTACCTTTTTATCATACTTATAGTTGTTGTTTGTTTCTCTGTGTGTTTGTGGTTGACTGTCGTCCTTGAATGCTACATTTCCTGTTTGATTTTTATGTCTAATTTTACAAGTAAAAAACTAGAAGCAAAATATGCAACACCACCAACATAAACGGGTTGATACGAGGGGGACCACCTTGGGAAGGTCAGTGGCAACAAGGTCAGTGGCAACAAGGTCAGTGGCAACACGGCCGCATATGGTTTTAACCGATGTGGGTTTCATTGTGTGTGTTGCTTGCTTGACAGAACCAATGAATGGGGGCATTGTCTTGAGTGCCTGAAACTTTTTAAACAAGTTGATAATATGAATGCAACATCGAGGCCTGGTTTAAACCCTCAGCGGCCTTTTTTTGCCACTTACCGTTCCAAGGCGGTAGCCCTATTGTCAACCCTTTGTGTTTGTGATGTCTTATTTGGCCTTTTATTCATCTTTAAATTTGTTCTTTGTTTCTGTGTGTGTTTGTGGTTGACTGTCGTCCTTGAATGCTGCTTTTCCTTTCGATTTTTATATCTATATTAACTGTCAAACGGAGCTGAGTGTATGACTCATAATCACTTTGCACATTTAGGCTTATGACAAGTCACTGAGTACTTGCTTTGTGCTTTTTAAATCTTTTGTTTTTTATATTCATATATATATATATATATATATATATATATAGATGGGGAAAAAAACATTTATACAGTGCTATAGTTTACAAAAACTCAAGCGCTTTCGGTTTTTGTAAACTATAGCACTGTATAAATGTTTTTTTCCCCATCTATTAATTTATTCCAACATTTTCGTATCCCCTCGGGGATCCAGTGCTTTTTGAAAGGTATCTTATATATATATATATATATATATATGATCATCATCTGTGTGTTATACTTATCTTGCTTATTACTGCTACACTCGATGGGGATATCTTTATTCACACTGTCTCGTTTATTGCTTATCCCCGTTTAATCGGGGTAGCAGTATGGTAAGAGTGAGGTATAACCCCGGAGGAAATTTTGCCACTGACCATTCCAAGGCGGTAGTTCTATTGTCAACTATTTTATGTTTATGATGTCGCATAACTAGCCCTAGACTTTTCCTGGTAATTGTTGTTTGTTTCGATGCGTGGTTTTGGTTGACTGTGGTCCTTGAATGTTTCATTTTCTGTTCGACTTTTAAATCTACTTTTTATACCCATCTATAGAATATGGCAAATAACGTTCAGAAAAAATGATTGAACATATGAAACACAACATACAGATGTATATTGCCTTCTTAAGAAAACTGCATGAAATGTATGTCAGTTTACTATTACTTGCGGATGATGTCAACACGCATAATTCATATTTTACATGCTTTCCTCATTTAACAAGAAACTTATTTGCTATAGTTTTACTTTACGATACGTGAAAAGCAATGCCATGTAATAGTGTAAAAGAACACATTTAACACAGCATTATATGATTGCCTGTGTCTGTTGACGAGTAAAAGCTTCCCGCACAACTAGTATTGTTTAATGGAGCATATACCTGTCTATTTATCTGTTTTCTCGGAAGTGATAGCGACAGCATTCGTTTGAGCGGAAGTGATGCGTGCCAGCGTTCGCACTTATGGCTGAATGACACGAATGAGTAACAGAAACCTAACGGGTTTAGGATCTAACCATTTAACTCACGTTTATCGTTATGGTGACACATTATAATGCCACCAGTTAGTTTTGACATTTTCTGTATGAATATATATTACACAGAAAATGTCAAAACCAACAAGGGTAACTTAAATTTAATTTGATTATAGCTACTCAAATTTCAAAAACACAGGAAATTAACAGTTTTAAAAAAGGGTATAGCATTGAAATTCCATTTAATTTCCGTCACTGATATGCCACTTGTTAACAAGTATAACGCAGTTTTGTCTGCTTTGAATGCAGTTTTGCTGTTACCTGAAATTGAATAGTGACACACAGTATCTACTCACGTTGTAAAAGCAATAACCGAGACGGATAACGTCCACGACGTTGACAAGCATCAAAAATAGGTAAATGATGCAAAGTCATGAAATCCGCAATAGTATGCGGCTAGTCCCAAAGGTTTCATTAATTTGAACCACACAGAACGCCTAAGATATATGATAGTTACATTATATTATATATTCTGTGATGAATTATAGAAATTTCCCAGTTTGAGAAAATCTATAACATATCCCTTCCTCTACTGTGCTATCTCGCCTAGTGCGCAAGATAGCACAGTAGCCAAATGTTCTAACTAAACGATAGACGTCGCGATATTACTTCACGAATTGACGTCATAATATTACTCCGCGCTGTCGCCAAAGGAGTGACAGAAAAAGGAATACTTGTGTCAAAAGACGATTGGAAAGAAATTGATCACAGAATATATATTATATAGTTTAATTAACATTTTTGTCGTGATACGGAAACTAATTCACTCGTGAGAAATATTCTTGCGATATAGAAACTCGTGCGTGAATTATTTCCCGTATCACTTCAACAATGTTAATTAAACTCTATTTAATGTGTTTATTCCTCCAGGCTTTTAATTCATAAGATAAAAGTATTCCAATTGAACAATCAAGTTGCTTAATAATTTAATAGCTCCATTTAAAGGATAACCATGCTAAGATTTTCAATTTGTGACGGTATGTGAGAGGTTTTATGGTCTGAAATCGTAAAAAGTAATTTCAGACCGTAAATCTCAATTCTAATATTTTTCCATTTAAATACCAGGAACGATATAAGGTAAAATTATACATAAACCTTTTTTTCTCTGAAAATTTAAATTCATCGGTAACGGCGTTTTGTTGACGTCATCAAATGACGTCGCTTATTACAACGTTATGTGACGTCACGTACCTGTCAGCCCGTAAATCGTGCGTTTTACAGTCGCAAATATGAGGCGATGGAGTAACGAGTAACATTATAGTTGCATTATAATTATTTATTATATGAGCAAGAATTCACTGTCCAGCACATTCCCGTTACATCCCAAATAAACCAAATTTACTCCTACATTTTGTTTATTTACTGTTATTTATATGCATGGTTAAAAAGATAATTTATGTGGGAGACAGTTTCAAGTTTTTCATTTATTTCCTTAAATTTGATTAATAATTAAAATGAAGAACAAGTCCGATTTTTGTGGACAATTGCCAGGCACTCTTTCAGGTAGGCCCTTTTCTTCCAGCAGCGAAAAACGGGTGTATTCAAAAACCATCTAACAGGAGCAAAAAACTAATCTGAGATGGTCCATTCTACATTACAAAGGTGTCTAGAACTAATTCTTTGGTCGTTTTCAATGTGGTTTTTTTAAATTATAAGCAGAAAAAAGTGACGTAACATTTCGTGTCAATTTTGGTTACGTCTTTCCCAGACGTAGTTACCAAGCAGTTGTGCTTAAAAGGTTTATTTCATTGAAATAATATCAAAACATCGGTATTGTAATAAACAGTAAACGTATTTGTTGTGTTATTTTCTGAAAATGTGTATCCTTATTTTTATCCCGAAATCGGCAGGCCTGTTTTTCCGTCAAAATGTTACATAACTGAACTTTCACTGAAAACGCTTTGAATTCGAATAGCGCGCGTAGTTTTGTCATTTTATTTATCAATGACGTAAGCGTCATAACACGAGGCGCTACGAGACTTCGCTACGAGACTTCAACGACCTTTGGACAAAAATGGAGGACCTCCAGAATAAACATGCGTGAGTATTTTCATCGTGTTACGTTTCGAACGGATCGATTGAGTGTTAAACAGGTTGTTTTATGAGACGAACCATTACCCCATTCCGATAGAATTGGTGTTCTAGCGGAAAAGAGTGCACTTTATGACATTTCTCACCCGTTGACATGCTCTTGAAATCATTTGTGTTTGTGTTGTAGTTGAAGAAAGTTGGACAGCGAATTTTCCTGTTGTGTCTTATTTACGTATAGAACGCCGAGAAGTGATACTTCGTTTTTTGAGATGGTTTATGCCATTGTTGTTGCTATACACAATTGATTAAATAAACACTTGGAAAATATTATCATTTGAAAAGAAAACAATGGAAACGTTTATCAGACATCTCGGATTGCTAAAAGTCGTAACGTTGACGGTAAAATAAAATGCAAATTTAGTCGTCTTCATTACATCTGGTATGATAAACAACTAAATATCTATGTGTATGCATTTTCATTTAGTTCATATTCATTCATGTGCCATAACTTTTAGAAGCATTACAGTAATTAGCATTTAAAATCATTTCTAGATTTATCGGAACAAGTAGTTTACTGTTTCATTTGTGACATAACATTGACACTAAGATGGTTACTTCAGGTGAAGACCTTTTCCGTCAGTGTTACATCTTAGAACAAAAAAGTTGCAAAGAATTAATTATAGGCATGACTTCATAAAACTCATAGGCTTAATAGGTAACACATAACACCAAGGTAATGTAATATCTACCGATTTCAGCTGATCTGTTGAAATTGTGAATTTTAAGAAAATATTATTGATGATGAATGTTGGACACCGATTCTAGAGTCAATGTTATGTCACCATCTACTATGTCCCGTCTCTGTTACATCCTAAAGTATATAACTGATGTCACTGTTACATCTGACACACAATTAATTAAATATCTAGAATTTTGATTTCTCAAACGAAGAAAGTCCATCATTTTACTATAACTGTTGATAAATACACAAAAAGAAGTATTTTCGGTGTTGAGCTTCACTTTTTTATAACATAAGTTCAGGTTGTAACAGTGTATGCCAAAATTAGTGTCTTTGTTACATGATGTTTTAATGAATATGTCTCTGTTACATATGTGCATAAGTTTAGAGTATACATCAGTATAATTCAAGGCAGTACACTTAAAAAGCTGTCCAGAGTATTTATGCAGTATCTGAATATATTGTGTTTAATAAATTTTGTATAATATCTTATAAAATTTGTGAATATTTAAAAAAACCTTGCCGAGTTGTAACATTGACACCAATTTTTGTGTCCATGTTACGCATGTTAACGTAACATTTGTGTCAAAGTTACATCTCGATCACATTCACGCCTTCATGTTGTTTTATTCATAAATACCAGTGGTTTCAGAAGGAATTACAATCGGAAATTGCATAAGACAACTTATTACTTTGGAAATCAACATCTTGACAAAAAACAAAAATAAAAAGTGTAAGACATAACATGGACTTCAAAATTGATGTCAATGTTACATCAGCGTTAAGTTAGCGGTGTCCAGGTTACATCCTTACTAAAACATGGATTTTACAGTATAATTCAAGGCAGTACACTTAAAAAGCTGTCCAGAGTATTTATGCAGTATCTGAATATATTGTGTTTAATAAATTTTATATAAGATCTTATAAAATGTGTGAATATTTAAAAAAAACTTGCCGAGTTGTAACATTGACACCAATTTGTGTGTCCATGTTACGCATGTGAACGTAACATTTGTGTCAAAGTTACATCTCGATCACATTCACGCCTTCATGTTGTTTTGTTCATAAATACCAGTGGCTTCAGAAGGACTTTCAATCGGAAATTGCATAAGACAACTTATTACATTTGAAAACAACATCTTGTCAAAAAACTAAAATAAAAAGTGTAAGACATAACGTGGACTTCAAAATTGATGTCAATGTTACATCAGCGTTAAGTTAGCGGTATCCATGTTACATCCTTATTAAACATGGATTTTACAGGTTTAAGTGTCAACTGAAGTTATCTAGTAATGCTGTGTTTTCTTTACATATTACATAGTTAACAAAATCTGCAGTGTGTACTTGAAAAATAAATTGATTATGTATGCAAACTTTTCCATTCCTGTGATGTAACTTGGACGGAAAATACCAATGAAAGATGTTTCCTCTGAAGTAAAACATGTACATGTATATATATATCTTATCAGTGATAATTTTAGGTAGCTCTGAAGTTTTTAAAGGCTAGAAATCTAGATCATAGTTACAGGTTGCAGTGCTATTGTGGAGACATGTTGTTTTTGCCCCGAGTTTCGTCATCTGTTCATAAAATTGTCTACCCGCTTCACAGCCCAAACTGATACATTTCGATGAGACTTTACAGGAAGCATCAACACGAAGCCTAGTTGTGCATATGGTCTAAGCGTTTGGGCTCAAGAATTGTTTTAGAGGTTACGCCCCTATGATAACTTTCAGAAATAGATTATGCAGCTGCTTTACAGACTGAACCAATCATTTGATTTTAACAAAACTTTACATAAAATAATTGAAAGTAGTGTTGGCGCGTTTGGGTTCGACATTTTTGACAGAGTTATGGCTTTTGATTATGTTGTGATTTGGAAACAATTTGACAAAAATGTTTATTAACCCTTTCCCTCATACAACAATTCTGCAGCAGACGACTTTAAACATATTTTGTCAAAAATTAGAAAATCTCTATAATTAAATGGATAACCTATGACTAAAAGTGGAAAACATTGTGTTAAAAGGAGAAATTGCTCGTTTTGTGCAATTTCTTCTTTTGTTACTATGTTTTCAAAAATCCGTCTGCTGCAGAGGCGTCAGAAAGCGTCTATATGAGGGAAAGGGTTAACTATTCAAAGAATATGAGAGCTATTACAGTCACTTGTGCGTCGGCGTTGCAACTTTGGTTAACGTTTTGCATGCAAGGCTTTTTCTCAAAAACCACAGACGCTATTGCTTTGAAACTTCACACACTTATTGGACATCATCAAATGACCTTGCAGGACAAGTCCCATAACTCTATCAGATTTTGAAAGAATTATGCCCACTTCTTTGGACTTAGAAATTTTGGTTAAAGTTTTGCATGCAAGGAATTTTCTCAAAAACCACAGATGCTATTGTTTTTAAACTTCACACCCTTATTGGAAATCATTAAATGATGTTGCAGGACAAGTCCAAAAGCTCTATTTTGGATTTTGCCACAATTATGCTACTTTTTTGACTTAGAAATTCTGGTTAAAGTTTGCGTGCAACTACATTAAAAGTCCATATCTCTGTATTTACCTGATGCATTGCATTGCAACTTAATACAACCCTTCCCAACCATCACACCTATGTCGATTATTAAGTAAGATAGCTCTATCCTGCATTTACTGCAAGTTATAGCCCTTTTTTTGACTTAGAAATTCTGGTTAAAGTTTTGTGTGCAACCAACATTAAGAATCCATATCCTAGAAACTGCATGATGCATTGCATTGAAACTTTATACAACCCTTCCCAACCATCACACCTATATAAACAATCAAGTTGGATAACTCTTTCCAGTATATAATGTAAATTATGGACCTTTTTTTACTTAGAAAATTCTGGTTAAAGTTTTGCATGCAAGGTACGTTGATGTATATATCTCAGTAACCACTAATGATATTGACTTTAAATTTCATTCATGTCTTCAGGGTTGTCAGACAGTCAAGTTAGATGACTCTTGTATGAATTTAAAACAATTTATGGCCCTTGTTTGACTTTGAAAATTTGGTTAAAGTTTTGCTTGCCTGGTACTATCACGCACATATCTAGTTACCACTCTGAGATTTATTTAAAACTTCAATAGTAGTCTTTAAAGATATCAAACAATCGGTTAGGTAGCTCCTCAATGAATTTATAATAAATTATGGACCTTTTTGAAGAAATTTGGGTTAAATGCAAGGCTTTTTCTCACAAACAGCAGATGCTATTCAAACAATACTTACCGAACTTGATTTAGAGTTCTATACTATCAAGCCACTATCTCAATAACAACTGTTGTTTATAGTATCAAATGGCCAAATAGTCGAGCATGCTGTCTTACGGACAGCTCTTGTTTTATGTTTGGCGATTATGTGCAGAGTTTATATTATATTTAAGCCGATCCAAATCAATGTCTAGGTCATGCTCTTCCTCGTTCTACTCCTTCTTCCCACCCCTCCTCTTATTTTCCATTATGATCAGTAGAGAATTGATGAAAGTTGTCTTAAGCTACAGTATTTCATCATTGGAATAAAACAAGTTATACAACCTTATTAAAACTTGAACTGTTTGTTCTGGGTATGAATAACCATCAATCGAAGGGAAATAAGTAAACATTGTCTTTGTTTTCAGATAGGAATCCGCTGTGGTCGAGTGGTTAGCGTCGGGGATTTCGAAACCTGGTGTCTCGGGTTCGATCCCCAGTCGCGGCACTACGGTCATGGTGGAGTGTCCTTGGGCAAGGCACATTTTCTAGCCTAGTACTGGTTTGTTTACCCAGGGATCATGAATAAGTGAACTGTCGCCGTGATATAACTGAAATAATGTTGAAAGCGGCGTAAAACCCCAATAAATAAATAAATTGTTTTCAGATATTCACTACGGGTTAATATGAAACAGCAGTCTAAGACTGAAAAATCCAAAACGCCAAAAACACAGCATGATAGGTATAAGACATGGTACGAAAAATTGAAAGAAAACAAAGTAGCTTATGAGCAGCACAAGAAGAAAGACGCATTAAAGCAAAAAGTATACCGACAGTCACTCTCAGGTGATAAAAAGATATATTACAACAAAAAATGTAAATTAAGAATGAAAGAATACAGGGCAAGGAGAAAAGAACAAGGTGAGGTCAGTTCAATACCAGCGACAAGGAGACAAGTGGAGAAAAAGAGAGAATACTGGAGAGAGAGAAAGAGAGAACAAAGAGCCAAAATGGCACCACAAGCTAAACTAAGGGATAATGAAAAGAGAAAAGAACGATACCGTAAGATGGTTAGGAAAAAGCTACAATTTCCAGGAACCCCTACAAAAGATGCCATTAAGAGAGCAAGTGGAAGAATGGCAGTACCTAAGAACCCTGAAATGTTTGCAGCTACAGTTGATTCATTAGTAAACAAGGCTACTCCAAAGAAAAGAGAAGCTCTTAAAGCTAGAGGTCTAGTATTTACACCTAACAGCAAAAGACAACATGCTACACACCGCAAAATAGTGGCAAACATGAAAACAGAATTGAAGAAACTAAAAAACGACAGAACAAAGGAAGGGAGGAAAAAGTATCACTGGTTAACACAAAGCATTGTTGGGAAACATGCCGTCGAAAGAAGACTAACAAAGGAACTTGACATCAAGTGGGATTATTGGCAACAGATATCGTTTCTTCAAGAAGAGCATGTGCCAAGAGTTGGTGCCATGTCGGATGAAACAAAGGAACACATAAAACGTTTCTATGCTACTGAATCAGTAACCCTTCCAAACAAACGAAGTGTTAGTTTAAAATCTGGAAAACAAAAGGCTGTGATGACAGAAACACTGCAGCAATCCCATGCTAAATTCCGGAGAGAGCATCCGCCGGAAAAAGTTTCTTTATCCTCTTTCCGAAAATACCGCCCAAAAGAGGTACTTTGTGTTAACAAACAGAAGTTCATAACATGTCTGTGCGAGTATTGTCTAAATGTACAATATAAAATGGCAACAATTAACAAACTCTGTACTGACAGAAACTTGCAGCATCTAAAACTTGAAAACAAGTTTGATTGTGTTGAAAAGAGTCTTTGTAAAAAGGAATCAATGTTCCATGAAAGAGACTGTGTGACAAGAAAATGTAAGTCATGTGGTGAAGAGAATATGAGGAAGCATTTGACTGAGTTACTGGACACAGAAGATGGACAGATGGTGAAATGGAAAAAGTGGAAGTTAGGGGTTGTTAGTTCAGCTGCCTCTAGTAAGAATGTACAAAAACAGATGCTTTTGGAAATAAATGGGACTCTCACCCAACTGATAAAAGAGTTCATGAAGGAGATAGGATTTTTGTCCGATCATTTGTTCACTGCTGATTGGCAGCGAAAGCAGTTTGCCAAACTCACTGAGAAGGTTCCAGAGAAGTGGCTTGTAACTGTTGCAGACTACGCAGAAAACTACAGATGTGTGAATCAAGACGAAATACAGTCTGCGTATTACAGTTACCAGCAAGTCTCTGTCTTTCCCATCATCGCATACTATAAATGTCCTGATTGCAAGGATGGCATTGTGCAAGAAGCTGGAGTTGTTATATCACCAGATTTACAACATGATGCTGATGCAGTTCAGCAATTCACAAAGGTAATGGATAGTCACATCAGAACCAAGATCAACTTCACTCATGAAGTACAATTTAGTGATGGGTGCGCGGCACAATTCAAGTCAAAAAAGCCGTTTCAACAGTTATCTGAATGTGAAACACATAAGATGGAACGCGATTTCTTTGGTTCTAGACACGGGAAAAGTCCATGTGATGCTCTGGGGGGCGTTGTCAAGAAAAAAGCAGAAAACTTTGTCAGAAGTCGGAACGGGACAATCCAAAATGCCGAACAGATGTACACTTTCTGCAAGGCAAATATGACTATTGGTGCCGGGTCATCAGACAAATGTATCCATAAGACAAGAGTGTTCTTCTACCAAGAGCGTGTTGAAAGAAAAGAACAAGAAAATGATCTAAAGACATTGAAAGGAACACGCTCGTTCCACAGTGTTAGAGGTGTTGAACCAGGAATAGTCCAAGCTCGCAAACTGAGTTGTTTCTGTACTGCATGTGTTCAAGGTGGAGAGGAAGCAGTCTGCGAAAATCAGAAGTATGTTGGAGAGTGGACACTGCATGCAATAAGCAAGAGCAAAAGTAAAGATGTTACTTCCAAAGAGAAGTATCCGAAAGAAAGGAAGACAAAGGGCAAAGTTGGAAAAGCTAATGCGAAAATGACAAACAAATGTGGAAGCAAAGATTGTCCAAAGGCTAAAGTGATTGATCTGAAAAGAAATATTAACACTCAAAAGACAAATCAGAATACCAATGTGGAGAAATTGGACGTAACAGCTGACAAATGGAACGATTTGAAAAGGAAGAAAGGGCAAGAGAACACTGGTAAAACAGAGGAACCTTGTCTTAAAAAAGGCAGAAACATGCATAGAAATAAGAAGAAGGATCCTATATTGAACTGTTCATCGTTCGAAGAACTCAAACAGCATGTACACAGTTTGAAACTTGAGCCCATGCCAGCTTGCCCCGAAAACTCGTTCTGTTCCACCGGTAGAACGGCTGACAACAGTAGTTCAAAATTAGTGCCTACTGACATTCCTCTTCAGGCATCTACATGTAAATTGTACCCATCGACAACATATGGAGATGGTAATTGTTTGGCAAGGTCTGCCAGTGTCCTGGTTTACGGTACAGAGGATCAACACGAAGAAATCCGAAAAAGGATTGTTATAGAACTTGTCCATAATAAAGCTCTTTATCTTGATAACAAGGTAATGAAAAACGGGAAGAACTCGGAAGGAAGTGAAAATGTCGTAAAAACATTTGCTCATTATTCAAGTTGTTTCCTTGGAGAAAGGCTTACGAAACCGCAAATAAGGAAGATATTTGAAAAGGAAGTGCTGGAAATAAGAAAACCAGGAGAATGGATGGGGATTTGGCAGGTCGCTAGCCTGGCTAATGTTTTAGCATGCCCAGTAGTTTCTGTCTGTCCTACATATGGGACCCGCTCAGTTAGGAACGACATACATAGAATATTTTATCCCTTCAATGAAGAAGTATGCGGCAGACCACCAGTGTTCATTATGTGGACCAACATACATGGTTGCACAGTCCCCGAAAATGAGTTTTCCTTGAACCATTTTGAACCAATGATGCCACTTACCAGCATTGAGTTTGACGCTACTGTGCTAGACGATTTCAGTAACTATTTCAAGAATGATGACATGAGCACAGCAAAAGAATTTTCCTTCGATCATTTTGATATACTGATTCCGGAGATGTTCGACCAGGTAGTGAACACCAGCAAGCAGAGCCAAGATACAAGTCAGCAAAGCCAAGATACCAGTCAGAAGAGCCAGGATACTAAAGATATAGTGGCAGGGGCACCACTCTCAACCAGTGACACCAACGTTAACATGACAACTTCTGACATACCCTCTACCGACGGTGAGCCACTAAAATACATAACATTAATGTTAAAGTACTTGAAATGATTATAAACATAATCACACTATTTATTCCTCATGTCTGTCCAACTACAATACTTAATATACATTTTCAGGTACTTGAAATGATTATAAACATAATCTCACTATTTATTCCACATGTCTGTCCATCTACAATACTTAACATTAATGTTAAAATGATTATAAACATAATCACACTATTTATTCCTCATGTCTGTCCAACTCAATACTTAATATAAAAGTTCAAGTACTTGAAACAGTCGCAAAATGTGTTTATCATGTATACATGTGCCACTAATAATGTTCAATACTCTGAACCACCCGCAACCAGTGACACAACCTCAGAGAGACCATTTAACGATGGTGAGTAATTGTTGACCCAATACAATACTTAATATAAATGTTCAAGTACTTGAAACAGTCGCACAATTTGTTTGTCATGTCTGTTCCACTAATAATTCTAATATTCTGATATGCTCAATATGTTTGTTTCAGACTCCGTGCTGGAGGCTCCTAGTGCCAGTAGTGGAGTGGATGATGGCGATGCCTATACTCACCTAGAAATGGACACGAATCAACAGATCCAGGATGCCACAGACAAGATGATAAATGAACCACCCGCAACCAGTGACACAACCTCAGAGAGACCCTTTAACGATGGTGAGTAATTGTTGACCCAATACAATACTTAATATAAATGTTCAAGTACTTGAAACAGTCGCACAATTTGTTTGTCATGTCTGTTCCACTAATAATTCTAATATTCTGATATGCTCAATATGTTTGTTTTAGACTCCGTGCTGGAGGCTCCTAGTGCCAGTAGTGGAGTGGATGATGGCGATGCCTACACTCACCTAGAAGTAAACACGAATCAACAGATCCAGGATGCCACAGACAAGATGATAAATGAACCACCCGCAACCAGTGACACAACCTCAGAGAGACCCTTTAACGATGGTGAGTAATTGTTGACCCAATACAATACTTAATATAAATGTTCAAGTACTTGAAACGGTCGCACAATTTGTTTGTCATGTCTGTTCCACTAATAATTCTAATATTCTGATATGCTCAATATGTTTGTTTTAGACTCCGTGCTGGAGGCTCCTAGTGCCAGTAGTGGAGTGGATGATGGCGATGCCTACACTCACCTAGAAGTAAACACGAATCAACAGATCCAGGATGCCACAGACAAGATGATAAATGAACCACCCGCAACCAGTGACACAACCTCAGAGAGACCCTTTAACGATGGTGAGTAATTGTTGACCCAATACAATACTTAATATAAATGTTCAAGTACTTGAAACAGTCGCACAATTTGTTTGTCATGTCTGTTCCACTAATAATTCTAATATTCTGATATGCTCAATATGTTTGTTTTAGACTCCGTGCTGGAGGCTCCTAGTGCCAGTAGTGGAGTGGATGATGGCGATGCCTACACTCACCTAGAAGTAAACACGAATCAACAGATCCAGGATGCCACAGACAAGATGATAAATGAACCACCCGCAACCAGTGACACAACCTCAGAGAGACCCTTTAACGATGGTGAGTAATTGTTGACCCAATACAATACTTAATATAAATGTTCAAGTACTTGAAACGGTCGCACAATTTGTTTGTCATGTCTGTTCCACTAATAATTCTAATATTCTGATATGCTCAATATGTTTGTTTTAGACTCCGTGCTGGAGGCTCCTAGTGCCAGTAGTGGAGAGGATGATGGCGATGCCTACACTCACCTAGAAGTAAACACGAATCAACAGATCCAGGATGCCACAGACAAGATGATAAATGAACCACCCGCAACCAGTGACACAACCTCAGAGAGACCCTTTAACGATGGTGAGTAATTGTTGACCCAATACAATGCTTAATATAAATGTTCAAGTACTTGAAACAGTCGCACAATTTGTTTGTCATGTCTGTTCCACTAATAATTCTAATATTCTGATATGCTCAATATGTTTGTTTTAGACTCCGTGCTGGAGGCTCCTAGTGCCAGTAGTGGAGTGGATGATGGCGATGCCTACACTAACCTAGAAGTAAACACGAATCAACAGATCCAGGATGCCACAGAAAAGATGATAAATGAACCACCCGCAACCAGTGACACAACCTCAGAGAGACCCTTTAACGATGGTGAGTAATTGTTGACCCAATACAATACTTAATATAAATGTTCAAGTACTTGAAACGGTCGCACAATTTGTTTGTCATGTCTGTTCCACTAATAATTCTAATATTCTGATATGCTCAATATGTTTGTTTTAGACTCCGTGCTGGAGGCTCCTAGTGCCAGTAGTGGAGTGGATGATGGCGATGCCTACACTCACCTAGAAGTAAACACGAATCAACAGATCCAGGATGCCACAGACAAGATGATAAATGAACCACCCGCAACCAGTGACACAACCTCAGAGAGACCCTTTAACGATGGTGAGTAATTGTTGACCCAATACAATACTTAATATAAATGTTCAAGTACTTGAAACAGTCGCACAATTTGTTTGTCATGTCTGTTCCACTAATAATTCTAATATTCTGATATGCTCAATATGTTTGTTTTAGACTCTGTGCTGGAGGCTCCTAGTGCCAGTAGTGGAGTGGATGATGGCGATGCCTACACTCACCTAGAAGTAAACACGAATCAACCGATCCAGGATGCCACAGACAAGATGATAAATGAACCACCCGCAACCAGTGACACAACCTCAGAGAGACCCTTTAACGATGGTGAGTAATTGTTGACCCAATACAATACTTAATATAAATGTTCAAGTACTTGAAACAGTCGCACAATTTGTTTGTCATGTCTGTTCCACTAATAATTCTAATATTCTGATATGCTCAATATGTTTGTTTTAGACTCCGTGCTGGAGGCTCCTAGTGCCAGTAGTGGAGTGGATGATGGCGATGCCTACACTCACCTAGAAGTAAACACGAATCAACCGATCCAGGATGCCACAGACAATATGATAAATGAACCACCCGCAACCAGTGACACAACCTCAGAGAGACCCTTTAACGATGGTGAGTAATTGTTGACCCAATACAATACTTAATATAAATGTTCAAGTACTTGAAACAGTCGCACAATTTGTTTGTCATGTCTGTTCCACTAATAATTCTAATATTCTGATATGCTCAATATGTTTGTTTTAGACTCCGTGCTGGAGGCTCCTAGTGCCAGTAGTGGAGTGGATGATGGCGTTGCCTACACTCACCTAGAAGTAAACACGAATCAACAGATCCAGGATGCCACAGACAAGATGATAAATGAACCACCCGCAACCAGTAACACAAACGTTAATACTATAACATCAACTAGGTACATACAGTTTTCATGCAATCTTAACTAGCGAGACATGTCTATCTGTAAAATAATTTTTAGGGCATGCTGTGAAAAGGATCTTGTGTATATTGTATTGAAATCAGTTGTGCACTGGTGAAAACGGTGTGTGTATAACAATATTGAATCACTAATCCGAAAATCATGGTCATTGAAACTATATCTTTAATCCGTTTTATTTAATCTTGAAATTTCTTTAGATATCATACTGGGGACTACATAATTATTCAACATGGATCTACTTTGTTACCTGCAGTCGTAAGTGATATGTTCAAAGAAAATTTGTATATTTGCTGTTATTTTTCATGACAGTTCTGCTTTACGAAAGTTTTTTTCACAGTTTATAAAGTTTTCGACACTTTTGTTGATTTACTTTCATTATTGGTCGGATTGCTTAAGCAATTCCGGTCTATAGATTGGCGATGTGTGTCTGTCTGTCCGTCAACATTTTGGTAAAACTTTCATGGCTAAACAAAATCTCAGCAATGGAAAGGGTTACAATCTTGAAACTTGGCCTGAAGGTTACAAGTTCCATTGATTTCTATGGTAACCTTGACCTTGGATTTGTCGATTTTCACGGGTCAAATTGCGGACAATCTGGCCTTACAGTTTTCAGCGGTTTCTTGTTCTATTTTCAATGTTTTGTAAATTTGTCTAAACAGTCGGGCCCGGTGGCAAAGCGATTAACGCTTCTGCCTTGCAATCCAGAAGTCATAGGTTCGAGCCCCAGCCCGGCCATGTACCTTCCACAGTGTTTGATATTATGAAAATGTTTCTACGGCCATTCACTCATGAAAGGAAGTTGTCAGTTACTTGTTGGAGTATGTGCATCTAGTACTGGTTAACCGCTCTGGTCAGCCGAGTCTGCCCTGGAACTGTGCGAGTAGGTTAGCTGACTGCCGTTACATTACTGAAATACTGTTGAAAAATGGCATAAAACCCAAATCAATCATTGTCTTAAACAGCTGCTTCAAAAGACTTCTTATAAATAGGCTGAAGTTTTTTAATGTTTATTCAGTGTTTGATGGAATACATTAATGTTTTAATAAGTTATTAAATACATACATGTACTTTTTCTCTTGTAAAAATCTTATTATTATATTAGTTCAGTTATTGTAATTTAATTCAGGTTGATGTCTGGCCTTGGGTTAGGTTTTTTAGAAGAAAGAAGAAAACGTGGACTCTGAATGAAACTGCGCACACCATAGAGGCCACGGATATCAGGGCAAACAGTGTTCCTCCTGAAATCATTTTGTGTGGAAGAAGCAGGCTGCTGTATAAATTTACAGGTACTATATTCAGACTGTCGTGTATAATAAGATAAAGACATTTATTATATGCCTGTACATTTTCCGGTGGAAATACATACAGATTGACATGCGCAAATACATCACGACAGATTAAAATTCCGTATCTACATGCGGTGTAAATACAAGATTGTGACGTCAGACAGTGCGCGGAATACTTTCAGCGAGGTATCCCCAATAAACAATGTATTGAATCTGTATATTTAATAGTTTTTTCGCTCTTCATAGATCGTAGGTATATAATAAAAGGAATATTACGTTGCGGGAGCGATAAATGGGTACGTATTGCACGACTCGTAGCGTGGGAAAATCCATATCTTACTCGACCTTCAGTCTCGTAAGATATTGATTTTTTCCACGCTACTTGTCGAGCAATACAAACCCTTTTATCGCTCCCGCAACGTAATATTCCGTATGTATTGCACGTTCTGGGTTTAATTTTAAATTATTAACATTGCATTCTCACAAAGAAGTTCATTCTGTAACATCATTTGGTCCATGATTCCGCCACCAATCTGAGAAGTACAAGACATTTATTATCTTCAAACCCTTATCAGGCTAGATTTTGCAACCAGTGTAAACCTAGCCTACGCATCTGCAGTATGATCTGTGTTCACACTTTTTTCCATTAAAGTGGGTCCCTCATGATAATGGTTCTTTACATGCATTATACACAATTTTACAAAATTGCCATTCTCAGTTATCACAAGATTCTGTCATTATAATATACTCTGTCATCCGGGGAATAGATAAATGATCAATTGGCCTATTGAAATAACTCAGGGACATTGTTTGTCTTAGGGCAGGCAGGCAGTTAGCATTTTCATTTCTTTTTTTCAGATGAACTTCTCCAGTGATACGAGAACTTGAAAACAGATCATCAAGATGTGTTAAAGACCCGTACAGTGTATCTAGGACATCATTAACAGAACATTATTTTAAAAAACCTTTGAACCATAACATCATTTTAACTGGCCATTTTAACAAATAATTAATTAAACATTCAAAACCAACTGGTTTAACATGTAAAATATTTACATTCCCATTACATTTTTATACCCCCAGTATACATAGTATATGAGGGCTATATAGGAGTCGCGCTTGTCTTGTTGAATTTCTCATACGCAGCAAAAATGGTGCCATTTCTGTGTCGGGGCACCAGCTGGGGGTATTCATCACCTTCTTTTAGAAAAACAGTTAAGAATATCCAAATTTAAATGTAATGTAAATATAAGTATTGAACTGCTTATTTTTAACGTCCATCAGTGTATGAACTACATTGGATCAGTTCAAAGTGTCTGAAGTCCTTCGGACTCCACCCAATTTGAACAGCCCAAATGTAGTTTTATACACCAATGGACGTTAAAAATAAGTATTTCAATCCTTAATTCAACACAGTAAACATGCAAGAAACAAAACTTAATTAACTGCTAGTATGATTAACAAGAAACAAACACTTTAAAAAACTATCATGTTCACAGTTAAGCTATTCCAAGTTTTGTAAAGGTTTATATTCAATAAACTCGTAATAGCCCACAGTTTTACCTTCATATGAATTCCACTGTATTCCTGAATGTAAAGTAAATTGGAGTCAGACAAAATGCGAACAAATATATATGTAAGTTTGCTTCACAAGTTTCATGGTGTATGACCGTTTGGTGTCCACTGTTACATACCTTAGAAAGTTAAAGGTGTTTATTTGAAAGAATAAAGCGAAAAAACTGTTATTATATCTCTCAATAATAGTATTTTATTGAAATGGTATAAACAGGCATGTTATTTTCATGTTTATGCCTTTCTTATCCAAATTAAATCTTATTTAATGTAGACTTTGAGTCCAGTTACATCACCGAAAGATTATAGCGAAAATGAACACTTGTTCATGTCGATGGTAATCATATTGAAGTTGAGTATGAACGTTTAAGTGCCAGCAATGTTTAGATACTACAGACAAACGTGACATCAACACATAAAAGCAGATAGTGCCATCTTCTGTCATCGTGTCCTTGTTACATCACAAACAAATTGAAATTTATAAATGGCTGTATTTATTTGTTCAAGTGGTATTTTATATTGTCCTTTCACTATCTTGAAGCTTATGTGCCATATTTCATTTATAGAATATAAGTTATGCAAATATGACTTCTTGAATAACTCTTACATATTGGACACCAAGCCATTTGTGATGTAACGAAAATGTGCTGGACAGAAAATTCTTGCTCATATATAAAAAAAAATATATAAAAAAAAATAAAAAAATGAAATAAATAAAAAATAAATAAAAATAATAATAATATAAAAAAAGAAAGTCATAAAATCTGCTAAAGTTTGGCAAAGATCGGATGAAAAATGAAGGCCCTATCGTCTTAAAGAGGCAAAATATAGCATTTTGAACTAAATCAAGGGCCATAACTCCGCTGTTAATGGTCCGATATGAATGGTTTTCGAACTTGTCCAAGCTTTCATTGATATTAATAACTTGATAAAGTTTGGTAAAGATCTGATGAACAATAAAGACCCTATCGTCTTAACGAGGCAAAATATAGCATTTTTAACTAAATCAAAGGCCATAACTCCGCTGCAACTGGTCCGATATAGCTGGTTTTCAAAATTGTTCGAGCTTTCAACAACATTAACAATCTGATAAAGATTGGTAAAGATCGGATGAACAATGAAGCCTCTATCGTCTTAACGATGCAAAATATAGCATTTTTAACTAAATCAAGGACCATAACTCTGCTGTTACTGGTCCGATATGGCTGGTTTTCGAACTTGTCCGAGCTTTCATTGATATTAACAATGTGGTAAAGTTTGGTAAAGATAGGATGAAAAATGAAGGCCCTATCGTCTTTAATAACGAGGCAAAATATAGCAATATAGCATTTTTAACTAAATCAAGGGCCATAACTCCTCTGTTACTTGTGCGATCTGGCTTGTTTTCGAACTCGTCCGAGCTTTCATTGATATTAACAACCTATTAAAGTTTGGTAAAGATCGAATAAAAAATGAAGGCCCTATCGTCTTAACGAGCCAAAAGTTAACGCCGACGACGGACGAAGAACGGACGACGGACAACTCGGCATCCCATAAGCTCTGCTGGCCTTCGGCCAGTAGAGCTAAAAACTGGTATTAGATACCGTTTACCTGGTTTGTTCAGTGTGTGGAGACTATTTCCACCAGCAATGCATACCGATGTTTATGGTAGACCATCTTATGGCCGCCTTAGAGTCTGGTGTTTTAGTTGCCATATGTGTTTGTAAAACATTGGCAGTCGGATGTTGTAGAACATATCTAACCTGCTTTAAATGCTTACTATTACCAGTATTTAAATCTCGGAAATATTGCAATGAAATGTTTATATCACACAGGTGCTCTATTTTACCCCCTCCCACCCTCTATCTGAGATTTATATTGAAAAAATGTATTTAAAGATCCTCCAACGTTTCAAACTTAAGACTTATAACATACGCTAATAACGCAAAAGGTTTACATAAAACATGTAAGAGAGCCGTTTACATGTAACTTAAGTATAAAAACATCCAAAAGAGCATAAATTGTCCGAGAACGTTTTTGTTGTTGTCAGCCCGGACAAGCCAAACCGTAAAGTTCTGGCTCCGCACATCACATGTATCCATAAAAAGCGTAAAACAAACAACTACCTATTAAGTATACTTTGGCCTGGCCAAAGCAATTGGTTGCACCCATAGTCACTAAAAAAGTACACATGAGCCAGACGAGTACTGAACTCAGGAAGATCGATAGGTCAGATGTACGTATTTTCTAAGAAATCAATTATTTTATTTTTCGCATATTTTACTTAAATCTTACATATATTAACATATATTGTACAGTTTAAAGACAGTTTGTTTTTTAATACTGGTTCCACAACAAAATTGTGTAATTATTACTCCGAATTAAGCTTTATTTAAAGGTAAAACAGATGTATGGAATTAGACAACCAGGTGTACAAACTTAGCCACAATGTGTACAGACTTAGCCTCAATCAAAAAGCTTCATATACCTACTATTTTATGAGCTTTACTGTGATAAATGCATTCAACTGAACTTATTTTATGTGCACACATGTCATATTCATGTTTTGGTTATATTTACATTAGGACCGAGAGTCGTGTGTAGCAGTACGGTGTTTCGCATCCTAAGGTGTACGGATACAGCCGGGTAGATTCTAGAAAGGCTTTGTTTTCTATCAATATAATGTGCACGTGCATTTAAAACTTTTTGATTCGTGTTAGACCTATTTTGCTGTATTGTAGTGAAGTATGGGGCTAGATATTTTAGTAAAGCCTAACACTGATATGGAAATGAGATTTGTTTACTCCTGAAAATGTTCACCTGAGATACTTAAAATATGTGCTTGGAGTCCATAAATTTGCACCTAATGATGGGGTAAGAGATGAGTTAGGAAAATCCATTAGCTATCTTCAGTTCTGTTAATTTTTGGTTAAACCTGAACAAATTATATGAACATTCTATTGCATATAAGGCATTTACAGATAGTGTATCATTAAGTTGATTTCAAGTCAGAGACTCTAACCACTTGGCCACGGACGCCCCATTTGTTAATAACATAAAACTAGTGATGGGAATCAACAGAATATTTTACCGATTGATGATCGATCATTAATCAATTAAACATGGCTGCTATAAAAGACAAGTGTAAGCCGTTTCCAGACTATAATGAAGAAAATAATCACATTTCAAGTATGTTCTGGTAATAAAGAAACTGAATGAAACTGACCAACATATATTTTAAAAAATATGTTGTGATACCCACTATATGTGATTACTTGTTGCAAAATTACAGCTCCTTTTATTTTCTTGTATATTTTAGTACAAGAGAATGAAATAAGCCATAATTTTTAACAACTGAGTAAAGTCAATCATGAAAAATTGTAATTGATTAATCAGATCAAAGGCATAACTGATTGATGATCGATCAAATTGATTAATCGGAACAACACTACATAATACCATATAAATAATTGTGAACAAAAATGTCTTATTCTTATTCTGTGTTGGCCATCCAAAATGTATTCCATATTTAAACATGCAAAAGAACAACTTGGGCTTTTTTCCCCCATTTTTTGAAATATTCTTCTAAAACTGCATTAAACATGTTAAACTTTAGAAGTATTTAGGATGGCCGACAAGAAAATGTTTCCGTTTCTATGTCCAAAAGCTTAATTATTGCATGCAACTTCTTACGCTTCATTGTCACCGTCGCATCTTACCTGAATCTTCCAGTAGCTCAGTATTTAGTCAACTTAACTTACATTACATTGGTGTGTTCAGTTGCTGTTTTTCACTGTATTCAGTTGACTCTGACAATACTGGTGTGTTCAGTTGCTGTTTTTCACTGTATTCAGTTGCATGAAAGACTATATTGGCATGTTTAGTTGTATTTTTCACTGCATTTCTGTTTTTCACTGTATTCAGTTGACTTTGACTATAACAGTGTGTTCAGTTGCTGTTTTTAACTGTATTAAGTAGACTCAAGACTCTATTGGTGTGTTCAGTTGCTGTTTTTCACTGTATCTGTTTTTCACTGTATTCAGTTGACTGTATTCAGTTTACCTTGACTATATTGGTGTGTTCAGTTGCTCTGTTTTTCACTGTATTTCTGTTTTTCACTGTATTCAGTTGACTCAAAACGATATTGATGTGTTCAGTTGCTGTTTTTCACTGTATTCAGTGCATTGTATCAGTTGACTTTGACTATACTGGTGTGTTCAGTTGCTGTTTTCACTGTATTTCTGTTTTTTCACTGTATTCAGTGCATTGTTTCAGTTCACTTTGACTATACTGGTGTGTTCAGTTGCTGTTTTCACTGTATTTCTGTTTTTTCACTGTATTCAGTGCATTGTTTCAGTTGACTTTGACTATACTGGTGTGTTCAGTTGCTGTTTTTCACTGTATTAAGTTGACAAAACTATATTGGTGTTTTCCACTGTATTTCTGTTTTGATGAACATTGTATTGGTGTGTAGAGTAGCTCTGTATTTCTCAAGTTGCCTATTTCAATACCAGTGGTACCATAACCTCAGCTGGCCTGGACGAAAAAGTTCTGCTTTTAGCTGACTTACATAATATCGGTGTGTTCAATAGGTCTGTATTTCACTGTCACAATCATTGATACAACTTTTAATATACTGTTTTACTAGGCTGGTCTGCAAGGTGAAATCATTGTCAACAGTTCTGCTTATAATTTTATTTTATTATTACTAATATGTCGAAAATCAGAGTGCAACTAGATTTAGTATCACTTTGGAATTAGTTTGTATATCTTTCAATTACCCTTAATATCTAATACTTCTTTCACTTCATTATCAATTTATCTACAGTCCTATATTGTTATATATGTGGGAGTTTGTGTTTGAGAATCTCTCTCATCCTATTTCATTTTATTTACTGATCACAATCTGGACAGAAATATGATTTACCCAAAGGGTTCAACTGTCCCTCAAGCTCCTCTTCTATCTCTGCTTTGTCTTCTTTTGTAGCTGCAATAAAAATGTGACACAATGACTAACCGTCTATTAACACAACCTGGATTTTACATTTTACTAGGCATTGAGGAGTTTCTTGCCACTGTGCTCGATGGAAATATTATAAATTATTGGACAAACATGGAACTTATTTTACATAATCAAGGGCAATAACCCTGTAACATGTGATTTTTATTTTCCTTATTGTCCAACTTGTCCAAGATGTTTTTGAATAGCACCCACCTGTTGTTAAATGGTTCATAAACTAATTATCTTAGGTTACTTCCAGCTAGCCCAGATACAGGTGAAGAACACACAGAAATAGCAGAGCTGTGCCATATAGCTACTCAAACTACCAAGTAGATTCCTATGGTTCTGTCAATGATTAGAATCCAATATATTTCCATCTGACAGGTTAAGGAATTACGTATCCTGAAGATACTGCATTATCTCTGGATTCAAGGTCTTCTTGAAACAAATATCCAGTGTGTGTGAACATCAGACTGTCTGTCTGACAGGCAATGTTTTTGAAATCATGAAAACAGTGAGTGTTCTGCTCAACATCACAAAGTCCATACGTGCTTTTGAAATGGTACTTTTCGGTCTTCTCTTTCTATAATGCAGTTATAAGGCGGTACTTAGTTCCACAAAAACATATAATGGCATTCAGTGTGACCTTGACCTGAATATTTTAGTATGGTCATGTTGATATTAGTATCAGGGCTCCGGAAATATGGTTGCCCGGCGACCAGGGCAAGTGGATTTTGGGTGCAGGCAGGTGACCTTCGTAAATCTGGTTGTCTGTCACTTGCCCGATGGACGTTTCAGCATTAGATAAACAAGAGGCCAAAGAGAGCCTGTGGACACTCTACTGGCTAATATGGCTCTTATAACAACAATGAAGCAATCTACTGGCTAATATGGCTCTTATAACATCAATGAAGCTAGTGACTATCGTCTAAAAGAGACAAAATATAGCATTTTTAAGAGCCATAACTCCGCCATTACTGGTCCGATCTGGCTGGTTTTGGATCTTGGCCAGTAGAGATAATAAAAAAATAAAAAATGAAAATATAAAAAATAAATAAATAATAAAATAATATTAAACAATAGGTCAATGACCTTGAAGCTCTACTGATTGATTTTGATTTCAGGAAGTAGTCGCTACAAACTAGTTTTTTGAAAATGTATATTTAGCCGTGGCGGCCATCTTGAATTACCGGCCGACCTGAAATTTTGCTAGGATCAATGAGACATCAAGAGCAACACTCCTGTGAAGTTTCATGAAAATCCGTCAAGTAGTTTCAGAGGAGTAGTCGCTTCAAGTTTTCATTATATAACTCTATGTAAACAAAGATGGCCGCTAACAGCCATGTTTAACATCGAATCAAAACGATTTTTAACAAGGACCAACATCATGTCATGCTGATCATTTTAGAAAAAGTCCCATATCAATATCACTTATAGTTTTCAGGAAGTAGTCGCTACAAACTTGTTTTTTGAAAAATTATTTTTAGCCATGGCGGCCATCTTGAATTTCTGGCCGACCTGAAATTTTGCTAGGATCAATTAGACATCAAGAGCAACATTCCTGTGAAGTTTCATGAAAATCCGTCAAGTAGTTTCAGAGGAGTAGTCGCTACAAGTTTTCATTATATAACTCTATGTAAACAAAGATGGCCACTGGCAGCCATGTTAAACGTCGAATCAAAATAATGTTCTAATCGGATAACCATCATGTCATGCTGATCATTTTAGAAAAAGTCTCATATCAATATCACTTATAGTTCAAGAAGTAGTCGCTACAAACTTATTTTTTAAAAATCTATTTTTAGCTGTGGTGGCCATCTTGAATATCTGGCCGATCTGAAATTTTGCTAACATCAATAAGACATTAACAGCAACATTCCTGTAAAGTTTCATGAAAATCCGCAAAGTAGTTTCAGAGGAGTAGTCACAAGTTTTTACTATATAACTCTATGTAAACAAAGATGGCCGCTGGCAGCCATGTTTAACGTCGAATCAAAACGATTTTTGACAAGGACCAACATTATGTCATGCTGATCATTTTAGAAAAAGTCCCATATCAATATCACTTATAGTTTTCAAGAAGTAGTCGCTACAAACTTGTATTTTGAAAATTTTTTTTAGCCGTGGCGGCCATATTGAATTTCCGGCCGACCTGAAATTTTGCTAGGACGAATTAGACATCAAGAGCAACATTCCTGTGAAGTTTCATGAAAATCCGTCAAGTTGTTTCAGAGGAGTCAGGGCTGTCTTTTGGCTGTTTTTGGGGCCGTTATTCGGCCCCAGTCCCCCACCTGAAAAGTATCTTTTTTTCCCCCACCTCAGTGTCAAAATTCCCCCCTTGAAAAAAAATAAATAAATAAATAAATAAACTGAAAGACAGAAGGCTAGAATTTTAAGAGAACTAAGTGTTAATTGTGCTTGTGTTGAAGAAAGTAGAACATAGTAAATGACATAACTGTCATTGGTACTTTTTGAACATATTCTAACTCTTACAGCTAGTCAACATACATATTTTTCAAGTCTGTTTTGAACCCATTTATTGTTAAATGTATATTGGTTGGCATAAACAACAATAAAATTGTGTTATTGTATGCTTAAGCTGTACAGTCCCTATTTTAACTGGTAATAACTCATGAATATGAATGAGTCACGTGTGAAGTAGTTTCAAATCGACGAACACCCCAAAAGTCGGTATATAAGGAGAAATCGATACGTAAAATTTCACATTTTTATTTAGCCTCCGTACAGGTAACATCGATAAATATACGGCTCCAGAATATGATAAAAAAATAGTTGCCCGGAACGGGATTTGAACCACAGCCTTGCACTTGTAAGTTTTGAAAGATGTACAGTTGCTGCCACGCGGATTAAGACTAATCCCACTCATCGCGGCGATTTTATCTCACCGCGGACACACTGATTTTGTCCCCGCGATCCGCGGACAGCCCGCTCATCGCGGGGATAATATATTTTTTCCACCGTGACACAGTTCGCGGTGATCTGTTTTGATTCGCACACCGCTTTACCCGGTGTGAAATCGCAGGCCATCGCCGCGATTTATCTTCAGTATCAATGTACAATTGTGCAGTCAATTTAATGCATTATTATTCAATAACTATTAAAAACCCGAAGCAGAAGACAATTTTATTTTTGTTTTCTGAAAATTCAAATGCCCGGATAATGTATACTGGGTCACGATAGTTATATGGCGGTTCCTATTACCGACTTCGCGGTGACTGAACATAAAATTCAAATCTTATACTGGAAATTAGAATTATATTTTTTTAATTAATCGTTATTTTAACATATTTTACTATTCTGCTGTTGGTTATTAATACATCGATGGGTTCTTTAGTCAGAAATAATCCGAAAAATTGTAAAGAATTCCGGGTCATAAACCCGTTATTAGTGCTGCCTTGTTAATAGGTACACACATCGCATAGGATTGTGGGTAGCCAATTTATGTCTGGTGAAGAGAAATGTGACCTTTGGAAAACAAAAACGAAAAACACACGTTATTAAAGTTTGAAATACCTATTGCTTCCAAAATTGTTCATTGTATTTATCATTTTTATTACATTTTTCATTGATCCGTGCTCTTATTTCCCCCGCGTTCCCCCGCGAATCTATCACGGAGAATCGCGGTGATTTCTTTCTTTCGAGACTGTATTTTGCAATCGCGGCGATTTTTAGTCGCGGGGAATCCCCGCGATATTTCGGGTGACAATCCGCGGTAAGATCGCGGGGATTTGTGACTTTGATTGAAAAAATGGCCGTGGGGATGCTGCGAAAAAGTCGTAATCCGCGTGGCAGCAACTGTACGCTGAACCTCTAGACCACTGCTATTTATTGGTATTTTGTAGCATTTTTAACACTAAGTAGGCATTACGTAATAACAAGAGCGCGCACACAAACTCATCAAGCGCTAATAACAAGTCGAGAAATGGTTGATTTGAGACGAAGTTTCATATTGATAAGATACAGTATTACACTAGGCAATGTTAATTTACACTTGCAACAATATGGACTGCATATTTATTGATCCATCATTAGTTGCGTTCAAATATGTTAAGTTATTTTGTCTCATAATATATGGTAGTTAGTATAGTATTTTATTAAGTAGCATTGTAGTTCAGTGGATAGAGCACAGGACTTGAAATCAGAAGGTCGTGTGTTCGAGTCCCGAAAGAAGCGCTAACTTTTTTTTTGTAAAAATTACTGTTACGTGTGTATAGGTACAATGTGCACTGGTCGATGTATATACAGTAAATTATTTCCCTCGCTATATTTGCTCGCTTAAATACCCGATTTCGACATGAGCTGGTGAACATGAAGTTACAAATAAAGACACGCCTACAAAGAAGAAATCGATTGATATAGGGACTCTGTAGCTTTAAGTCCTTGCTTTATTTGTCTATTTAGTGTTATATATCTATTTAATCAGCATGATTTCATTTTATATTGATGATATCATAATGTGTTATAGATGTTTGAACTTTCATGCAAAATTCCCCCTTTTACTGAAATTGACGCGAAAATTCCCCCCTCTGAGGGACCCCGACCCATTCCCCCATGGTAGAAAGATAGCCCTTTGAGTAGTCGCTACAAGTCTTCATTATATAACTCTATGTAAACAAAGATGGCCGCTGGCAGCCATGTTTAACGTCGAATCAAAACGATTTTCGACAAGGACCAACATCATGTCATGCTGATCATTTTAGAAAAAGTCCCATATCAATATCACTTAGAGTTTTCAAGAAGTAGTCGCTACAAACTTGTTTTTTAAAAACCTATTAATAGATTTGGCGGCCATCTTGGATTTCACATCAACATGAATTTTTGCTAGGATCAACTAGACTTCATGGGCATCATTTCTGTAAAGTTTCATGAAAATCCATTCAGTAGTTTCAGAGGAGTAGTCGCTACAAAAAAAGTTTACGGACAGACGGACGACGGACACCGCACCACGGCATAAGCTCTGCTGATCTCTGATCAGTCGAGCTAAAAAATAAATAAAGAAATTTAAAAATAATAAAAGATTTTTTTTTTAAAAGTTTGGTAAAGATCAGATGAAAAATGAAGGCCCTATCGCCTTAACAATCTGGTAAAATTTGGTAAAGATCAGATGAAAAATGAATGCCCTATCGTCTTAACGAGGCAAAATATAGCATTTTTAATTTAACTAAATCAAGGGCCGTAACTCCGCTGTTACTGGTCCGATTTGGCTGGTTTTCGAATCTGTCCGAGCTTTCATTGACATTAACAATCTGGTAAAGTTTGGTAAAGATTAGATTATAAATGAAGACCCTGTCGTCTTAACGAGACAAAAGTTAACGACGGACAGACGGATGACGTACGGACATTAGACAACTTGGCATCCCATAAGCAGTGGAGCTAAAAATCAAGGGAAAATTTGCCTTGACTGTGAAGTTTGCCGATAATTGCATAGGAATTAACCACCTGTTGCTTTCGACGAGAGCAATTACTGATGTGTCGTTAAACTCACCTGTGTTGTTTGTGATTGTTTAATCTCTCCCACTTGACACTTTATCAGAATTTGATTGGCCGAGGAAGGTTTGGGGTGCCAATCTTCAAATGAAGACGTGCAGTGTTTAGAATTTGTATACTGTGTGAAATATACACTCGTAACAAGCCCCTCTATGCAGTAAGTAAGTCACGCACCAGATAAGTGTCAAATACACATCAATGTGTAAATCAGTTACTGAAATGGTGTTGTCTCTTTGTATTTCGGTCGGTGTGTCTTAGTGACCCAAGGTAATCTTTTGTTCAATAATTAAAAATCATGACGCAACACTTGACCTAGTACTATATCTTAGTATGATCATGTCGATGTTGTCATGATGAGTATATATTGAAAGTTTGATGAAGAAATATCAAGAAATGGGGAAGTTAGAGCCAACGTTAAGCTTTTGTAAAGAAAAAATGTGTATTTAACTCATATAATGACCTTCAGTGTCACTTTGACCTTTATATTTTAGTATGGTCATGTCGATGATGTCATGATGAGTATATACTGAAAGTTCGATGAAGAAATATCAAGAAATGAGAAAGTTATATCCAACGTTAAGTTTTCGTGATGGACGGACTGACAGACGGACAGACGACAAAGTGATCCCTATGTAACACATTTTTCTTTGAAAAGGCGACACAAAAAGCGAGGTAATCATAAGAAGTTACTGAGGTTAGGTGGTTTAACCAGGATGTAGTTTTGGGAAAATAATGCTAAATATGACCTTGACCTTGGTATTTTTTGTCGTTCAGCAATGTCCACTAATGCCAACAATACATATGATCAAGTATCAAAGACATAAAGTGAGACAATCACATAAAGTTAACTGAGGTTAAGTACCTAACCAAGGTTAAGTTTGGAAAAAATAACGCAAAATATGGACTTGACCTTGGTATTTATTGTCGTTCACCGATGTCCACCAATGCCAACAATACATATGACCAAGTATCAAAGACAAAAAGCGAGGCAATCACATAAAGTTAATTGAGATTAAGTCACCTACCAAGGTTAAGTTACCTAACCAAGATTGTTTGTGGGAAAATAAGCAAATATGACCTTGACCTTGGTAATTTTTGTCGTTCATCGATGTACACCAATGCCAACAATACATATCACCAGGTATCAATCGCACATCTGGGCCTCATCCCTATTTCCGAAAGAAAGACCTGATATGATTCACTTAGCCACGCTGACACAACCTTGAAACAACAGCACCTCCACCAAAAACGACAGATCAGAGCTAGATTGTTAATAAAGCAAAATATAGATCAGAGCTAGATTGTTAATAAAGCAAAATATATCATTTTCCAATATATCAAGGGCAACAAGTTAACAAACAATGAACAAATTGTAATCAGCCAGCAGAGCTACAAAGCTGACAAAGAGAAGATGGACCCCATGACAGCCAAATGACCTGATATGAAAATACAGTTTCTGCACTTCCACTTTTTTTTTCCAGTTAGTAGGGCTTTCTTGCCAATTTTCTAACCAGTTTTAAATCATGTGTCATATTCTACAAGCTATATGGAAGGGAACAAGGTATCTAATGTTGACTAACACTTTTAAAGATGTGACGTCACGTTCCACAGTCGGCATATACAATTAGATCAGACATCAGTATGCAGCAGGCAGCATCTATTGTTTTATATATTCCAAAGCACTAAGCTACTAAGCTTCTTGTCGTGCCCTTAATGGTTTATTCTCTTCTTGCTCTGGCTTCTGCCAAGTCATCGAGTACCTTCATTGTGGCTTTCTAGGCTATTGTTGTTGTTTTTTTGTATTATATTTACACGAGCATATTTGTGTTTTACTTATATTGCATATTGATGCTGCCTTGTTGGTTAGAGATTAGATCATGGCAGGGATTTCTTTATTTACACTGTCCTGTTTTAATGGGATGACAGTAGGGTAAGTGTGAGGTTTGGTGCACCCTAAAACCGGTTTAAACCCCCAGTGGCCTACTTTGCCACTGACCGTTCCTAGGCAGTAGCCCTATTGTCAACCCTTTTGTGTTTGTGATGTCGTTTGCTTTTATTATTACTTTTGCCTTCTTGTTTGTCTGTTTGCGTGTTTGTTTCTGTGTTTTGTGGTTGACTGTCCTCCTTAAATGCTACTTTCCCTTTCCGACCTTTTTATATTTCTTCCTTGATACATTTAAACAAACAGCTTATAATGTTGTCAAACACCAGTTACCTTTTAGAGTATGTTTTGCCACATAGCCCTTCACTGTATCACACTAGACATCATTTCCTGCGCTGACTCCTCATCAGGTATACCGTCATACATCTCATACCAATCCTTGTATCACACTGGACATGATTTCCCGCGCTGACTCTTCATTTGGTTTACCGTCATACATCTCGTCTATCAATCCTAATAAAAAACAAATACAGTATTAGGCCTAAACAAATCAAGAGGACGAAATGCTCATAGGGAGTACTTGGCATTAACTTTAAGTACTGTGCATCAATCTCGAGCCTCTACATTACCCAATCCAAAAATAAGATAAAGATGGTGCAGAGATGAGCAGCCAGGTACACCACCACAGACATGCTTGATGACCTAGGGTGGGAGACACTGGAGACCATATGAGCTTAGATTCAACTCACATCTGCCCTACAAAATACTCAACCACCCATCCCAGCTGATCTGTACCTATCACCTGCATCTACACGCACACGTGTAAATCACTCATCTTCTACAGATGCCTTAAAGTACAGCTTATTCCCACACACAGTACCACTGTGGAACTCGCTGCCAGCTGAGGCCCCGACTTGGTAACCTTGAAGCTCGAGCAAGCCACCATCACCATCAAAAGTTTAGGGTTCCAGCTGTAAGTACGTTTCTAATGATATAACATTATGGTCATTTGTAGAAATAAAGGGCAACAGCTCTGGCAAAAGTTACTGACCTGTAACCTCCTAACAATTTGCACATCTAAATGTTACAAAGATACAACCTATAAAAGTTTCATCTTGATCGGATACAAACTATAGTCTGTAGGAATAGTTATCAGGAAATAAGTCTTACGGACAAACAGACAGACAGGAAACGGACGGACGGACATCGTCATTCCAAAATAATACCGGTAAGTCCTGCCTGAATGGCATATAAAAAATATTTTAAAATTGCATATATACCGTATTTACCCAAAGACTCCGGATACTCATTAATTCCAGACACATAATTAATTGAAGAAAATAATAAAAATAGTATTCGGACATATTAAGAAATCAATCATATTTCAATAATTTTGATGGTTAATAATTTCGGACATCGGGAAAGATGAACCATTCGCCGAAAATAACAGGTTAAAATTATGATCAATGACTTCTTCTAATTGCTAATTGCATCTCGATAATTACCAATTCAGGCAGGAGAATATAGTTCAATGAATTTAATTGTAGCTTGTTTGTCGTGATTAGACATTAAATAAAAAGTTTATGATTGTGATTTTTTACTGTTATTATCAAGCAAGTTGAAACAATTACACGATTACTGACCATGCCATAAACATCCACATAAAGTATGTGTAATCGGTCAGACGCGTGTTGAAACAATGTTTAAACCAGATAAAACCTTTTTGATTAACTAGATAAATGAACATGAATTTGGGGGGGAGGGTGGTTCTACCCCTCTGCTTCCCCTCCAACGGGATCTGCAGTGGCCCTATGCTTTGCCCCGTAACCAAACGGGGTCCCCCGAGAACCACACGGGGCCTTATCCCATTCGAACTTATAGAGTAAATACGGTATATTATGTTGATTACTGGTATAGTTCGTAAAATAAAAACAAAACTTTTGAAAATGGCTAGAAGACCCTGATCTATAGAAAGTGTATAAAATTTATTTTTTAGCCAATTAAGTTTCTTTATTGGTTTTTGGTGATAAAGAATCTATTTTGCTGGTTTAAAAACAAACTCGCTTTCTTCATTAGGCGACCGTCATTTTGTTTTTGTTTTAATTTTTCCTATTTTACCAATTTTTCGGTAACCGGTATCACACCTTCATGGTAATAATATCTCATAAAATTTTATGTCTTGCAATTCCTTGGCCTTTCATTTTTCCATAAAGATTACTTCTAGCGAGTTGTGTTTAGAAATGTTGAAGAAGAACATCAGATAGAAGCACCATCTTTCCAGGCAGATTATGTGTATTTAACATGGTTCTAATATTTGATGTTCTTCTTCAAAATTTCTAAACACAACTGGCTTAGAAGTAATCTTTATGGAAAGATGAAAGGCCAAGGAAAAATTTTACAAGACATAAAATTTTATGAGATATTATTACCATAAAGGTGGGATACGGGTTGATGAAAGCAAGTTTGTTTCTGAACAGTGAATCAGATTCTTTATCACTGAATAATAATAAAGAAAATTAATTGTCTAAAGGGAAAATTATGTACGCTTTCTATCGGTATATGACTTTTGAAAATGGGTAAAATAGAATTCAAAATATTAATTAAAATGTAACACCACGGCTCGTTTTGTGTATAGCCGATACGCATTAAATTCTTAATTACTCTCAAAAAGGCAAAAAACAATAGATACGACAACCATAGTTGGCAATACAGTTATATTTACGTTAAGTGTTTCAAGACCATTTATACATTATTTAAACGACCCTGCACCCACACAATTATTTTTTTAAGGGTTAGAGAAAGCTCATTTATTTGATGTCTTGGGAGCTTTTTTTACATATTGACGTTTACAGATGCACCCTAGAGGACGGAGTATATATCAAAAATCGTCTCGCCGTTCGTAAACGTGTATTTTATGCACTAAGAGAAGGCTTGGAAATACACTGGGTACAGGGTATAGCTCTCCCTGCACAGAGGACCGACGGCTTTACATCCCCTCCAAAGGATGGCATTCTTTCACAGTACCTAACCCGAGTAAAATACTGCGGGTTTGCGTTTGAAAAAAAAACAGAACAGGTATCGAACCTGTTACTTCTGAGACTATGCTAACCACTCGTCCACCGCAGCAGTTAATTCACAGAATTTAAGTGTATATAAGTAGCTAGAACCAACAAGGGACATAATCTATGTCGTCTTTAAATAGCCATGTCGATTTCCTGTTCCTAAAAATGCGCGAAAATGGGGTTTCCCATTACGGCTATAATTCCCATTATTTTGATTGGATATTTAAAAATGACATCCAATCAGCATTCACGGACCCTAGATGTCGGAGCACCACGTCAGATTGACCCAGAAACAGGTGTGAAAGTAGAAGAAAACTGCCATATAAAAATTGAATTTTATTTTTTGTTCTGTTTGAGAAGAGGTACCCAGGTAAGTTTGATATCATTTTGAAGTTTAATATACATTTAAAAAATTCAGACATAATTTGCGATGATAAGTACCCGTTTTCTGTAAAATTATGATGACTTAACTGTACGGGGGTCTGAACCGGAAGTAAAAAAATACATATACAGGGCCTTCCCCAGCCATTTATGGCGTAGCGGCGCCGCGATCCCTTAACTTTTGAAACAGACATGCCGCGATCCTTAATCTGACCGCGACCCTTTAAAACCATGCCGCGATCCCTTAAAAATGGGTCAAAACATTCATTTCCCAGTGTTAATTAATCACATATCTGATCAAATAACGCCTTGAGGCATAAACTCCTGACAAGCATACGTCCTTATCTCCTGATTGGAGTGTTTTCATAAGGATTAGAGGGGCAGAGGTGTTAATTACCTCCGTGGGATGAATTTACATAAGTTTTCATCGAAAGCTTGTTTTCAAATCCTGTTCATGTACCATTGAAACATTGTTCATTACATTTCTTGAATAAATACTGTTTAAACCAATTACCTCCGTGATAAGGGTCTTATTCAAGATTTAAACCATGCGTACATGACCTGCAAACGTATTACGTCATCAAATGTGAAAACAATTTACTTATGTTATATTTTATTGTAGCGTTGAATTAACGTTCCTCCGTCCATTTTATCGCGTTTTAAATAGTTAATGATGAGAAAATAATCACATAAAATTATAAGAATCTCGGGGTTGCAGATTATAAATTGAGGTTACTTCCGGTTTTGAATTTGCTTCCGTGTTTCGACGAAAACGATTAATTATGAATAAAGACAGCAATTTTATAACATTTAAATAAACTTATAACCGTTTCCTACCTTCTTTTTCTTTGAAAACGCTAATGACTTGATGCAGTTAACATGACTTAGACGTTAAGTTATTGTAAGACAATGTCAGCGTAAAAAGTTGATGTAAATCCGGATAGTCCTTATTTCGGATGCTTAAAAAACACACGACACTGAGTTTTCAAGTGTTGTTTTTTTAAATGTTATTCACTTAAAAATAATATAATTACTCCTGCTTAACTTCACCACATCTATAATGAAGTGTTTACAAGATAAAAAAAATCTAGAACAGCAAAGGAAACAATGTATATAGTTGAGTGTTATCATCCTTTCCCAAAAAAACAACAACAAAAAAACAGTAAAAAAATCTACATGTACTATCTATGGCAGACTGGTAGATATATTTAAAACATGTTTTAAATGTGTCAGGTGTATGCCAAAATCCGTATTTTACTTCAAAACCTGAAAAAAATATCGACATGCAGGAGGGGACCCCCTCCCGCGTTAAATGCCACTATCCCTTAAAAAATTCTTGGGGAAGGCCCTGATATATCAAAATGGCGGCGCCCACCGTTTAGATTGCAAACAAACTGTATTTTAACTGAATTTGATTGATTGTTTGAACTGTGAGTGTAAATGAGTATATGTTCTGTTGCATATGCATTATATGAAGTATTCTGATGATGAATCAGTTATTTTTAAGCATTACATACTGTGTGTATGTATCAATTGTATGGTACTGATCTTGAGTGTAAGTTGTTAACATTCAAGTTACTGGGTTCATCAATTTCCACATTGCAGACACCTGTCGTCACACACTGACAACCTGTTGACACAACTTTGAAATACCTGCTGATAGTGATATTTTGTTTATAATACATGACTATATATGTATACAACGGTGAACTATCTGTGCTAAAGCTAATAAATGAAGTCATTTTAAGTGCAAAATATGTATATGTTGTATAAATATGTTGCTATGACAAAGGCAGGGCTGTACAAATAATTTTTTTAGCCACTAGTCCGGGACTAGTCACCCTGTCAAAAGTGACTAGTCCCAAAGAAATTGTGACTAGTCCCAAAAAATGCACACAAGTCCTGAATACTTTCGATTTCTCAATATGTTAAAACTGCGTCTTGCATACTCATTATAATTCATTATACACAGTAAAGGAAACAATCCTTATTTACTCTTCAACGTGTTAAGTGTTATTGTTTCAATGTATCGCCATTTTCAGCTCACCTTGGTTGAACAGGTAATCACGTGACGAACATGTGATTTACCTGTAGTATTCGTTTCATTGGCTAGCGGGTCTGGATTAAAATAGATCAGGTCAATTGATTGGATTATGCGACAATGCCGACTGTCAATTAAAGTAATTTGGAGGCAGGACTTCCGGCATGGTTGATTGTTACTAAAATTGCCCGGGGTAATCGCTGATCGCCGCTGTGGATGCTTATTGCATTACATAAGCGAGTGCAATTAAAGGATTACGTTGAGAAGTGTGCTGGAGTATTTTTATGACATGTGGACAAATCTGGGACTGAAATCTTTCAAACAGTGACATGCCCGAATTTTTAAAAAAAAAAAAAAAAAAAAAATTTTTTTTTTTTTTTTTTTTTAAATTGGACTAGTCCGGGACTGAAATCTTTGAAAAAGTGACACGCCCGACTTTGGTTTTCGACTAGTCCCGGGCGTCGGGCTATAGGATTTGTACAGCCCTGAAAGGATATTCATTTAATAAACATTATTAACTGAAAAACTGCTTTTTTCATGCTTGGACAAGTTTTTGACAAGGAAATAAAGGTGAGTATTTGTGATTGAAAATATACACATAGAAACAAAATCTTAAAAAAAAAAATTATAATCCAAATTTTACAAACTCAGCTGTTCTAATATTGTAATAAATGGATGTATTTATGTACTGAATTTGGTGATATTATCTCGAAAAATAAAAAAATCATTGATTCATGCAAATATAAGGAAACACATCTTGTAGTTCTGACCGACGGGCACATATAGCGTAGTTTGCATTGTGTTCAATGCCAATGTGCTGAATTTCACTCGTCTGAAACCATACCTGATTTTCAAGCGTCCTCCGACATAGATAGCCCAGTCCCCTGTCATTACTTGTTTGAGCTTTTGCACCTTTTGTTTTTAGATTCTTCATCATAATGGCTTAGATGAATTAAGATGATATCCAATAGTTTTCATTTACATTCGAATGAGAATTTCATCTTATGGCACCTCCACATGTGTAAAGATGGCAAGTGTTTCCCGTGTTTTCCGTGAAAGTCTGTGTTATTCAGGCGTTGTACAAAACAAAGGACCCTAAAACAAACGAGCAAAATGGAACAAAACTAGACGAATCATAAAACAAGTGACCCAATGGTCTCCATGCACTCACCCGTGTAAGATTTAAAAAGGAAACAAATGCTTTAAATGCGGTAGGCATATTCATTATAAAAATGCATTCAGACGGTCATAAGCTATTGCTACCAGCTCTTTGCCATGTAGTTTTAAAGAAGCGTTTACATACATTTGCAGTTGTTCACAGACCTAATAACACATACACAATATCAAAGTGCTGCAGGCACTGATGGGCGGTGCTTTTTGTAAGTGTTGGATGGGAAATGGAAGTGCTGTAAATATAACTTCCATGGTTTGTTTTTTACATTCAGTGATGTTTCAGATGATTGATTTCATTACCAATTTCATATTTAAACATATTTTAGCTAACTCATATGGCCCGAATTAGCTTCCGTAGATTTTTTTCTGAGCAAGCTCTTCAGCGAGCACTGACTGTTCTATTTTTAGTAACATGATACACTTTCTATACAACGACCTTCTACTTGTAGCACGATTATAACTCGATTTATAACCTTTTAAACAGATGATAACAAGTTGACTTAGTGAAATTTTGATAAAATAGGTATGTATGATAAATAATAAATTGCCTTTATTCTGAACATTGTTTCTTATTTAGGGCATCAAATGATTAAGCGGATTTTTGTTTACAAACACCGACTGCTCGTCTGTCAAAATGCGTCATAATCTCGGAGAAGCGCTCTTTTCTTGCGTATTAATACATAAACAATCTAAGGATTTACTTAGGAGAATATTTGTTAATTACACAGTAAGTGAACACACAAGGACAATATTTGTTAATTACACAGTAAGCGAACACCATCATTTTCTGTCATTGATCACATAATATCGAATTTATTATAGGCATGCATGAGAGACTACTTCTTCTAGCGTAGTGTTGCATAGTGTTGCATTGTGCTGTTAGGTTTGTCACATTCCTAGCATTTCATTGAAAAAACCCATTATACCTCTGACGGTGCTAAAGCACCGCCAACAAGATACAAGACTATTTATTTCAAGTCGGTTTTTACAAAGAGTTTAACATTAGCTCTTTTAGCCATTTGCCGACATAGTAAGACATGGGAAGGGTTTAATCTAATGTTGGTAGAACTTGTTACCCAACCCATTTGTCATTATAAGATGTCTATCGTATATATGTTTATATTTGCTCTGTTTGTAAAATATTGGCAATAAAATATGTTTAAATCAATAAATATTAAAAATTAATGTAATAACAATTAGGTTAGTAGATATAAAACATCGAACAGGAAGAGTAGCATTCAAGGACGACAGTCAATCACAAACACACAAAAACAAAGAACAACTATAAAGATGAATAAAAGGGAAGATATGACATCACAAACACAAAATAGTTGACAATAAGGCTACCGCATTGGAACGATCAGTGGCAACAAAGGCCGCTGGGGGTTTAAACCAGGTTCTAGGGTGCACCAAACCTCACTCTTACCCTAGTGTCATCCCAATAAACGGGACAGAGTAAATAAAGATATCCCCGCCAGGTTATAATCTCTAACAAACAAGGCAACATTAATAGGCAATATAAGTAAAACATATAACTGATCATGTCATGGATATAAAAGGTCTATCAGATCATGTATATATAATATTTTTTAAAAAAAGTCTAGATTAAGCCACAAAGTAAGTTCTCAGTGACTTGCCAGAAGCCAGAGCATAGTTCTACGTACTGGTACCTGTATATCCATGACCAGAGCAACAAGAGAACAAACCGTTAAGTGTACAGCAAGACAAGATTAAAGACAAATATCAAACGCTACCGTCCTATAAGGATTAGGTAGATGTCATCATAGGGTCCACAATCTGTTCGGTCATCGCACAACTATAGAGAAAAGCATAGTGGCGAACTGTAAATGGGTCAACACTGAACATGCAGTGCGTTGCAAAATGATAGGGTCATAACCTCTTTTGATAAACCTTTTAACAAGATTAATAAAGACTGCATGAACATGATTATGACCAAGGCTCTTACGAAGTTTGTAAATCACATCACCATAGAAGACAGGTTGTGATAGTCCTTGTCGAAGAACTGAGAAGAGTTCTTAAATTACTTTTATATTTTAAAAGTAGATCAGGGTTACGATAATAAAAATTTGCAAAGATTTTTCGAAGTCTGTGGTAACGGTAGCCCTGCTGGAGTAGCTTTTTAGTAAATATTAATGTCTCAACACGACTACAAGCTCTAGGTCAAAGGACTGAAGGTCTGAGAGTCGCCAAGATTGAACAGTGTCTGTCTACTTGGTGAGGTTAAAGGTTATGTTAAATTTTACAGGAGTGGCGTATTAAAATGAAATGTTGCTGCTTAGAACATGAGATTTTTTTTGTACTGGAGTAAGCGAGCTGATGCAAAGGACAGTACTAGCACTTTTGCCAAACGATAATAATCAGAGCCGACTTGGTGAAACTTGGGCGAAACTTGGAGCCAAATTTTTAATCAGGTTTTATTAGACTATCAGGGCCTCCTCTGGCTATATTTTTCTTTTTGTCACCACTTTCTACAAGTTAGAGAATAAGGAGCCTAGACTAGAATGCATTTAAAAGTAGGATTCCAGGAACTCCTTACACCTTAAATAATGAATAGAAATATACTTTTTATCTGTATCTATACATATATATATATTTTTTCCACCAACATGTATTTGTAAAGGACAGTTTTTCTTATTTGATTATGTAAAATAAATAAAAAAAAATATCCGAAAGTATTCCCATCCGAACTACTGTGACACTGCTCTTTTACGGCCCTAAATTTCACAAACATTCAATCGAGTCCCGGGTATCCGGCTATCCTACTTTTCGAGCACTGTATGTTCCAATAGATTTACTGTTGATACACTGTGAGATAATTATTTTTTCTTTACTGGAAGAAGAAGAATTAATATTAAAGAGATGTTCGACATCCGAGTAACTACGCTATTGAAACTTTCCATTCATAAAATATTTATGCGTGTATTACTGCGCATAGTATTTCAGTACGTTTTCAAAAAAGACAAGTATATACTGTATACAATGACAATTATTCAAAATCAGTAGTTATATTATTCGGTATATATAACATTCATGCCAGTCACCTTATGAAACTATACTTGAGGCAGTTAAAGGAACCACATTCTCGAAGTGCATTCTCGAAGTGCGTAAAGCTCATCGTCCGAAAACTGGTGTATTAATGCGCATACTATTTCGGTAAATCTACAAAAAATACACGTTTATACTGCATACAATTACAATTATTTCATTATTTCACAATCAGTAGATATATTACTCGGTATTCATAACGTTCATGTCAGTCACCTTATTAAATTAAGTTGTATTTGAGGCAGTCATAGGGGACTACATTGTCGAAAACGGTAAAAAAAAGTCCATATTCAGAAATTGCAGTATACACGACTCCAAAGAGTCAGCCATACGAATAAGTTGAGAAACATATACCTCATAAGAAGTAGCTCGGGGAACAGCCCCATCTAAATGGGGATGATTAACAATATCACACTTAAATCATCTCTCAGAGACTCTTGTCATAGGTTTTACTAATTATTTTGCCATTTTCAATAGAGAGATGTAAATCAAGAAAAGAAGCGACAGTATCAGAAATGTTAGATTAGTTGAGTTTAAGTTCCTTAGTATAGCTATTATTAACCAATACAATTAGTAGAAAAGAAAGGATTGTCAATGTTCAATATGTCAGATACCGAGAGGCGTCATTAAAGGCTTCACTTACATCTGCCTGAGTATCGGATGAAAGACTCAACATGAAATCTCTTTCATAGCAATACAAGAACAAATCTGCGACAAGAGGTGCATTGTCAGTTCGTACCCATAGGGATACCAACAATTTAACTATAAACGGTAGTTCCATACCTGACGAAAATATTATCTAATAGGAAAACAAGTCCACATAATGTAATTGTCTAAACTGCCGTTAGTAAAAAAACAAACAATTGATACAGGCCAAAAATGTAGCTTTTTATCTAGGGAATGTTTTTTTGAATAAGAGCAATGAGCGTGTCTTTGATGAGGTGATGTGGAAAGGTTGTATGTCATAAGTACTATCAAGAACGTCAACGTCTCCTGAATTTGTAATAGACCAACATAAACTAGAACTATCACTGAAGTCTATGAATACTCCCCGCTTTTTTTTTGCTATAGCCGACGAGGATAACCAAAATCAAGAATAATAAATGTCTAAAATATTTGTTGATTTTTTTTAATGTGAAAAAAAATCACATTTTATTCTTAATTCTAACACGACCTCCTCAGTCTTTCATATACACAAAGAAGAGAGACAGCTAGCTGTATGTTATTCTAAGATAAAATACAGCTGTTCCATTAATTCCCCGCGTATATTTCATCCGTTAAAAGCGCCACGTTACATGACGTCACTTGGTAAATTACGTCAAGAAGACAAACTCAACAGTAATTTTTAATGAAATGTTAATAACAACAAACTTGCCATGCTCTCAAACTGTGCACAACCCCGATATAAAACCATCATATGCATCAGTACATATAACATTAATAAGCATATTGAACAAGCTGAGAACGTTTGACGTCATACAGCGCAAGCTATATGACGTAAGCAATGACTTAATTGTTTGTCACGTGACTACTAGTGTATTGAAACGCAGAACTTTTCATACCTCGGCGCCCAATGCAACAGCCTGTAAACATAGCAGCCTGATTACCTTGACCTCCGAGATGATATATAGTGCACCAACAATAGCGTAAACAATGGGGTTATTGTTGTGTTAGAATCGAAATAATAAATACGTACCTGTATTTTATAGGTGAATAAAATACAGTTAGTCGTTCGGATGCGAGTAATTAAAATCACTCGTGCTAACGCACTCGTGATTTAATTACTACGCATCCGAACTCCAAACTGTATTTTATTCACCGATAAAACACAGGTACATATTTATTAGTTCGAACTTAAACATTAAATACATCGATGTTGTCATTCGGAGTATATATTGAAAGTTTGATGAAGAAATATCAAGAAATGAGATAGTTATAGCCAACGTTAAGTTTTTGTGAAGAAAAAAATGAGTATTTAACCCATATAATGACCTTCAGTCTGACCTTGACCTTTATATTTTAGTATGGTCATGTCGATGATTAGTATATATTGGAAGTTTTATGAAGAAATATCAAGAAATGAGATAGTTATAGCCAACGTTAAGTTTTTGTGAAGAAAAAAATGAGTATTTAACCCATATAATGACCTTCAGTGTGACCTTGACCTTCATATTTTAGTATGGTCATGTCGATGTTGTCATGATGAGTATATATTGAAAGTCTGATGAAGAAATATCAAGAAATGAGAAAGTTATAGCCAACGTTAAGTTTTCGTGACGGACTGACTGACGGACAGACCGATCTACGGACGGACGGACGGACGAACGACAAAGCGATCCCTATGTATCGTATTTTTCTTCGAAAAGGCGACACAAAAACTGATCTAAATAACGAGTCATATTTAAAAAAAAAATTGCGCAATTTAGATATATCCAAAATAATATCGTTTTGGTTACGCATGTAATAAACAGGTTATTAACTGGGGTAGGTGTGTCCCTTTGTGACATTGGCCTTTGACAGCCAGTTACTAACCTCTAAATGTAGTATGTGAATTATTTGGTGTAGAAATCATACTTAATAATGATCTTAAATAACAATCTTAACATTATATAACTTACTTTAAGACAAGTAAATTTATGTACAACTAAACTTGTATTCATCATATATAAAATAGGCAGTGTACCTTTAAAATAAACCTATAAGCAAATTAATACAAATGACTGCTTCAATGCACATCACTATAAACTGACCACACAGGTGACCAATCAGATCATTGCTTACCTGAAATGCATCTTCCCGCTTTCTGTCTTTGTGTCAGATCTTGGAAAAACACCTTAGAGTCAACATGAGTTTTCTTGAAAGTTGAATTGAAGGTATTGTTTCCCTCTTTTTCTCTTTTATTGTGTATGTTGATAATTCTGAGATTTTCTGGAGTTGTCTTGGATTGAATTGGATTGTTTCAATCTAGTTATTTATTTTAACATTTTGCACAACTAATCAAATGCATGCACTTCTAATTTGCAGTGAGCAGATTGTGAGAATGAACAAAGCCATGCATGTACAAGACCTCTAGAGCCAAACTCTAGGTAGGTTATGAAATTGTAGGCTATAGCATTGTACATTGTAAACATATTTGTATGTATATTAATATTGTATTAAGCTCTGACATAAATATTACTCTAGGAAATATATCAGCATCTCTGTATTTAGTAAATATATGAGTGGATCAATTCGTTCTTTAGCAATGTTTGGCAGAAATATGTTACTGCAAAGTTGACATGTATTATTGTTAATATGTTAAATATATGTACTCCTACTTATTATTATATGTATGTATTTTCAGGACCATAACTAAATATAGTACGGAGCAATGATGTACAGTGATTTAATCTAATAATATTAAAACTAAAATATATTAAAATATAAAACTATTTATAAACTTATACTGGACTATTAGTATAAGCTACTATACCCACATAAATAGCACAGATATAACATAAATATTAACACTTTAAACTGTACTTGCAAATGCTCGTCAACGGACGTTTGGGCGTGTACATAATTACATATAAATTTTAAAGAACGGATCACAAAGAATTATAAAGTCAAATTTCTTTAAAGAAATCCCAAAGAATAATACAGACATCAATTTGATCAAAAAATACTTTCACAGTACTTTGTCGCATAGGATTAAAGTCTACACAGTAAAACAACGGTACTAAACATGGCATTCATTCTGGTAATTTCTGACTTTGTAATACATATAAATAAGTATAACGCATATGTTCTGCACCGGTCTAAAATAACTTCTTATCGACGAATGTCTACTATAAGGACGCCACAATCCGAGTACATGTTTAATTGGATGCAGTACATTTTTACGGACGAACCCCAACAGGTTTGCCATGATTTTTTTTTTTTTATTAATATGACATTGAAAATGAGTGTCAGGTAATTCAATAGGTCCAATTTAATATTGGATACATGCACACCTAATGCTACCTTAGCAGCACTATCGGCTCTGTTATTACCTCGTAGTCGTATTCATACATGGCTGGGAAGGCAGCAGAAAAGTATAACATTAACAACTATAAGAGAACTATGCCTAAATGTTGTAGAATAACTTGGTTATACTGTTCTTATTACCCAGGGCTTGAAGAGATGAAAGGTAATTAGAAAATATTGCAAACTGGTCATCATCAGATTCCTGAATAAAGTTTAAGGCAAGTTCAATAGCTTCAAGTCATGCCGAAAAAATACAGACCTTGTCAGACAGGAGACTCTGCAGCAACCCTATCCCCATCTATTGAAGCGTCGGTAAATATATGTTGAAAATTACTATATTTCGATTAAATTTCAATTTGCTTTGACAGATAGTATAATTTATAAAGGATTTGTTATTATTGCAAAGATCAAAAATAATTGTTGGTGTTTCCAAAGTTCACGTTGGAATTTGTGGTACTTTGTATTTCGCCATCAAATTTTGGTATATTTCGGTATCTCTTATCTACGGGTTTTAAACGAATACCAAAATATCGAATAGCCTTTGCTCTTCGTTCTAAAAGAGGTTCATAACTAGGAATAAACACAATATCAAAAGTTGGGCTTGATGGTGTAGAGGCATATTGAAGGGCTAATTGCATCGTCTATGATAAAGTGTTGGTTCATTAGCTTCAGCGTATATACTTTAGGCTAGTGATGTACGAAAGGCGTCTAAGGCGAGTCATAATCCCTGATTATGTATAGGATCGAGCATCTGCAAGTTAGAATTGCGAGCCGGTCCATATTCTTTTGAGCCGTAGTCCAGCTTGGATATGACAAGGGATCTAAACAAGTGTACGAGGACGTTTCGACCAGCTCCCCAATCAGCGTTTGCAAAAACTTTAAAGGTGAACTTTAGAGTGTCTTTTGAGCATATATTCTGAAATATACCATCTGTTCAAATATTGCGCTGATTGGTTGTCCCGGTTTCTCACAGTTGTCAGTTATACCTCCTAGCGCACACGCTCCGAGTTTCGCCCTTTTTGAAGAAATGTAAGTGTCAAGACACATGTGACGTCATTGGATCCAAGAGATTAGCGGTTCCGCATTAATCTTATATCATTGTTTCTTTTGGGTTCGCCCCGTTTTGTTCCGGGGGCTCCGTTTGGCTCCGGGGCATAGAATAGGGCCACTGCAGACCCCGTTGTATCCCCACCCCACACCCCAAATTCATGTTCATTTCATCATGTTTTGTTCATGCTCATTAAAGGTCTTCAATCATGACCCCTGTATTGTTTCAGGTGCCATCAGTAGTATACAAAGTGAGGGTACTAGTGCAGTTTTTCCATCGGGTAGTTTGTTGCGGTGAGTCAGTAAATTTGTCGGCCGGCAAGCCAACCAACAAATTTAAAACTCACCGCAACTCCCCTCAAAAAAAAAACCACTGGTACCCTCACTTTGTATACTTACTACTTATAAATAGTTGATAATAACTTGCTACTTTTTTTAACCAACCCCAAATAAAACAACTGCATATCGGGTAATCAATATCTTTCAAACCCAACACGCAGATGATTTTGGCCTCAGTTGTTAAACAAAGTTGGAAGGAACAGACCCCAGTTTGTATACTACCCGCAAATAATTGATCTTGCTACTTTTTTGGGAGAGCGCAACTATTTTGGGTGAATCTACTTTTGGCGAAGTTTCCAAATCACACAGCCCAAAACAGGATCAGGTTTAGTTTTGGCTGTTAAACAAAATCAGAAGGAACAGGGCAATCATCCTCGTCATCACTATACATATCACGCTTGATCATGGAATATTTTATTTTTCTACATTTGCGTATTTTACGTTTCAAGTTGAAAAGCTTTCTATTGTTATGATCAAGTTTTTCTAGATAATAATCCATTTCCGATAGTAATCGCCCTCTTTTGTTAATTTGTCTTTTCCTAGTATCTAGAAAATCAGCAGGAGTCACATCATATTCCACCCAACCCTGTTTGTGTACCAACAATACTCTTCCATATTTACCTTTCAACTCCTCAAGTTCTTCCACAAATGTTTGTTCCATGTATAAAGTATTATATTAAATTATTATTTATATGCTTGTGTATCCCAACCATTGTCTAATATCTACCTTTTGTCATCATATGCGAACAAACTGTTTTTTATTAATTTCATAACTGCCCAGCTTGTGTTTGTTAGATCTGATAACTTTCATTTTATGATGAGCTTCTGTTGCTGTGAATAAAATATGTTTGTAGTTATCATGCGTTATCTGTTTTTTGACAACACATTTTTTAACACCTTTGCATTTCTTTGTTTCAGTATTATCAGCCAAAATATATGAGTATGACTTTCTCCTCAATCCAACAAACTCTACGATTACCGCACCACAGGCCTCGTCTTTCATCTTGCCAATAACCTTTTTGTTATCACACTTTTTGGATCATAATCACTGTTATCAAAACGTTCTTTGTCTTTGTAAAGATCAGCATACATATATTTTGTTCTAATTTCATAACACAGAGAATCAGTGTCAGTAAACAACAGCTTAACTTTTTCATTGTATTTGTTTTTAGCATAATTGTAGTGGAAATCGTACATCAAGTATTTTGATAAGTCTAGAATACACAAACCAACATAACAAGGACGATTTAAGACAAATATTTCTTTCATTCTGTTTATAGCAAACATGTTTTCACTAAACATCTTACACGAAATAAACGATGGTCTTGCCGCATACTTCAAAAGAACTTCCTCGTCATGCGTCAGCTTAACATTAACTCTATTTTTCAAGTTTTCCATCGTCTTGCTAAAAACCGAATTATTCATAAGCTTGAAGAAATCTTTTGCGAAAGCGTTTTTACCAGCTGTCCTTTTTGTAGTATTGAAGTCGATATACACGTTCAACCATTGAGACTCGTCAAACGGGAGTAACCTATGTATCTTTTTCACTTTCAACCCCAAACTTTCATACAACTTTAAATTTCTATAATGCGTGACATATTTTTCCTTATCTTTCAATGTAGTAACACGTTTGTTAACTTTACTAGTTCCCAAATCAATCTTACTCTTCAAGTTTTTGCAGTAGTCCGACAACCACTCATCTGTTATATTTAGACTTTCCGGAGCGAGAGGATAATCATTATGCAAGTCATGCAACTCTTCTGGATATTCAAGATCACACTCAACAATATAGTTTGATTTCCCTTCTTCAAATTTATCGACCCATTTAAAATTACCAGTTGGTAAAGGCTGATACATCGCCCACCCGTACAAGTTGTTAGCATCAAGATACATCATATACTTATTTTGTTTACTACTATCATAGTCTTTCATATACTTATTATTAGCTTTCGAATATCTAGTCGCAATATAACTCACGCCACCTCTCATCCCTTTTTCCACAAACAGATATTTATCAATATCAGTAATCAAGTCGAGTTTAATCCCAGTCATTTTCAAACAGGCGTCCCAAGATAAACCGGGACTGCTGAAGTATGACAAGGATCTAATTTGTATTACTCAAAGCACATTTTTCTGAAGTTTTCAAAAACATCAGCTAGCAGCAAAACATCGCTTTTCAAATACAGATCATGATATTCCCCCATGTTTTTGATCTTGAACGTCTTCCATATTTTTTTAGCATGCTCATAATCTTCATCTGAGATATTTGCATCATTTAACTGAGAGTAGAAGCTTTTCTTGTCAGGCAATTGTTTTCCCTCGAAACATTCAAAGCTATCCATATAATCATACGGGTAAACTCCTTTTCTCTTCAAAAGTTCTAACTTTTTATCAGAGTATTCTTGAGAGATATATTTAAACAACGGAATGTTTTTCACCAAGTTATCGAGTGACTGAGACATAAACTGGGAACTATCTATAAACACTAAATTTGGTCCTAACATGAAAGCCATGTACTTATGAAACACAACAGGTATCTTTTTAGTCAACTTGAAACTGAGATTGCATGCATCATGAGCCCTTCCTCTAAACTTTCCGGTTATATGGCAATGGTCTCTAACTACTCTATCACACGTCATATATCGTTCATCGCAAATATGACATTTCTCGGCTGCCCTAAATTCTTTTTCTTCTTCTACTGTCATTGTCAAATCTTTTTTAAAATATGTATTCGCAGTTTTTTTACAATATTTTTCTTCCTCTATCATTTGTTCTAAAAACTTATAAACAGCATTTGGTCCTCTGTATGTTACAACCGGTTTAGAATATTTGTCATCGTAGCAGCAGACAACCTTGTATCCATAACTACAATCAGTATGTTGCTGATATGCATTTGTATACGAGTTTTTGTGATTATTTGTAGCTGAAGATATTTTTTCTGTTATTGCTTCAAAGTCGGCATATATAACAAATGGAACCATTAATTGCCTATCATAGTTTTTAAAGAAAACCTTTTCACTCCCAAAAGGCATTTTTATTGCTTGCTTGCCATTCAGAGAAAGACAATCAGGTTTTTGTTTTTCTAAGACTTTTTCTAATTTAAAGCATGCAGGCATGTTTTGCAGAACCATTTTTTTATTTGAATGTAATGTTTGATTAAACATCAAACGGTTAAAATCCTTTATCTATACGTAATGATTTTTTTCTTCTTCAACAATCAAAAGCATATCGCATTCTTCTTCAACTCTGTTTTTTGATATGTACAGCGGATACACCCCACTTTTTTCATATCCAAATATATTAAAACATATTTGTTTTGTTTTTCTATATTGGGAATTTGCTTTAATGTTACAGGAAATGTAATTCCACTGTAATCAAGATCAACAATCTGCTTTTTTATACTTTGCTATTCTTTCTAAATTTGCTGTTGCTGGAAATTTATATGCTAAATGACACCATCTGAAGCACTCATCATCTTTTTTATTTATTATATTTATTAAACCTTTTCTAGAATTAGAAAGTTCTTTTGGTAACTTCAGATAAGAACTACCCCTTAAAGGTTTATACTTCACCCTATTTATATAATGCGCACCCACTGATTCAATTGCCCATCCACTTCCATTCCAGAGCCAGTTTCCAATTCTTTCCGTAATTTCATTAGTTGCTGTATCTAAAGCACCCTTGATATCCTTTTCATTTAAGATTATTGTTGCCCGGGACGCGAAGTAAGCTGGTTTATATGTAGTTGTCTCTACATTATTGATTTTAGCTGTCTTGAAGAAAGTCATTTTCAAAGTAGCACATAATTTAAATCCTTTAGTTCTTTGTAATTCTGCCTTGAGAAATTCTGCGACTGTTTCTCGCGTCAGGCGAAGCTGAGCGGGTGGATTGAATCTATCCACAATACCCAAAGAAAAAAACTTACTATATTGTTTCGGGGATTTTCAATTTCTTTTACACTCATTATATAATAAGTGTATAGAAAATATTTGTTAAGCTATAATTAATTAATTTAACCGGCATAAAAAATAGTATCAATTCCCTCCCTTAATAACTCAGCAAAGTAGTAATTAAAGAAATTAATATCTGCTATGTCTCTAGTTGCTAGTGAGATCTTTTTGTTGCACAAGCTTCTTGCCCTTTTGATATCATGTTTTCTTATTTTCCACGGCAGTTTCATCTTTTGGGCCTCGGTTATAATCTTTTCAGTCAAATCATTGAAGTTTATAAACATTAATAGTTCCCTATCCATTTTTGCATGCCTTCAAACTCAACTAACAAAGCTTGTTTTGCACATTCCTTTCTGAGACTGTCTATGTTATCTGTGTACACCATATAATATTATGCTATTTTTAATTTTTTAATTAAATAAATAATATTAATAATATTATAAGATGAACTGTATATATTGTAAGAGAGTATTAGGTGTTTTTGATTCTTCTGAATTTTGCATGAATTGTTTTTTGTTTTACATAATCGACAAAAAGACGCACTGTAAAAAATGTGTTGGGTACAGACTTTGTTACAATTGCACCTATGCATGCGCAAATTGTAATAGCACTTTTTTTCGAATGTGGGACCCACAATGGATATGATCTTGTTCTAGATTATCGGGGCGTTCGCAAGAAGAGCGTGTATCATAGAAGATATCATCTAGAGGGTACAATTTATCCTCAATAGACAAGCAGAGATGCGAGGATTTGTTTTACAAGACTGTTCATTTTTTAGATAAGATAGGAGGCCGGAAAAGAGTAATTACATTTTCCAGAAGATATGTGAGCTATTAGAAATAAAAAAAAGAAACAAAAGCAATTAAGACAAAAGCTACTAGAGACTAGTACGATACTATATGGAAACAGGTTGAAAAAGAACTAGTAACCATTTTATTTATACTTCTCAATATACCTTTCCAAGGGCTCAGTGAAACTATCATTTTGCTGCAGGTGGAATATTTTAGAAAATCATGATGAGATTATCTCTCCATCTAGCATATTAGATGTTTGCACATATGAAAGAAGTTGTTTGAAACTCCTATGATATGATTTTAATAAACCTTTCTCTCTGCTATTTTAGTTGTGTTCATCAAAACTGCAATTATTGGGGGAATTGCTCCAACGATAGCTATGAAAACAGGAACTGCGGGGATTAATACAAATGCAGAGGTACAAACAATTATCCCACTTGTGATTTGCAACCCTGTATTAAGTCTGCCGCATTATTTGTAACTAAGCCGCTTGTCGGGTCAAGTAACTAATTAATTCCTCCTTGCTTTTAATTTCTTTCATTATAATAATTAGATTAATTGAAATATTTAGAAAACAATTGCTCATGTTCTTCGGTTGATATATTACCACTTTTTAATAACTCGTCGATTATGCTAATGCCTTTATTTATCAACTGTGGACTATTATTTCCAGATTTAATACTTCCACACACTAACTCTAGATCATTAACCAGATCATCAGGACTATTGTAATATTCCGCACAACCTCCTAAAATCTTCTTGTACTTCGAAGAACTTTTATGAATTGGTAAATCAGATAATTCTGTCAGTTCCTTGAATGCATTTTGAGATAGCTTCGAGTATGCTTTTTCATTGTTGTAACGCTTCGTCACCAAATCAATAAAAGCATCATCCACTTTCAGATCTAGCACAACTGACCCTCCTTGTCTAGCAATTAGTTTGTGATGACCAACAAGATTAGGTATATCAATTTGAAGCATACCGTAGTGACCATCTTCGCTTATTGTGCAGCAATGGCTTTTCTGCTGCATACCTTCTTTGTAGTCTGTTTGGCTGCCCGAACTCGTTCTGGTAACCTCTCTATGTAATATTCAATAGCTATCATTTCATCAACCACCTTATCACGTTCAGCTTCAAGTGGGGCTAAAGTTTTTTTTTCGTAATTTAGGGTTATCCATTATTTTTTTAAGTTTTTCATCAGTTCTTGTAGTTACCGATTTTTGAAACTTTTTTTCCAGCTCTTTTTTGCTAAGGTTGTCTATTTTTTTGTCTATAGATTTTAACCTGAGAGACAAGGTAGTGCGTGTTTTTTTTAGCCTTTCTGACATACTTTTCATAATCAGTATCCTCATCCATAATATCTGGTATTTTAGTTGTAACTAACAACCTATACTTACTAAGTACTTTTTTTTTATTCATACCAGCATCCAAGTCAATATCATACATTGGTTTCTTAGGCCTCGCAGCAGGTTCTTCTTCCGATTCCTCTTCTTCCGATTCCTCTTCTTCCTCTTCTTTCTCTTTAGCAAATAACTGAGGTATTCCCTGATACATTTCTCTTTCTTGTACTTTCTCACCTATAGCTCTAGGAAGAGTTGCTAATTGCTGTCTTATTCATGGAAGAGTAGCTAACTGCTGACTTATTTCTGGAAGAGTAGCTAACTGCTTAGTTAACTATACTGACTGATCTTTTATTTCACTAGTTACTGGTTTAAATATTTCTTTGTATAATTCACGACTAGCTCCTTTTTCTAGTCTTTTTTGAATAACTTTATTTCCATATTCTTTAACAAGATTATTCGATATTTTCATTTTATTCGCTAATTCTTTCCATTTTAACAAAGACATGTATACTATAGAGTTAGATTAAAATAACATGAGTTAAGATTAGTTGAGTATTCTCCAAGTATTATTATAATTGAAATTCCAAACTATGATATGAAGACAGACAACGGTAATTTCAAGCAGATATGGAAATTCATGCCAGACTGTTGTTTTAGAATGCTTATATGCGGTAATTCAGGATCTGGCAAGACAAACACATTAGTTCACCTTTGACAAGATTTATTTGTTTGCTAAAAACTTGGAACAGGCAAAGTACCAGGTCTTGTCGTAAAAACTTGAAAAGATAGCAAAAAAAAATAAAATTCCAGTCGAAGATATACTGGAGTGTTCCAATGATCAAGTTATCCCTGTGAATGATTTGGACTCTGATACTCAAAAGATAGCTATTTTTGATGATTATGTTTGCGGGTGTAACCAAAATGATATTGTCAATTATTTCATCCAAGGTAGACATAAGAATTGTTGCGTGATTTACTTGTCACAGTCCTACTACAAAACTCCCAAATAAATTCGTTTGAACTGTTCTCACTACATCTTCTTTGCAACTCCAGTTAATCGTGAGCAGGGCATGCTTTCCAACGAACAGGGTGTTAGCAAATTGCAGTACAGAAAAGCAACCGACAAACAGTATGAATTTCTGTATCTTGATCGTCCTAGAAAGTTGGTCAAAAGAAACTTCAACGGTGACATTTAATCTAATCATATAAATGGGACTTTTTAATGATCTTGGAAGCGAGGAAACTAGTTCAGGTGGTGTTAATATTACACATTTTGGTATTGTGCTGTCTGAGTATGCAAAACATAAACATCTGGTTAATTATCTTCACAAGGGTAAAAACCAGGAAAATGATTTGAGAAGTGATCTCAACATCGATAGAAATAGAATTATCAATGTTGGTAATCCAGAAAAATCAGATGATGTAGCAACAAGGCAATTTACTCAAAGAAGAGTAGCAAAAATCATACGTGATTATAGTATTGATAAAATTCCAGACATGATGAAAAATTTGACAAGAGGTGTTGGTGACAATACGTCTGATACAAAAGCAATTACAAACAATCCGTGAAAAAATGATTGAAATTCAAAACGGTTTGAAAGATGAAATAAAACTTCTGGTTGATGCTTTGAAAGAGTTAGAAAAGAAAGAAGATGGATTGAAAGATGATAGCGAGCTCTATAAAAAGTTAGGTGAAAAAATACAAGTTGGTGTTGACAGTATTAACGAGCGAATTAAAGAAGTCAATAAACAAATAGTTGATAACAATGAACTTGAAGCTGCTATTGCTGATGCTACAACACAAATGAGAACTGCTTTTGCTGCTGAAATAACTCAAATAAAAATATTAAATGGGCAAACAAGCACTAACGTTGACGGTATCAACAAAGAGTTTGAAGACATCAAAAAGAAAATGGTTGATTGTAAGTCGCTGGAGACTGCTCTGAACAAACTGGTTGACACTGATAAACTTGAGACTGCTATTAATGATGTTTCAAAGCAATTGAAAGCTGCCCAGGATGATAAGAGCAAAGCTTTTGATGATGAAATAGCTTCATTGAAACAGTTTAATCAAAAATTTGATAGTCGCCACACAGCACTTCTTGGCAAAATTGATAAGTTGGAAGTAAAAATAGACAATGCAAGCTGGATTGTATTGTTTGAAGCAACAATAGATGGAATAAGCATCATGAAAGATGATGTTGGTTATGCTTACTTTTGGTACTACTGGGAGGATAACCATGAGAAAATCCGGCGTGCTATAAATTTGAAATATACTTTACTTACACAGGGGGAAACGCAAACAATTTTTATTTGGGTGCTGTTAGCGGTCAGGAGAAGTTCTTATATCCAACAATAGAAAATAACAAAGGAATATTAAAAGAAATATTTGAATTAAATCTCACAAAAAGCAGCATACTTTATATAGGATTAAACTTACGACGTGGCACTACCCAAGGTAATTAATTTTATCTACTTATATTATATGGAACAAACAATTGTATTATCATCAGAAAGAGCTTCAATAATTAATAGCTCAAATACATCGAGTAATTTTACAACTGTATTTGATAGACCATTGATGCTAGATAATAACAAACAGTATGGTATTGGACTCGAAAAGATTAATTCTGTGACTTACTCATGGTATAATATTAGCGATATTTTAATAACAAAGTGATAAGGTATCACAATGGAACAGATTGGAAAAGTATTATTTTTACAAATGGAAATTACAGTTATGCTGATATTGATAATTATATAAAGAAACATTGAGTGTAAACGGTGATTTGACTGATGACTCACCTGTCCCGATAAGAATTGAATTTGATTCATCAATTTTCAAATGTTTAGTTTACCATTCATAATAACTTTATGCTTGATTTAAGGGAATCAAACTTTCACACTTTGATTGGGTTTGACAAAGATGCGGTTATTAGAGAAACCAAATTTGGGCTTGTAATACCAAACATAACAAATTCTACCGATACTACATCCACTGTGATTTGATAAGTAATTCTATTGTTGATAGATCCTATGGGGATGTTATTTATGAAATAAGTACAGCCGACCTTACGAGGTCATATCCTTTCAAAGATGAACCGATAAGAGTCGGGTTCTGCGGAGTAAACAAAACGATCATTAACAGTATTAATATTTACATAACCGATTTCTCAGGTAAAATTATTAATCTCAACGGAGTTCATACATCATTTCAATTTGTTTTGAAAGAATCAATGTAGTTGAGTAACTTACGTTTTATCTAACATATGTTATATGACGCGATTAAAACAAGTTTATGATACTAGTACGGGAACCTATACTGAAGTTAACAGATTAACTAGAGCCGGCATATTTGACATTTTTTCAAAAGTTGGATCAAAAATATTTAGCGAGTCTGTAAAAACAGCAGGCAAGAAAGCATTAAAAACTGCTGGAAAACAAATCACAGAGAGTGGTTCTAAAAAACTTGGAGATGAAGTAGGTAAAATGGCTGCTGATAAATTAGTTTCAGTTATTAAACCTAAACCAAAAGGTGAGATAATTTTAAAAGAACTTACAAAAGCTGCCGCAAAAGATGTTGTGGCTGATAATATAATTGAAGAAGACGTAAATGCAAAAATTAACAGATTACTATCCGGAAGAGGAATTCATGCGAGAATTAAACGATTAATTTAATCCAATTACTAGTATACATAGATGTTTCGAAGTGATAAATATAATACTAGATATGAACATGTACCTGTTCAGTTAGATACCCCCATAACTTTACCTGGAAATACTATCAGACAAATGAAAAGTGGCTACCAATTTACAATAAATGACAGAAGTTCTTACTTTGATTGGTATAATGCATATTTTGAAATTAGTTTTCAAGTAAACAAGCTTGTTGATGGAGCTGCTTTTGCAGCCGCTGATGAAATTGCTCTAATTAATGATGCAGCTTCATTGATTGATCAAATGCAAGTAAAGCAAAATGGAAAAACAGTTTACGATGGAAATAATCTTCATAGATTTGTTAACGTTAAAAGTTTGCTTGAAATGTCTGACGATTATGCGAAGACAACCGGAACAAATGAATACTTTTATTTGGATAATACAGCTGTGGCAGAATCTCGAGATGCTCAAGCTGGTTATAGTTTAGGATTTGCTAATCGTCATGCTTTAATAATAACTAATAAAACAGTTGACTCTAAAATTCCATTAAATAAATATTTCTTCTTTGAAGGTTTGGAAACAAACATGCTGCCTCCAGGTCAAATTCAGATTAGCTTGCAACTGGCGGCTGATGATGTGCTAATTTTAAAGTCAGGTGCTGTTGGTGATAATGGTCGAGTGGTTATTGATAAGTTAGTTTTGTGGATACCTAAAATGATATTTAACTCAGATGGTTTGTCTTATGTTATGTCAAATCACATGACATCAACAAGATGGACTTATCGTCGTGAAATGATACAAGAAAACGGAAGTACCCAAGCAACCGAATATGTATTTAGAATAACAACTGGTGTTAAAAGTCCAAAACATGTTTTTGTTTATCTGCAAAGGTCAGACAAGAGTTCTTCTCAAGCACAAAATCCTCATCTTTTGGATACGTTTAAGGTAAATAATACTAATACTAATTGCTATTTACAATCAGCTAGACTGGAAGTTGGAAACGGTGTATATTATCCAGAAACTGAATACAGCCATGATAATATTATAAGAATATTCAGAGATGTTATTATTATTCTTACAAACAAAATGATAAAAACACTGGAACTTTACTCGATGTGGGTAATTTTAAAAGTATTTTCGGAATGATATATTTCGATTTAAGTTACAAGGGAAATGAGGTCAGTGTTGATCCAAAACAACTAAGTTTGAGATATAAACTAAATATACCCCTCGGGGGGCTCCTTATTAAGTTATGCTCTGGTTCTCTATGAAGAGGATGTAGTTATTGATACCGTTGGAAATGAATTGGTAATAGTTTAATCTAACTTATAATATATATGACTTACGTAAAGTATTCGATAGATTTGACAGATGGCCAGAAACGAAGTCTGGCAAAAGCATATGAAAACAAAAGTGAATTAACGTTTAAGTTGAAGAATAATCTACTAACTGGGGATTTTCCTTTGTTGTTGACAGCTATTCAGATTAATAATATTAACAAAGCTAAATCCAATGGATATGGATTGGATGTGAATATATCAAAATCGCAGATGAGATCTCAGTCCAAGAATGGAGACTTTTTGGGTGCATTAGCCGGTTTGTTGACTAAAACAATATTACCGACAGTTGCTAGACTCGCTCCGAAGATATTAGGACCTTTGGCAACAGGAGCACTTAGTGGTCTGGCGAGTACTGGAGTCGGTAAACTATTCGGAAATGGAATGGTAACTATCCCTAGCGGTAAAAAACAAGCACTTCTTAAATCAGGTGTGCTAACACCATCGCAAAGACAAAAGAAAATAAAGTCAAAAGGTTGCTGCCCTATTAAACTGACAAGACATCAACAAGAAGACGGGGGATTTCTTGGATTGCTCGCATCACTGGGAATTCCTTTAATTGGATCTCTTATTAGCGGTTTGACGGGAAAAGGTTTGCAAGTAGGCAGAAAGGGAAAAGGATAGAGAGTAGGTAAAGGTTTACAAGTAGACTCACAATTTAGACCGTATAGAAGTATCCCATTCGTAAAAAAAGTTAATTTTCAAAAACGAGCCTATTTCTAACTTAAGACATAATAAAGTGGGTAAAGCGGTTAGACATTAAAAACTTTAGTGGAGTGTTTTGCAAGAACAAATTACCGACAAAGCAAAACAAACAAGAATGCGGTATTATTAATCTTGATGGTTATACCGGACCTGGTACACACTGGACTTGTTACTGTAAAGTGTATTATTTTGATCCGTTTGGCTTGAGTCCACCAAAAGAAGTTTTAAATTACATACCCGACACAAAATACAACACAATTCAGTAGCAAGATAAAACGAGTGTCTTGTGTGGATATTTCTGTCTGTACTTTGTTAAAAAGTTGCAAAAAGGAAACAGTATGTACGATATTCTTTATAAAATATTAAAACCTTACAAACCTGCGGAAATTGAAAACATAATACAATCATATTTTAAAAAACAAAGTTTAGTCTAATCATATTATATATGAGTTACTGCGTGAAAGAAAAGATAATTACTCAAAATGTTAATCCTCAGTATATTCTAACAAAAAATGGCAGAAGAATGTTAAAATCAACGTGCGCTTCTTCAGTGTGCACAAACCACGTGACCAAATGATAGGGTTCAACAAGAAATAGCCAAGAAATCCGGCCTCGATTCAGGTAACGTTTTGTTTGATTTTGTCGCTAATAGCTAACCGATTTTTATGAAACTTAGTTCATATAATGCAGAAAGCAAAATGCTACTAACAAAAAAGTTATTGAAGGAATAAGAATATTTTTTTGGTTGAAAGCCGTGACAGGGTACACACTATTTCAGTAAACTCATGAATTTTAACCTATTTACAAAATTTAGCTCTTGTCTTTACACTCATTCCTATAGTTTGTATTCAAGGGATTGCATTTCGTATGATTTTACTGGGCATATGTCAATTTTAGCGGTTTGCAAGGCAAAACTAAAAAATGATTCGGAACACACCATTTCAGTTAAATGATAGGGTACACATACAAACACCGTGCACTTTTGAATCGTGAATACACACGGTTTTAATAGCATTCCATTTGCCATTGATACACATTCTGAAACGGGCATTGATAGCATGTTTCTATACTGCAAATAGGTGTGTATTGTGTCAAAGGACTGACTTATCTTGTTCAAATGTAGCATCTTCAGTATGTTTTGCTTTTGTCACTGTGATTGGTACCAGTATCCGTCTCGTTATCACGATTGCAGTATACTGCAGTATACTGTATCATATCAGTATTTCTTGTATTTGTATGTTTTTTCAAGTGCTTATACTGTAGCTTTTTCCTACATATGTAACAAGTACATGTGTGTTTTGTATTAGAATTTGATCCAGAATGTTTCAGGAATCTACTGACTTCTACCGTATTCTTTATTTTTCAGGAGTTAATAGCCATGAGCTTCTTTTGCAAAGAATGCTGGAAAGAATTCAATGCGCATGCATCGCTCCATCAACATGAGAGACGCCATTCATTCAACGCCAAGTACATAATTATGTTGTGAAAAACAATATTTTTCAAAGGCTGATTTGAAACGTCACCAGTGCAGTGTCCACGGCGAGACAAAAGAACATATGTGTTCGACGTGTAAAAAAGAATTCGCCACTCAGGCCGATCTGAAAAGGCACACGCGGAGGGAGTCTAAAGCCATGACTGCATCATGAGATGTGTGCGGATACAAGGATGAAACGGACGCTAAATTGAAAGATCACATATCTAAGCATACCGGCAGTAAACGTCACAGAAGTACCATTTGCAATAACTTATAAAAGATGTTTGGATATGGAGCTAATCTTCGGCGACACATAAGGAACACACACGAATAACTTAGAGAGACACTAGTTGTACGGTATGATAAGCCGTTGTAGGTACATGTATATTCAATAAACCATTAACAAACATATAATCAGCATACGGTACGTGCCATAGCATTGTGGGTTTACTATGGACGCCTATATTAATATCCTACGACTGACGTTATATATTATGTTGGTTTTGATTTGTTATAGGAATGGCCAAATCCGTTAGTTTATGCAAAATGTATTCATATTTTATAGATGTTTTCTTCAGCAACGCTGACAAGCTCTGTTCTGTGTTATTCGTGTTTTTTTTGTTAATTTTGCAAAAATACTCCTATTTGCATACCATTGTCTGACTTAAATTTTCCAAGCACAAAATTATAAACTAAACACACGGGGAAATGTATGAACATTTTTAAAGTATTAATTTCAAATGCCGTATAAGGAACTGTTTTGATAGTTTGTATATTTAAATTTAATATTAACGTAACCATATACAGTGAGTTTTGTATGTTAAAATGCCATTTCAAGTTCTGTACGTAAGGCGTATTTAAATATCATTGGATGCTTTTAAAGCATTGGATTCTATTTTAAAAGATCATCTATAGATATGACCACCAAAGTCAAAACTAACAGACAGTTTTGCACGGACATGTGCATGAGATAAGCCATATAAATTATTCTGAAACAATGCGTGTATACTGTAAATGCATGCATTACAAATCAATCATAGTTATAAACTATAAATGGTCAGTAATCGAACATTTTAACATCCTTTCAAGTTCATAATTTTTTAATGTTTTTAATTGCATATCTGTTTTTTATTTTTACAATGTATGACAAGAAGTCTATATATTGTATCAATTCATGTACACTTAACAGGAGTTCTCATTGCTCACATCTAAAATTATTCAATTGCCGAATTATATTTCTAACGAGAACTTACACCAACAGACTGAGTATATTTCTATGGTAGCAAAAACTTACTCAAAAATGTGAGCAATTATAGCTTCATTTAAGTGTTCATAACATATAAAATTGTTTTTATATGTGCAATATGTCACGTTATGTTCAGGCATTAGCCTTTTGATATTTAAAGTTCTGTACAATTGATCTCAAGTTAATTACGACTGTGATTTTGTATCTGTGATTATCTAAGGCTTATTTTCGAAATTACCTTGGGACACTTTTTAAAATATTGTTTAAATTCATTACTTCGAATCTATCATAAAAATACATGCAAGTATAAACGCTAAATATAAAAGAAAGCACTTATTAATCAACATTTTTGCAAACCGAAAGTAGAAACATCGAAAATATTCTACTTTCGTTTTTGCAAAATGCTAAATAACAAATTATTTCTTTACATTAAGAGTTTTCAAAGATAGCAGTATCCAGCCCATGTTGCAAAGGTTCTATGGTTATATTTATGTCTCCTAATTCTCTGTATTCACAGAGACTGACTAAATATTGTGTTTACATGTACACTTTCTGGAAATGCCTTCAATTCGAATGTACTATTCAGGTAGTATGTCTGTCAAATAGTCCAAATAGTTCTTGTGTACTCCCACTTCAAAGTACAGGGTGTTATACGCTTTGGGTTTCCTAAATGTTCTGAAATTTTCAAGGGCAATCATTGTTGTTTACCTGTAGAGGTCAACGTCTTTCGTTGAATATTAATGTTCCATTCTACTAGATGTGTTATTGTGAACCCAAGATAAATTTGGCAGTCAACATTATTATTGTGAATCAAATCTTAAAAAGGGAAAGACTTGAGTGAATATATTGATTTTCCAAACTAGCATATGTTTTTTTTCTTCAGAAAATGAAAGCTTCAAATGTTTCAGTACATAAAATTATTTTGACACACGGCATGAGTATATAAACACACTGTATTCATGGACGCTCAAGCCTTTTCTGACGTTCACGACTTCCATCCAACAGTTCCCTTTCCGCGAATTGATTCCTATATTTTTAATATACGTAATACTCATTGTGAATTATTGATGTGATAAGACAATAAAACGAGAAAATAATAATCTGCTTCAGTCCTTATTGTACATAGTGGCACATGCGTGTGTTTATAATGGAGACAATGTGTACAATTATGGATACCTGCAACCGAATTATTATTCAGCAATTAATACAATTCAAAACACACAAAACCAGTCCTAGCTGTTTTGTGAATGGTCAGAGTGAACATTATATACAGTAAGTTAAGTAAATTAAAGTTATACTACGTAGTGGAACAAATTGGATTGCCTATCACCTACTGGATGTATAATAAATGGCGGGCACAGTAAACGTGCATTTTCGAACCATGTTGGGTAACTATAATATCATCATCACTGTTACAGTAATGAAATGGAGCCATTTAGTTACACGTCCAATCCAATTATCATCGTGGGTAGTATCTTACTTTCATTTGGTCTAGCCCCTTCCCATCTTACACCAAGAGAACCTCGTTTCACGGCATTCCTATCGGCACTCATCGTTGCTAATTTCTTCATCCCTTTCCTTAGTAATCGCTCACTGACAGGTCTATCAAATTCGTGGTCACTGAAGTATTAAATACACGGCTTTAGTATCTCAAATCTTAATGTATATATTGCCCATTAGAAATATACTTAAAACATATAACATAGACTTGTTTCAGAATGTGTATCAATGGCAAATGGAATGCTATTAAAACCCAGCGTATTCACGAGTTAACGTTTATGTGTTCCCTATCATTTATTATAACTGAATGGTGTGTTCCGAATCATTTTTTATTTTTGCCTTGCAAACCGCTAAAATTGACATATGCCCAGTAAAATCATACGAAATACAATCCTTGAATACAAACTATAGGTATGCGTGTAAAAACAAAAGCTAGATTGTGTAAATGGGTTAAAATTCATGAGTTTACTGAAATAGTGCGTACCCTGTCACGGCTTTCAACCAAAAAAATATTCTTATTCCTTCAATAACTTCTTTGTTTCAAGAGTTTTTCAACGGGTTTCAACCGGGAGTAGCATTTCGTTTTCTGAATTACATGAACTAAGTTTCATAAAAATCGGTTAGCTATTAGCGACAAAATCAAATAAAACGTTACCTGAATCGAGGCCGGATTTCTTGGCTATTGCTTGTTGAACCGTATCATTTGGTCACGTGGGTTGTGCACACTGTTCTTGTGGTATTACTAAAACGCAATTTGTTAAAAGTACACAAGGTGGAAACATTGAAATCCATAACGCTTTGCTTCCTTTGCTACCAAAAAGGGGGTAACGCTTCCTGGTTATAAATATTGTGGTCCGGGTAATCCGCTTGACAGTGGAGAACCATCAAATGAATTAGATGCTGTTTGTAAAGATCACGATTACTGTTATGAAGAAAGCCCTAGTAATAAATCAATGTGTGATAAAAACATGCTGGCCGGTTTGAAAACGAGCAAATCCAAATCGCATGGAGAAAAACTCGCTAAGAATTTGATAGTCAAGCCTGTAATTAGTGCAAAATATAAACTAGGTCTTGGAGAGCCAAAAACAAGAAAAGGCGTTGAGATGGACTAATAAGCTAGCCGATGAACTTCATAAACCTATACGAAGAAAGTTCACTCAACGCCGCGTGATTGTTAATGAAATAGATAAAATATGGTCGGCTGATTTGGTCGATATGCAATCGTTTTCAAAATATAATAAAGGTATCAAATACCTGCTCACTGTTATTGATGTATTTAGTAAATTTGCTTGGGTTATGCTTGTTTCAAATAAAACTGGTATAGAAATAACAAAAGCTTTCCAAAAGATTATAAGTGCAGGAAGATACTGTAAATTGCTCTGGGTTTATCAAGGTGTGGAGTTTTATAACAAGACGTTTAAGCAATTCCTTGATGATAATAATAGTAAAATGTATCACACGTTTAATTTCGGAAAAGCTGTAGTAATTGAACAATTTAATAGAACATTGAAAGAGAGGATGTGGAAATATTTTACAGCAAACAATACAAATACGTATTTAGACGTGCTGCAGGCGATGGTTGATAAATACAATAATACAAAACATCGGATTATTAAAATGACACCGGCTGAGGCCAGTGATGAGAAAAATAAAGGAATAGTGTATTTCAACTTGTACGGAAAGATGAAAATTAATAAAGCTTTGCCAAAGTTCAAAATAGGAGACAAGGTTAGAATTAGCAAATATAAAAGAACGTTTGAAAAAGGTTATACTCCAAATTGGGCTGAAGAAATATTTGTTATTGATGAAATTCAATATACAAATCCGGTGACGTACAAAATAAAAGATTTGAACAACCAAGATATTGATGGAAGCTTCTATGAATTGGAAATGTTAAAAGCTGATCAAGAAATATTCAGAATTGAAAAAGTAATACAACGTGATTACAAAAATAAACAAGCATTGATTAAATTGAAGGGTTACAATGAGGATTTAAATAGTTGGGTACCGTTTAAAGATATTCAAGACATAAAAGTGTGATTTGGAAACGTCGCCAAAAGTAGATTCACCCAAAATAGTTGCGCTCTCTCAAAAAAGTAGCAAGCTCAATTATTTGCGGGTAGTATACAAACTGGGGTCTGTTCCTTCCAACTTTGTTTAACAACTGAGGCCAAAATAATCTAAGGTGTTGGGTTTGAAAGATATTGTTTACCCGATATGCAGTTGTTTTATTTGGGGTTGGTTAAAAAAAAGTAGCAAGTTATTATCAATTATTTATAAGTAGTATACAAAGTGAGAGTACCAGTGGGTGTTTTTTTTAGGGGAGTTGCGGTTAGTTTTAAATTTGTTGGTTGGCTTGCCGGTCTACAAATTTACTGACTCACCGCAACAAACTCCCCGATGAAAAAACTGCACTGGTACCCTCACTTTGTATACTACTGCTATCTCTCTCAAATCACTAGAGCAGTGGCAGAAAAACAATAAACGTGGCTCCAGCGTAAATGGAGTGTCTACAATAGAATTTGCAGCAACTCTGCAGTTCTGCAGGTGAGACGGTCCTAGGCCCATTGTCAATATTTTATATCAATGTACATGGAGGACGAGCCTGGCATGTTCATTCCTGTTAGGCGCCATATAACCTTTCATGTGTTGGTGCGCTTTAAAACCCCAATTCAATTCAATTATTTTATGTTCAACGTCCTCGTCGGTTGACGAATGCGAGGTATTTTCATCCTCAGACACATAGCCTGGCTCATAATCGTAAAGAAATATAAAAAGATCGGACAGGGAAAGTAGCATTCAAGGAGGACAGTCAACCACAAAACACAGAAACAAACATGCAAACAGACAAACAAGAAGGCAAAAGTAACAATAAAAGCAAACGACATCACAAACACAAAAGGGTTGACAATAGGGCTACCGCCTTGGAACGGTCAGTGGCAAAGTAGGCCACTGGGGGTTTAAACCGGTTCTAGGGTGCACCAAACCTCACACTTACCCTACTGCCATCCCATTAAAACAGGATAGTGTAAATAAAGAAATCCCCGCCATGATATAATCTCTAACCAACAAGGCAGCATCAATAGGCAATATAAGTAAAACACAAATATGCTCGTGTAAATATAATACAAAAAAAAACAGCCTAGAAAGCCACAATGAAGATACTCAATGACTTGGCAGAAGACAGAGCAACAAGAGAATAAACCATTAAGGGCACGACAAGAAATATCATAGACAAACATCAAACGCCACCGACCCAATGGGCTTTAGATAGGCGTCATCATAGGGTCCACAGCATGTCCGGTCATCGTACAAATAAAGAGGAAAGCATAGTGGCGATATTTATATTTGGAAAGAAGATCAGGGTTACGATAATAAAATGTTGCAAAGGTTTTACGAAGTTTATGGTAACGGTAACCCTGATTGAGTAGCTTTTTAGTTATACAAAGATTACGAATATTAAAGTCCTCAGCTCCAAAACAAGCTCTTGAAAATCGAATAAGTTGAGACGCATACACCCCATAAGAAGTTGCTCGGGGAACATCCCCATCCAAGTGGGGGTAATTAACAATGTCAAAATTAAAATCATCTCTCATATAGATTTTGCTAATTATTTCACCATTTTCAATCGAGAGGTCTAAATCAAGAAAAGAAGCATTATTACCAGATATATTAGCTTTATTAAGCTGAAGTTCTATAGGATAAATATTATCAACCATAGTTGGAAAGAAAGGGTTGACAATGTTCAGTATGTCATCCAGATACCGAGAGGTGTCATTAAAAGCTTCAATAACATCTTCCTGGGTATCTGGTGAAAGACTCAAGATGAAATCTCTTTCATAGCAAAATAAAAGGTTGCAACAGGGAGTAAAGTATACATATACATTTACTCCTGGTTCCACATTGTTCAACCGTCTAATCACGGGCATTTCCTCATGGGCTTTCCTAGTGTACAAATAGCTTCTTAATATAAAATGGTGTCGTAGAGAACATGCGGACTCCATTGTTAGTTTCTGTTCGTGTTTTGGTTGACTGTGGTCCTTGAATGCAACATTTCATGTTCGACTTTTATTTCTACTTGTTTTGGTATGAAAATTAATGTATTGTCAAAACCCACGACCGGTACATGTCTTGGTGACCATCCAGTGTAAGATGTCGATCTTCATGATGTTTACGTAGTTGACAAAAATGCATACAATTAGTCTTAGAATTAATTTAGGATATGGATAAGTTAAAACCATTTTTATCAGACCAGATCTGAAGTTTATCGAGACATTGCTTTGCAAGAACATCGACGCGTAATTATACATGTTATATTTAAATAAAGATCAATCAGTATAACTTTTGTTTGTTAGCATCAATTTGTTAGCATCAATGCATACATATAGAAGCTTCTCCGTGGTGGAGAAGGTAGCGATGCTGAGTTTGAAACCTTCTCACCTCTCACCGCTGTGGGTTCGAATACCACTGGGATCTCGACTTGTAAGTATAAACGTGTCGATGTTTACGGATGGTGGAAGGTATACCGTACTGATTCTACTCATATACGAGTGCATGGTCTGCCTCTACAACTAAAAAACAACCATCAGACATAGCCTAAAATGTGCTTGAAATACGCTAAACACCAAATAACCAAAAAAAAAAAAGAAAAGATCTGTCCGATGTGTTTTGTTTGACTGAATAGGCTTTAACTGTTTTTGGTCATGGATACAATCATGGACGAGTTCGAAAACGATCGGATGAAAAATTAAGGCCCTATCGCGTTAATGAGGCAAAATATAGCAAATTTAACGAAATCAAGGGCCATAACTCCTGTGTTACTGCATATATCTACATAGTCCATGGTTACTGGTACGAACTGGCTAGTTTTCGAACTCACGACCTTTCATCGATATCAACAATCTAGTAAAGTTTGAAAAAGATCGGATGAAAAAAACGTTAACGGACGACGGACGGGCGGACGACAAATTGGATACAATCAATGTGTACATATCTGTTTGTAGAGGTCAAATATATGTGTTTGGTGGGCCGTAAACCGTTCACCCTATCACTCGGCCTTATACAAATAAACCCGGGGTAGAAGAATTTCTTTAATTAGTATTTGAATGTTATTGACATCCTTGTATTTCAACGGAAACATGTGAACAGACGAGAAAGTCGAATTTTTAATTTCTACATTACATGTAAATGGTAATATTACACTGTAAATTGTATACTCCTTTAGCTGATAACTAGCTGTTTCGCCGATGTTAACACATTATCCGCATTTCTTTTTATGTAAGTGGTGTCTCAGCCGAATATTGATTGGTGTCTCAACCGAATATTGATCAATAATGCGATGTATGTTCACGGCATGGGAACGAGTACGTCTCAGATAGAAAGCGTAGTGTAAAAGGGATTTAATGTTAAAGGGAACCACGGCAATCTTGATTTTTCTTTAAAATAAGGCGTTCCCAGGTGCGTAGCTAGAGCGTTTTGAAAGTGCATAGTATTAGACAGTATGCTAGCGGGGTCAGGGACACCCTGTATTTTGTGAATTGTAAATACTCTGTGGTGTGGTAAAATTCCTTAAGTTTTGAAAAAACTCAATAGGAAAACGTATTCCCATAAACCCCGCTCTTTTTGTTGTTGTTGCATTTTGGTCTTTTCAGAGCTCTTTTTTTTTCCAGACATATATGTGTATGCAGCTGCGTACTCTACGTACAGGTAGCTACGTCACTGTTCCATTAGTACAGGTAGCTACGTCACTGTTCCATTAGTACAGGTAGCTACGCCACTGGTTCCATTAATACAAGTAGCTACGCCACTGGTCTCATTAGTGTTTCAACATAACTTGCATATTGGCAAATCTGTATTCATAACTATTTAAATAGATGAAAGCAAATTGGTTTGGCATGTAGCTAATTGATGATAATATGGCATCAATAATGCATGTATACAAATATTTAAAGCTACGGTAGAATACAGAAGGGGAAAAAAAAGGAAAAAGATTTAAAGTCATATTCATACTCGATTAAAGGGACACACGGCAATCTTGATTTTTTAAAAACTCACTGCGTCCCGTTAGTTTTTCTCTTAACTTGCATTTGTTCAATCATTAATATTGATTATTAGAACAGTTTAAGGCAAATTATTTTTACATATTACAAACTTTTTATAATATTGCACCAATAATATATTTAAAAACTTGGTAAAATAGTGAAGAAAATTTAATATCTCAATTTTTTATTTAATTATATGCAAGCAGTTTTAAAGTCAAAATGACGCAGGATAGGTAAATCGAGGAGGAAATTTTAATATCTGCATACAACTCAAGATTGCCATGTGTCCCTTTAATATATCGAGATGCTATTTTTATGATTGCTAAATACTTCAAGGTTGGCGTTTATCCCATATTAAGGCCGACTTTTTAGTGTTGATATGTATGTTTGTGTATGTGCGTGCGTATGTGCGTGTGTGCTTTAACATCTACTTGTAGCAGTGCTGCCACACTGGAATACCACGCTGTAGACACACGGTATGATACCCAACCTAGTCACATGTTTTAAACATATTGCACTGTTTCACAGAGTATGCAAATGGGTCGGGCTACACGTTCTAAAACCTTCCTTAATAGTAATATTTTGAAAACTGCTTTAAAACGAGCAGCTTCACGATGAGATGTTAAATATAATTTCAATTCAATCAGACGGTCATTGCATGTTCGACTGTTATGTTGCTGGCAAAATAAGATTTATATCAAACAGAAGTTGTTCTCATTGATCAACGGCGAAAAAGGTCAGTTTATATTAACGGATATTAATTGATGACGCTCTCAGGCTTCTTTTTTTTAAATAGTAGAACTCAAACAAAAACATCGCCTTCATCTTCAGGATATACACACAGTTATCTTTAACAAACAGAATTGGCATGGAGCTCGATCTAGTGTATATACAGACTGTAAATGTGTGAGATTTTATCATAAAATTTAAATAAATGTATTTAAGAAAACAATATAATATACTGTCGAAAAATGAGATCAATGTCACGCATGTGGATATTGTGACCTACAAGTCGCATACATCCTTATAGTAGCTTTCAATTATTGCGAGCACTCGTTCGCCATGAATAGCTAATCTAGTTAAGGTTTACCCTTGGACGTCGTTCTTGAGTGCTGCGTCTCCGGTTTTATGACTCCGGATTTTATGTGCCTTCTAAGGCGCAATGGTAATGGTAATGATTATGACTGATATGGATATTTATCCACCATACGTTCCGGATCTCATTAATAATAACGTAGAAATCATGGTTATAAATCATACCTCTGTCATCGTGTTATATAAACTGGGTGAAACATTTGCATTACACAATTTTTTTCACGATACCAGGAGAATGAATTATGTGTGCTTTCTCTAATGTTTTAAAGCACTTTAAACAAAATGTCGTTTATTAAAGTATCTCTGTCGTTTTCGCTAAGGTTTATTTATTATCAATAAACTTAATGTCTGATTATCAGTACCTCGTAATCGCCATTGCTCAACTTCACTATGCTAGATTATGTACTTCTTTAATAAGACGATTAACGAGCACTTTTGTAAATGTAATAATACTGGATTATTATAAACGATGAATATTCTTATTTCAGAAAAGTATTTTTGGAGACGACCGAATATGTATGTTCAAGTTTATGAAATTAATTAATTGAATGCTAGTATAGATTTATTGCTTATTGAAGAAAACAACAACAGATTCTAGTTCCTGCAGGAGTAAATGTTTACATTTATTATAATACTTTTGTCTTTAATAATCTCGCTGGATAAAAAACCTATAGAATACGTTGCTCTGCTCATTTTATCCAACTCGTTTACTCCAGTCAGTAATACATAGTAACTCGCGAATGTAAGATTCTCTGTTAAGGTATACCCAGAAGCCTTGCTATGTAATAAATAGCAGTGCATCTTTATGACATGGACACTTTCTATGGCGTTTATTTATAAATGTGAGGATGAAGGCTACGTTGATAGGATTAACGACACGCGTCGTTTCTGAATTACTTTGCTTCGCACATTTGCTATTTATTATAAAAAAAGCCGTGTGTTGATAGGATTATTGACACGTCTTGATTGTATCGGTTTTAATCCTTATAATTACCTTGGGTTGGCTTCATGAATAGACTCCGCCAAGTCCTGTATCTTGCTCATCACTGCAGCAGGTGTTTCTCTTGGAATGTCGTTCGCACAACGTGAACAGCAATCACCTTTAATATTAAATCACTAAATCATTAGATTTGTTCGTGCATCCATTTCTTATAATTTAAATAATGTATTACCGGATACAATTAATTAAGTATTCGCTATGACATACTTTCTTTAAAATAAAGAAGTGATTTAAAGACAAAGTTGGAATTGTGAAATAAAATTAGCTTATTAATTGTATCAATTAAAAAAATGCACATTGACAAATATTGTTTGATAATCAATGTGTAAATCAATTAAAAAATAATTTTATCACTCAAGTCACTGTCTTTAAATGGTGTAATCTAATCACTTGTAAAAATATCGCACCTTTTAACAATCTTTTAGTTCGTTGCTATGGTTAGTGACAATCATTGATTTTAATGTTGTATTTGCAAATCAATTTAATCTGTTGTTAAAACATCACACCTGTGCAACTCTACATTAGTTTGTTGATGGGATTAATGACACCCTTTGATTACAATATATTATTGATTGTCATAACCACCGAGCATATCTTCTGTTGCTTGTACGATTTAAAATCACCATGAATGTCCCGTGCGACACGTGTATGCGTAGTATATAATATAAATATTTATTTAATTGTTCGAAACTATGTTTTGATTGCTTTAACATAAGATAATATATTAATTGTTGGCCATCTATAAACTATATATTTTAAATAGCATTATCTCATTTGAACTAACTTCACATCGCAGTCAAACAAATACACTATATACTTACATCAAATCCAGCAACATAATCCGATATCTCAGGCCATATCTCGTTAACCTTGTATCCTGAAAAACACTTCACTACTATGTCCTTATTATTAAGATATTGATGCAACTACTTGGTCTGGCTATGTCCAACTATAAGAGCCATTGTTAATTTCGTAATAAGTGTACACTTTCAAATATATTAATCACGATTAATCCATAAAAACACAGTGATTGCAACGGTATATATGAATTTCAAAACTGAAATGAATTGCATCACCAATTTGAAGATGTTATATCTCATGGTCGCATACGGTGCTATAAACAATCAATTACACATGCTACAAACAATATAGTTTAAACTTTGAATTTTTTAATTCAGCAAATTAGAGTTTTATTGCATATACAATTTACCTTAAGAATTGCTTGAAAACTGCTACAAACTTAACACTTACTTAAATCTTTGAACATTTGCATTTTATTATTTCGGTTTTACTATGATCTCTATAATCAGTGATAATTGCTACACACAAAATAAAGGTCTTAACTCGTCTTAATTTAATATTCTGTTTGATCTCAGTATAGACCATGTTCCCATGTTAATTCACTATACAACTATACAAAAACATATCAGAATACCAAAATAGTAAAGTAATAAAATAATAAAAGTATACATATATTTAAAGCAGTACAGTAATAAATAGTTGATTCATGTACTAATAGTTTGATAGCATGAAAAACTGTCAGCAGACATCGGTAAAATAATTAGCAATATTCAAAAGAATATAACTTTGTCATTTATACAAGGAATTTAGTAATTTTTAACTCTAAATAAAGAGCACAGCATAAGCTTTAAGAATATATAAACACAAACATTATCGGTGAAGTAATTCATAAAAATATTTAGGGGTGCCAGGTGGTCCGAACCAAAATATTGCGGCTAAAAAAAATAGATTTCACATGTATATGTACAGCGACTTATAACTTTGCCAATTTTTATACGATTTAAATTATTCTTACAGTTTTAGAAAGTGGTTATCTTCAGCTAAATAAATATACAAAGTTATTACCGATCAAAGCTGTATTAAATAATTCCGAGAGGGGGCCATGTGTTTTTAGCGATCAAAATATGGCAATTTTATGATTCTGATGGGTATGTGTGTTGCATTAAATAATTCACTTATTTCGCATCTAAACTTAAATATTTTCAGTGTTTTGGAAAGTACATATTCTAAGCTTTCCAATGACATATAGTATTATCATATCTGATAAACACTAAAAAAGTTATTCTGGGGGCCAGGTAGTCCTTTTTTTCAACCCTAAATATAGCAGGGGGCCAACAAGTAAACTCGTCCTCCAAATATTACTCTAAGTGAATTCGATTGCTCGACTGTCCCAGTACACCTAGAAGTGTGTAGCTTGACTGTCCCAGCTAGTACAACTCTAAGCGTGTTGCTTGACTGCCCAGTATAAGTGTGTTGCTTGACAGACCCAGTATAACTATGTGTTACTTGACTGTCCCAGCATAACTATTAAGTGTGTTGCTTGACTGTCCCAGCATAACACGTGTGTAGCTTGACTGCCCCGGTATGACTCTTAGTATGTTGCTTGACTGTCCCAGTATAACTCTTAGTGTGTTGCTTGACTGTCCCAGTTTAACTCGTGTGTAGCTTGACTGTCCAAGCATAACTATTAAGTGTGTTGCTTGACTGTCCCAGCATAACTCGTGTGTAGCTTGACTGTCCCGGTATAAGTCTTAGTGTGTTGCTTGATTGTCCCAGTATAACTCTTAATGTGTTGCTTGACTGTCCCATCATAACTCGTGTGTAGCTTGACTGTCCCGGTATAACTCTTAGTGTGTTGCTTGACTGTCCCAGTATAATTGTGTCCAAATATAACTCGAAGTGTGTTACTTAATTGTCCCAGTATAACTGTACGTGTGTTACTTGACTGCCCCAGCATAACTCTTAAGTGTGGTGCTTGACTGTCCCAGCAGAACTCTAAGATTGTTATTTGAATATTTCCAGGATAACTAAGTGTGATGATTGACTGTCTCAGTATAAGTGTTTTACTTGACTGTCCCAGTATAACTATAAGTGTGTTAAATCTGGAGTGTGCTGATCGACTGCCCCAGTACAACTCTAAGTGTGTTGTTTGACAGTCCCAGTATAACTATGTGTTACTTGACTGTCTCAGTATAACTCGAAGTGTGGTGCTTGGCTGTTCCAAAATAACTCTTAAGATTGTTATTTGAATGTTCCAGGATAACTAAGTGTGATGATTGACTGTCCCAGTATAACTCTAAGTGTGTTGCTTGACTGTCCCAGTATAACTATAAGTATGTTGCTTGACTGTCCCGGTATAATTCTTAGTGTGTTTCTTGACTGTCCCAGTATAAGTGTGTTGGTTGACTGTCCCAATATAACTCTAAGTGTGTTACTTGATTGTCCAAGTATAACTCTACGTGTTTTACTTGACTGTCCCAGTATAACTCTACGTATGTTACTTGACTGACCCAGTATATTTCTAAGTGTGTTGCTTGACAGTCCAAGTATAACTCTGTGTTACTTGACTGTCCCATGTCCCATGTGTTACTTGACTGTCCCAGTATAAATAAGTGTGTTGCTTGACAGTCCCAATATAACTCTAAGTGTGTTACTTGACAGTCCCAGTATAACTGTAAGGTAGCTTGACTGTCCCGGTATAATTCTTAGTGTGTTTCTTGACTGTCCCAGTATAAGTGTGTTAGTTGACTGTCCCAATATAACTATAAGTGTGTTACTTGTTTATCCCAGTATAACTCTGCGTGTGTTACTTGACTGCCCCAGCATAACTCTAAATGTGGTGCTTGACTGTCCCTTCATAACTCTTTAAGTGTTTTATTTGACTGCCCCAGTATAACTCTAAATGTGTTGCTTGACAGTCCCAGCATAACTCTGTGTTACTTGACTGTCTTAGTATAACTAAGTGAGATGCTAGACTGTTCTAGTATAACTCTAAGTGTGTTGCTTGACAGTCCCGGTATAATTCTGTGTTACTTGACAGTCCCAGTATAACTCGTGTTGTGCTTGACAGTCCAAGTATAACTAAGTGCGTGTCTTGCCTGTCCCAGTATAATTGTGTTGGTTGACTGTCCCAATATAACTATACGTGTGATACTTGATTGTCCCAGTATAACTCTACGTGTGTTACTTGCCTGCCCCAGCATAACTCTAAATGTGTTGCTTGACTGTCCCTTCATAACTCTTTAAGTGTTTTATTTGACTGTCCCAGTATAACTCTGTGTTACTTGACTGTCCATAGCTCTAAGTGTGCTTATTGACTGTCCCAGTACAATGCTAACTGTGTGTCTGGACTACCTCAGTATAATTCTTGAGTGTGCTGATCGACAGTCCCAGTATAACTTTTACTTGATGGTCACAGTACAACTCCAAGTGTGTTGTTTGACAGTCTCAGTATAACTGGAAAATTGGTGCTTGGCAGTTCCAGCATAACTCTAAGATTGTTATTTGAATGTTCCAGGATAACTAAGTATGATGATTGAATATCTCAGTATAAGTGTGTTACTTGACTGTCCCAGTACAACTCTTAAGTGTGTTACTTGACTGTCCCAGTACAACTCTTAAGTGTGTTGCTTGGCTGTCCCAGTATAACTCTTAAGTGTGTAGCTTGACTGTCCCAGTATAACTATACGTGTGTTACTTGACTGACCCAGTATAACTGAGTTGTTTGACTGCCCTAGCATAACTCTCAGTGTGTTGCTTGACAGTCCCGGTATAATTCCGTGTTACTTGACAGTCTCAGTATAACTAAGTGAATTGCTGGACAGTCCTAGTATAGCTCTAACTGTGGTGCTTGACAGTCCAGTATAACTCAAAGTGTGTTACTTGACTGTCCAAGTATAACTAAGTGTGTTGCTTGACAGTCCCAGGATAACTCTTAAGTGTGGTGCTTGACAGTCCCAGTATAACTAAGTGTGGGGCTTGACTGTCCCAGCTAGTACAACGCTAAACGTGATGCTTGACAGCCCATTATAACTCAGTGTGTTACTTGACTGTCCCATCATAACTATTGAGGAGTTGCTTGACTGTCCCAGTATAATTCTGTGTTACTTGACTGTCCCCGTATAACTATTAGTGTGTTGCTTGACTGTTCCAGTACAACTCTGTTTCTTGACTGTCCCAGCATAACTCGTGTGCAGCTTGACTGTCCCGGTATAATTCTTAGTCTGTTGCTTGGCTGTCCCAGTACACCTTTATGTTACTTGACTGTCCCAATATAACTCTTAAGTGTCTTACTTGATTATCCCAGTATAACTCTACGTGTGTTACTTGACTGCCCCAGTATAAATCTAAGTGTAGCTTGACTGCCCCGGTGTAATTCTTAGTGTGTTTCTTGCCTGTCCCAGCATAAGTGTGTTGGTTGACTGTCCCAATATAACTATACGTGTGTTACTTGATTGTCCCAGTATAACTCTACGTGTGTTACTTGCCTACCCCAGCATAACTCTAAATGTGGTGCTTGACTGTCCCTTCATAACTCTTTAAGTGTTTTATTTGACTGTCCCAGTATAACCCTGTGTTACTTGACTGTCCATAGCTCTAAGTGTGCTGATTGACTGTCCCAGTACAATGCTAAGTGTGTGTCTGGACTGCCTCAGTATAAATCTTGAGTGTGCTGATCGACAGTCCCAGTATAACTTTTACTTGATGGTCACAGTACAACTACAAGTGTGTTGTTTGACAGTCTCCGTATAACTCGAAAATTGGTGCTTGGCTGTTCCAGCATAACTCTAAGAGTGTTATTGGAATGTTCCAGGATAACTAAGTGTGATGATTGAATATCACAGTATAAGTGTGTTACTTGACTGTCCCAGTACAACTCTTAAGTGTGTTGCTTGGCTGTCCCAGTATAACTCTAAGTGTGTAGCTTGACTGTCCCAGTATAACTATACGTGTGTTACTTGACTGACCCAGTATAACTCTGTGTTACTTGACTGTCTCAGTATAACTGAGTTGTTTGACTGTCCTAGCATAACTCTCAGTGTGTTGCTTGACAGTCCCGGTATAATTCTGTGTTACTTGACAGTCTCAGTATAACTAAGTGAATTCCTGGACAGTCCTAGTATAACTCTAACTGTGGTGCTTGACAGTCCCAGTATAACTCAAAGTGTGTCACTTGACTGTCCAAGTATAACTAAGTGTGTTGCTTGACAGTCCCAGTATAACTCTAACTGTGGTGCTTGACAGTCCCAGTATAACTAAGTGTGGGGCTTGACTGTCCCAGCTAGTACAACTCTAAACGTGATGCTTGACAGCCCATTATAACTCAGTGTGTTACTTGACTGTCCCATCATAACTATTGAGTTGCTTGACTGTCCCAGTATAATTCTGTGTTACTTGACTGTCCCAGCATAACTCGTGTGCAGCTTGACTGTCTCGGTATAACTCTTAGTGTGTTGCTTGGCTGTCCCAGTACACCTTTATGTTACTTGACTGTCCCAATATAACTCTAAGTGTCTTACTTGATTATCCCAGTATAACTCTACGTGTGTTACTTGACTGTCCCAGTATAAGTGTGTTGGTTGACTGTCCGAATATAACTATACGTGCGTTACTTGATTGTCCCAGTATAACTCTACGTGTGTTACTTGACTGCCCCAGTATAACTCTAAATATGGTGCTTGACTGTCCCTTCATAAGTCTTTAAGTGTTTTATTTGACTGTCCCAGTATAACTCTGTGTTACTTGACTGTCCATAGCTCTAAGTGTGCTTATTGACTGTCCCAGTACAATGCTAACTGTGTGTCTGGACTGCCTCAGTATAAATCTTGAGTGTGCTGATCGACAGTCCCAGTATAACTTTTACTTGATGGTCACAGTACAACTCCAAGTGTGTTGTTTGACAGTCTCAGTATAACTCGAAGTGTGGTGCTTGGCTGTTCCAGCATAACTCTTAAGATTGTTATTTGAATGTTCAGGATAACTAAGTGTGATGATTGAATATCTCAGTATAAGTGTGTTACTTGACTGTCCCAGTACAACTCTTAAGTGTGTTGCTTGGCTGTCCCAGTATAACTCTTAAGTGTGTTACTTGACTGTCCCAGTACAACTCTTAAGTGTGTTGCTTGACTGTCCCAGTACAACTCTTAAGTGTGTTGCTTGGCTGTCCCAGTATAACTATACGTGTGTTACTTGACTGACCCAGTATAACTGTAAGTGTGTTGCTTGACAGTCCCAGTATAACTCTGTGTTACTTGACAGTCTCAGTATCACTAAGTGAGTTGCTTGACTGTCTTAGTAGAACTCTAAATGTGTTGCTTGACAGTCCCAGTATAACTCTGTGTGACTTGACTGTCTCAGTATAACTAAGTGAGTTGCTTGACTGTCCTTGTATAACTCTAATTGTGTTGCTTGACAGTCCCGGTATAACTCTGTGTTACTTGACAGTCTCAGTATAACTAAGTGAGTTGCTTGACAGTCCTAGTATAACTCTAACTGTGGTGCTTGACAGTCCCAGTATAACTCAAAGTGTGTTACTTGGCTGTCCAAGTATAACTAAGTGTGTTGCTTGACAGTCCCAGTATAACTATAAGTGTGGTGCTTGACAGTCCCAGTATAACTAAGTGTGGTGCTTGACTGTCCAAGCTAGTACAACTCTAAACGTGATGCTTGACAGTCCAGTATAACTCAGTGTATTACTTGACTGTCCCAGCAAAACTATTGAGTTGCTTGACTGTCCCAGTATAATTCTGTGTTACTTGACTGTCCAAGCATAACTCGTGTGCAGCTTGACTGTCCCGGTATAACTATTAGTGTGTTGCTCGACTGTTCCAGTACAATTCTATGTTTCTTGACTGTCCCAGCATAACTCGTGTGTAGCTTGACTGTCCCGGTACAACTCTATGTTTATTGACTGTCTCAGTATAACTCTAAGTGTTTTACTTGATTGTCCCAGTATAGCTCTACGTGCGTTACTTGAATTCTCCAGTATAACTCTAAGTGTGGTGCTTGACTGTCCCAGCATAACTCTAAGTGTAGCTTGACTGTCCCTGTATAACTCTTAGTGTGTTGCTTGACTGTTCTAATATAACTCTATGTTTCTTGACTGTCCCAGTATAAATGTGTTGGTTGACTGTCCCAATATAACTCTTAAGTGTGGTACTTGATTGTCCCAGTATAACTGTACATGTGGTGCTTGACTGTCCCTTCATAACTCTTTTAAGTGTTTTATTTTACTGTCCCAGTATATCTCTGTGTTTCTTGACTGTCCATAACTCTAAGTGTGCTGATTGACTGTCCCAGTACAATGCTAAGTGTGTGTCTGGACTGCCTCAGTATAAATCTTGAGTGTGCTGATCGACAGTCCCAGTATAACTCTTATTTGACGGTCCCAGTACAACTCCAAGTGTGTTGTTTGACAGTCTCAGTAAAACTCTTACTTGACCGTCTCAGTAAACTCGAAGTGTTGTGTTTGGCTGTTCCGGCCTAGGATTGTTATTTGAATGTTCCTGGATAACTAAGTGTGATGATTGACCATCTCAGTATAAGTGTGTTACTTGACAAAGTGCTTGACTGTCCCAGTATAACTATAAGTGTGTTACTTGACTGTCCCAGTATAAGTGTGTTACTTGAATCTCCCAGTATAACTAAGTGTGTTGCTGGACTGTCCTAGTATAACTCATGGTGTGTTGCTTGACAGTCCCAGTATAACTCTAAGTGTGTTACTTTCCAGTCCCAGTATAAATCCAGTGTGGTGCTTAACTGTCCCAGTATAACTCTAAGTGTGATGTTTGACAGTCCCGGTATAACTCTAAGTGTGGGGCTTCACTGTCCCAGTATAACTCTAAGTGTGTTACTTGACAGTCCCAATATAACTCTAAAGTGTGATGTTTGACAGTCCCAGTATAGCTCTAAGTGTGGTGCTTGGATGTTCCGTAACTCTAAGATTTTTGCTTGACTATTCCAGTATAACTAGGTGTGTTACTTGACCGTCCCAGTATAAATGTAAGTGTGTTGCTGGACAGTCCCAGTATAGCTCTAAGTATTTGCTTGACTCTTGACTGTCCCAATATAACTCTAAGTGTGTTACTTGATAGTCCCAGTATAACTGTAAGTGTGTTGCTTGACTGTCCCAGTATACTTCTGAGTAAATTGCTTGACTGTCCCACACCTCAGGCTCTACGTGTAGCTTGACTGTCGCAGTATAACTCTTAAGTGTGTTGCTTGACTGTCTCAGTATAATTCTAAATGCATTGATTGACTGACCTTGTATAGCTCCAAGTGTGCTGATTGACTGTTCCAGTATAACTTGAAGTGAGCTGCTTGACTGTCTCAGTATAACTAAGTGTGTAACTTGACTGTCCCAGTACAACTGTGTTGCTTGACTGTTCCAGTATAAGTATGTGTTGCTTGACTGTCCCAGTATAAGTATGTGTTGCTTGACTGTCCCAATATAACTCATACGTCTGTAGCTTGACTGTCCCAGCGTAACTATTCAGTGTGTTGCTTGACTGTCCCAGTATAACTCTAAGTGTGTTGCTTGACTGTCCCAGTATAACTCTGTGTTGCTTGACAGTCCCAGTATAACTCTAAGTGTGTTGCTTGACTGTCCCAGTATAACTCTGTGTTGCTTGACAGTCCCAGTATAACTCTGTGTTGCTTGACTGTCCCAGTATAACTTTAAGTGTGTTGCTTGACTGTTGCAGTATAACTAAGTGTGTTGCTTGACTGTCCCAGTATAACTCTGGGTTGCTTGACTGTCCCAGTATAACTCTGTGCTGCTTGACTGTCCCAGTATAACTTTAAGTGTGTTGCTTGACTGTCGCAGTATAACTAAGTGGGTTGTTTGATTGTCCCAGTATAACTCTTAAGTTTGTTGCCCGACTGTCCCAGTATAACTCTTAGGTTTGTTACTTAACTGTCACGATATAAATAAGTGTGTTGCTTGACTGTCCCAGTATAATTCTAAGTGCATTGCTTGACTGTCCTTCTATAGCTCCAAGTTTGCTGATTGACTGTTCCAGTATAATTTGAAGTGAGCTGCTTGATTGTCCCAGTATAACTAAGTGTGTAACTTGACTGTCCCAGTATAACTGTGTTGCTTGACTGTTTCAGTATGACTATTAAGTGTGTTGCTTGACTGTCCCAGTATAAATAAGTGTGTTGCTTGACTGTCCCAGCATAACTATTAAGTGTGTTGCTTGACTGTCCCAGTATAACTCTGTGTTGCTGGACAGTCCCAGTATAACTCTGTGTTGCTTGACTGTCCCAGTATAACTTTATGTTGCTCGACTGTCCCAGTATAACTCTGTGTTGCTTGACTTTCCCTGTATAACTAAGTGTGTTGCTTGACTGTCCCAGTATAACTATAAGTGTGTTTCTTGACTGTCCCAGTATAATTAAGTATGTTGCTTGACTGTCCCAGTATAACTAAGCTTGTTATTTGACTCTCCCAGTACAACTAAGTATGTTACTTGACTGTCCCAGTATAATTGTGTTGCTCAACCGACTGTCCCAGTATGGCTATGTGTTGCTTGATTGTCCCAATATAACTCTAAGTGTGTAACTTGACTGTCCTAGCATAAGTGTGTTGTTCGACTGTCCCAATGTAACTAAGTGTGTTGCTTGACTGTCCCAATATAACTAAGAGTGTTGCTTGACTGTCCCAGTATAAGTCTGTTACTTGACTGTCTAACTGTGTTGCTCGACTGTCCCAGTATTATTGAGTGTGTTGCTTGACTGTCTCAGTATAACTTTTAAGTGTGTTGCTCGACCGTCCCAATATAATTAAGTGTGCTGCTGGACTGTCCCAGTATAACTTTGTTACCTGACTGTCCAAGTATGACTCGGTGTGTTAATTGACTGTCCCAGCATAACTGTAAATGTGGTGCTTGACTGCTACCTCGTAACTATTGTGTGGTATTTGACTGTCCCAATATAACTATGTGTTACTTGACTGTCCATAACTCTAAGTGTGCTGATTGACTGTCCTAATATAAAACTAAGTGAGTTGCTTGACTGTCCCAGTACAATGATGCGTGTCTTGACTGTCCCAGTATAACTGTGATGCTTAACAGTCCCAGCATAACTCTTAAGGGTGGTGCTTGACTGTCCCAGTATATCTCTAAGTGTTTTGCTCGACTCTCCCAGCATACTTCTAAGCGTGGAGCTTGACTGTCCCAGTATATCTCTAAGTGTTTTGCTCGACTCTCCCAGCATACTTCTAAGCGTGGAGCTTGACTGTCCCAGTATAACTGTGTGTTACTTGACGGACAGACTGCCTCCAGCATACCCCACCACTTTGTTTCGCCGGGGTAAATACCAGCTGTATAGTATTATTACATGGTATTTAAATATCCTTTATTGTTACCAGTCCCAACTGCATCATTTGACAGAGAGTAGGTGGAAAATAGTATATATGTACCATTATGTGGTATTGGTAATGGAAAATAAAACAAGAACAACAGTTTCTGTCAAAAGATAATTCCTCTTTATTTGTTTATTTACATTAAAATCACTTTTAACATCAACTTAAAGGGACAATGTCCGTAAATTTTAGCTTATAAAACACAAAATAGTTACGGCGACAAACATTAAACACTTATCATTATTGAATATTTACTAAATAAAAGCAAGATTATTTGACGGAATTCAGCGGTACAAAAAAAGAGTACCTCTTCGTGAGTTTGAACTCAAGACCAAGCTAAAATTACACTCGAGGGTAATAATAGTGAGAGCGCAATAGTCGAGAGCGCTACCAACAGAGACGGGCCATTGATGTTACGCAATACATACTATGTAGAAAACCTAATGCGCTTGATCAGCAGAAACTGTCAGTATCATTGATTCCGGTATTATGGCGCGGCCGGTAATATGGCGCAATAATTAAATGACGTTGCAAACGCGTGCAAAATGACGTGATTTCGTGACGTTTTTAGAGCACCTGTCGGATGAAAGTCGTTCTGACGTCAAATCCAGAAGACGGAAAGGTAAACAACGGCAGTCAAAAACACTAAAAATATATGCACTACGTCCAAACTCAAGATAAAGAAAGGATTCCTACGCAAACTCAGCCCATTGGTAGGTACATAAACCCCTATAATGCCTTTTTTAACTGAAAGAAAACGATTTCATTCTTCCTCTGTCCTCCGTTTGGAAGCTGTACACAACAACGCCGGTGATTAAAATAATCAACATTGCGTCAGATGCGCTCTATACATATTACGCCTGCATACTTTATTTGCACTCACCCCAATAAACCATTACAAACAAAAATCGTTGACTGTTAAACAACAGGTGCTTTTTAATTTCAGGCTACAAAACATGTCAAAAAGACGTACCTACTCCAGTGAGGCTGTGTTTGCGGCGGTGGAGTTTTCAAAAGACAATAAAAATGCATCCGTAAGGAAAGTGGCCCGTGAATTTGGTATACCTGAGACAACATTGCGCAATAAATTAAATGGAAAATTTAAAGTAAATCCATCATTGGGTAGGCCCCCCGTGTTTTCACATGACCATGAGAAAACATTGTCAGATCACTGTGCCTTTATGGCACAAATGGGCTATGGGTATACTAAATGGCAGGCGATAGATTTGGCTCTAGAAATGTCAAAAACATTAGGTGTACAAGAGTCATTCAAGAATGAAAAACCTTCCAAACACTGGTTCTATGGTTTTCTTTCACGTTTTCCCAATATGAAAATGATAAAACCCCAAAAACTTCAGCGAATCAGAGCCATAAGTGTGTCACCTACAACTATTCAGTCGTATTACTCTGAACTCCGTAACACTTTGGTTCAACATGATCTCTTTGATCAACCTTCACGCATATGGAATGTTGATGAATCAGGAATCACTTGTGATCACAACCCACCAAAATTTTGGCCTCTCGCTACACCCGTGTGAATGCTGTTACCAATGGAAAATCTCCCACAACCACAGTCATTGCTTGTGGAAATGCAATAGGTCATAGGTTACCCCCATATGTCATTTACAAAGGACAACGACTGTGTGAAGAGTTGGTTTCTGGTGGTCTCCCTGATACAAAATACACGGCAACTCAATCAGGATGGTCCAACAGCGAAACATTTCTTGACTTTTTTAAAAATCATTTTTTACGTTATGTTACCCCACCCGCAATAGTACTGTATGATGGACACCTGACCCATATGACATTGGACATTCTTTCCGAGGCCAGGGCTGCAGGTATTCACATATTTGTACTACCTCCTCATAGCAGTCATATTTTGCAACCTCTAGATGTTGGAATCTTCAGTCCTTTTAAGAGAACATTTAGTTCTCTTTGTCACCAATATGTTAACAACAATATCAACAATGTCATCACTAGATACCAACTGCCAGAACTGATCGGTAAAAGCTACGATAAGGCCATGACACCGTCAAACTTACAGGGAGCATTTAGGAAAGCGGGCATCTATCCCTTCAACCCTAAGAATGTTATTTCAAATCTACCAAAGAAAACTGAAGAAAAGGATGAAAACACCAACCACCTGTCACGCAAGGCGAGACTAGACCATCAAAAGGTTAAGAAACTGTTGGTTGAAAAAGAAACGCAGGTAAACCTCCAAAAGCCAGAAGAGACTCCAACAACAAGAGGCCCAAGAGGGCCTGTGAACGCTCTACTGGCTGTTATACCATTGATGAATCGAGTCGTACTACATGGTGTCTAGAGTGTACACAAGGTTTTTCAAGTATTTGACCTAGTGACCTAGTTTTTCGAACTTGACCAAAATATAATTAAGACAACATTTCGACAAAGTTTCATCAAGATCGGGTCAGAAATATGGCCTCTAGAGTGTACTAGTGACCTAGTTTTTGACCCTGTGTGACCCTGTGTGACCCATTTTCGAACTTTAGCAAGCTATAATTGAGACAAATATTCTGACAAAATTGCATCAAGATCGGGTCAAAAATATGGCCTCTAGAGTGTACACACGGTTTTTCCAAAGTTTGACCTAGTGACCTAGTTTTTAACACCATGTGACCCATTTTTGAACTTGATCAAGATATAATTAAAACAAACATTTTGACAAAGAGTGTACACAAGGTTTTTCCAATATTTGACCTAGTGACCTAGTTTTTAACCCCATGTGACCCATTTTCAACCTTGACCAAGATATAATTAAGACAAACATTCTGACAAAGTTGCATCAAGCTCGGGTCAAAAATATGGCCTCTAGAGTGTACACAAGGTTTTTCCAATATTTGACCTAGTGACCTAGTTTTTAACTTCATGTGACCCATTTCCGAACTTGATCAAGATATAATTAAGATAAACAATTTGACAAAATTTCATCAAGATTGGGTAATAAATATGACCTCTAGAGTGTACACAAGTTTTTTCAAGTATTTGACCTAGTGACCTAGTTTTTGACCCCACATGACCCATTTTTGAACTTGACCGCGATTTCATTGAGACAAACATTCTGACAAAGTTTCATCAAGATCGGGTCAAACATATGGCCTCTAGAGTGTACACACGTTTTTTCCAAAGTTTGACCTAGTGACCTAGTTTTTAACCCCATGTGACCCATTTTCAAACTTGACCAAGATATAATTAAGACAAACATTCTGACAAAGTTGCATCAAGCTCGGGTCAAAAATATGGCCTCTAGAGTGTACACAAGGTTTTTCCAATATTTGACCTAGTGACCTAGTTTTTAACACCATGTGACTCATTTTTAAACGTGACCAAGATATAATTAAGACAAACATTTTGACAAAGTTTCATTAAGATTGGGTCAGAAATACGGCTTCTAGAGTGTACACAAGGTTTTTCAAGTATTTGACCTAGTGACCTAGTTTTTAACCCCATGTGACCCATTTTCAAACTTGACCAAGATATAATTAAGACAAACATTCTGACAAAGTTGCAACAAGCTCGGGTCAACAATATGGCCTCTAGAGTGTACACAAGGTTTTTCCAATATTTGACCTAGTGACCTAGTTTTTGATCCCAGATGACCCATTTTCGAACTTGACCGAGATTTCATTGAGACAAACAATTAAGATAAACATTCTGACAAAGTTGCATCAAGCTCGGGTCAAAAATATGGCCTCTAGAGTGTACACAAGGTTTTTCCAATATTTGACCTAGTGACCTAGTTTTTAACTTCATGTGACCTATTTTCGAACTTGATCAAGATATAATTAAGATAAACAATTTGACAAAGTTTCATCAAGATTTGGTAACAAATATGACCTCTAGAGTGTACACCATTTTTTTCAAGTATTTGACCTAGTGACCTAGTTTTTGACCCCACATGACCCATTTTTGAACTTGACCGAGATTTTATTAAGACAAACATTCTGACAAAGTTTCATCAAGATCAGGTCAAAAATATGGCCTCTAGAGTGTACACACGGTTTTTCCAAAGTTTGACCTAGTGACCTAGTTTTTAAACCATGTGACCCATTTTTGAACTTGACCAAGATATAATTAAGACAAACATTTTGACAAAGTTTCATCAAGATTGGGTCAGAAATACGGCTTCTAGAGTGTACACAAGGTTTTTCAAGTATTTGACCTAGTGACCTAGTTTTTAACCCCATGTGACCCATTTTCAAACTTGACCAAGATATAATTAAGACAAACATTCTGACAAAGTTGCATCAAGCTCGGGTCAAAAATATGGCCTTTAGAGTGTACACAAGGTTTTTCCAATATTTGACCTAGTGACCTAGTTTTTGACCCCACATGACCCATTTTCGAACTTGACCGAGATTTCATTGAGACAAACATTCTGACAAAGTTTCATGATGATTGCATCAGAAATGTGGCCTCTAGAGTGTACACAAGCAAAAGTTAACGGACGGACGACGGACGGACGACGGAAGACGGACAACACACCATCCCATAAGCTCTGCTGGCCCTTGGCCAGTAGAGCTGAAAACGATGGATCAAAAAGAAAAGATACCATCAAGACGACTTTTCATCCCCAAGTGTGGAAAGGCCATAACAAGTGACACATTTTATAACATTTTATAACCTTGTTAAAGAAAGAAATGATGTCAACGAGAAGACAAAAACAACTCAGACAACAAAAGCAGTGTCAAACAAAAGGCCAAAGGAAAAGAAAGTCCAAGAAAATAAAGTCAGCAAAAGGCCATGTGTTGAAATGACAAGTCAGCAACCTGGACCAAGTGGAGTTCCAAACAAAAACAACAACAACGACGACGAAAGCCAGCTCACTGATGATGATGTTGACAACGAAGTTTGCTGCGTATGTAATCAGTGGACACCAGCAGCATTCAAGCTTAGAAAAAACATAAAATTCATTCAATGGGGCCAATGTGATCGATGTCAGGGATGGGTTCATTTAGAATTTTGTTGCACTATCAAAAAACTTCAAGCCGGACAGCCATTTATCTGTCCAACGTGTAATCTCACTGTCGTAACTAATAAATAACTCGTATACAACAAACTGAATGATTTATTGGCATTTCTAACATTTGCAAATTATATATATTTGAAAAAATACATGGGTGATCTTGGATGCGAGGGATTAACACATTTTAAACTAATCTAGCAAAATCAATTACATTTTTTTTTAATCTAATAAAAACAGTTTGGAATTTGGTGGGTGATATGTCAATCGCTAACCGTTTCCTCTCTATTAATTTCTGACAGGGCTTCATATTTCAATTTTTTGTGTGCATTGCTATATTTTAAAACTACATATAAACCACTGCGCACGAAAGTTTAAATGGGTATACCAATTAAATGTGTCGCACGTAATAGACAAGCACCTGTTTACACGCTACGTATCGCTGACGTCATATATGCGCCATATTACCGGACGTCTACACAACATATTGAGGTGAGGGGTTCTGCTATCGCTGGTTTGTTTACAAGTAAGTATGCGATTGTTTCGCAATATAAACCGTTGGAACTTTTAAAGGAATGTTTGTTTTACTTGTTTATTGTAATTTGGTAAAAGCTTTAATAGTTTTGAGTATTTTACAGTACCGTGAAGTCTTAGGTGCGCCGTATTACTGGCCACAAGGCTATAGTTATACAAACAATAAATACAACTTTTTTTTTCAAACTCACAAATATATTACTACAGACTTATTTGGGTCTATGCTCATGTTTTCATGTATACATTTCACTGAATAAAAACCAGACAGTTATTTGGTTATGCTCAATATCAGCTTACTTACGGACAGTATCCCTTTAAAGAATGTGACCTAGGTAAAATAATTCTTATTACAATGTATTAATTCAATGTGCACTAAACAGGGAAAGTGAGTATCTGCCATTATCCACTGAATTGACCAGTTCAATACATTTCAATACACAATGAAATAGACTTTGAGTTTACAGTGCACCAACACAAAAGGCTATATGGTGCCAACAGGAATGAACATTTCAGGCCCACACTCCACTTACATCGACATAAAAATATACTCAACAAAAAACGAAACTTCCGCAACTTTACCCGTACATGTAGACGCAATGAAAATATGTTTTGTTTGGTCTTATATGTTAATACCTTTGTTAAAAGGTCAGCACTGTCATGAAAACAATTTTCCTTGAATCAAACCTGTACGCACAGTTATTCCCCTTGTTTTGGTTTAAACAGCATTTCCAGGTGTTGTGGTTAACACAATTTTGTTCTATTGAAATAAACAGAAGATAACCCCAGCACCAAAAAGACGGAGAAAGTAAGCTGACCTGTTCACTTACTTTTGCGCCATACAGCTTTTAAGAATGAATATTTTCAGATTATCTCCCTTTATAATACAAATATAGTGATTTCGCAATTTGAATAAAACATGTTTTAGCAGCAACACACCAACTCTGGTTTTTGATGATTATTAATATTGATCAGAATGATTGAGTAATAAGTATAAAATGATGAAATTTTATCTAGATTGGTGTTGGTGTACAAAGTGTAACAAAGTCAGCCCTAGATGCAAATCACAGCTTAAAATGCAGAATTTTCGTTTTTTGTTCAGTATATGCAAAATGGGCCTAAAAACCTTCATACCTGTTGAACTGCAGAGTTGCAGCAAATTCTGTTGTAAACACCCCATTTTGGCTGGAGCCACAATCACTGTTTTCTGCCACCACTCAAGCAGCATGAAATACAGGGATGATTAACTTTAATGACAAAAATGACCAAATGAACAAAAATATGTGGGCATTTTACCCCTCTGTCTGAATAAGCAATGGCGCTATTCTTGCAAGAGAACTACAAGGGGTTGATTTGAAAGTTATGAAAAAGGTCAATGTCCTATACTTTATCACATAGGAAAGAGGGATATATTATAATAAATAAAGTGAAAATAACAAGAGGTCAATGACCTTGAAGCTCTACTGATCGATTTTGATTTCAGGAAGTAGTCGCTACAAACTGTTTTTTTGAAAATCTATTTTTAGCTGTGGTGGCCATCTTGAATTTCCAACCGACCTGAAATTTTGCTAGGATCAATTAGACATCAAGAGCAACATTCCTGTGAAGTTTCATGAAAATCCGTCAAGTAGTTTCAGAGGAGTAGTCGCTACAAGTTTTCATTATATAACTCTATGTAAACAAAGATGGCCACTGACAGCCATGTTTAACATTGAATCAAAATAATGTTCGACTCGGATAACCATCATGTCATGCTGATCATTTTAGAAAAAGTCCCATATCAATATCTCTTATAGTTTTCAAGAAGTAGTCGCTACAAACTTATTTTTTAAAAATCTATTTTTAACTGTGGCGGCCATCTTGAATTTCCGGCCGACCTGAAATTTTTCTAGGATCAACTAGACATCAAGAGCAACATTCCTGTGAAGTTTCATGAACATCCGTCAAGAAGTTTCAGAGGAGTAGTCGCTACAAGTTTTTACTATATAACTCTATGTAACCAAAGATGGCCACTGGCAGCCATGTTTTACGTCGAATCAAAATAATTTTCCACAAGGATCTACATCATGTCATGCTGATCATTTTAGAAAAAGTCCCATATCAATATCACTTATAGTTTTCAAGAAGTAGTCGCTACAAACTTATTTTTTAAAAATCTAATTTTAGCTGTGACGGCCATCTTGAATTTCCGTCCGACCTGAAATTTTTCTAGGATCAATTAGACATCAAGAGCAACATTCCTGTAACGTTTCATGACAATCCGCCAAGTAGTTTCAGAGGAGTAGTCGCTACAAGTGTTTTTACTATATAACTCTATGTAAACAAAGATGGCCGCTGGCAGCCATGTTCAACGTCGAATCAAAACGATTTTCGACAAGGATCAACATCATGTCATGCTGATCATTTTAGAAAAAGTCCCATATCAATATCACCTATAGTTTTCAAGAAGTAGTCGCTACAAACTTGTATTTTGAAAATCTATTTTTAGCCATGGCGGCCATCTTGAATTTCCGGCCGACCTGAAATTTTGCTAGGATCAATTAGACATCAAGAGCAACATTTTTGTGAAGTTTCATGAAAATCCGTCAAGTAGTTTTAGAGGAGTAGTCGCTACAAGTTTTCATTATATAACTCTATGTAAACAAAGATGGCCGCTGGCAGCCACGTTTAACGTCGAATCAAAACGATTTTTTATAGGACCAACATCATGTCATGCTGATCATTTTAGAAAAAGTCCCATATCAATATCACTCATAGTTTTCAAGAAGTAGTCGCTACAAACTTGTATTTTGAAAATCTATTTTTAGCCATGGCGGCCATCTTGAATTTCCGGCCGACCTGAAATTTTGCTAGGATCAATTAGACATCAAGAGCAACAATTTTGTGAAGTTTCATGAAAATCCGTCAAGTAATTTCAGAGGAGTAGTCGCTACAAGTTTTCATTATATAACTCTATGTAAACAAAGATGGCCACTGGCAGCCATGTTTAATGTCGAATCAAAATAATGTTCGACTCGGATAACCATCATGTCATGCTGATCATTTTAGAAAAAGTCCCATATCAATATCACTTATAGTTTTCAAGAAGTAGTCGCTACAAACTTATTTTTTAAAAATCTATTTTTAACTGTGGCAGCCATCTTGAATTTCTGGCCGATCTGAAATTTTGCTAGGATCAATTAGACATTAAGAGCAACATTCCTGTAAAGTTTCATGAAAATCCGCCAAGTAGTTTTAGAGGAGTAGTCGCTACAAGTTTTTACTATTTGACTCTATGTAAACAAAGATGGCCGCTGGCACTCACATTTAACGTCGAATCAAAACAATTTTTGATAAGGACCAACATCATGTCATGTTGATCATTTTAGAAAAAGTCCCATATCAATATCACTTTATAGTTTTCAAGAAGTAGTCGCTACAAACTTGTATTTTGAAAATTTATTTTTAGCCGTGGCGGCCATCTTGAATTTCCGGCCGACCTGAAATTTTGCTAGGATCAATAAGACATCAAGAGCAACATTCCTGTGAAGTTTCATGAAAATCCGTCAAGTAGTTTCAGAGGAGTAGTCGCTACAAGTTTTCATTATATAACTCTATGTAAACAAAGATGGCCGCTGGCAGCCATGTTTATCGTCAAATCAAAACGATTTTCGACAAGGACCAACATCATGTCATGCTGATCATTTTAGAAAAAGTCCCATATCAATATCACTTTTAGTTTTCAAGAAGTAGTCGCTACAAACTTGTATTTAAAAAATCTATTTTTAGCTTTGGCGGCCATCTTGGATTTCACATCAACATGAATTTTTGCTAGGATCAACTAGACTTCATGGGCAACATTTTTGTAAAGTTTTATGAATATCCATCCAGTAGTTTCAGAGGAGTAGTCGCTACAAATAAAAGTTAACGGACGGACAGACGGACAGACGGACGGACGACGGACGCCGCACCACGGCATAAGCTCTGCTGATCTCTGATCAGTAGAGCTAAAAATCGTTGATATACATGCCATTCTCAAAACCGCAGAGCGAATGATATAACAGTAGCTAGCCAACTAATTGAATTGAATTAGGTTTTAAGGCGCACCAACACAAGAAAGGTTATATGGGGCCTAACAGCAATGAACGTGCCAAGCTCATCCTCCATTTACATCACGATAAAATATGGAAAATGGGCCTAGAACCTTCTCACCTGCAGAACTGCATAGTTGCTGCAAATTTTTTAGTAGACACTCCATTTATGATGGAGCCACGTTTCCACGTTTGCATACGTGGTGTCATGATATGAGCATGATAAAAAATTACAAAATGAATATGACTGGGGGTGGGTGTCCTACCCCTCTGCATGTGACAATGTGTGAGATTGCAGTGATGTATTCTACAATACACCGGCAACCACATGGGCAGCTAGTTAATTAAGTACAGTTCATGATATAACAGTAGCTAGTTCATTATGAACAGTTTCTGATATAGTAGCTAGTGAATTAAGTACAGTTCCTGATATAACAGTAGCTAGTGAATTAAGTAGTTCCTGATATAACAGTAGCTAGTTAATTTAGGTCAGTTCAAGAAATTGAATTGAATTAGGTTATAAGGTGCACCAACACATGAAAGGTTGTATGGCGCCTAACAGGAACGAACATGCCAGGTTCATCCTCCATTTACATCGAGATAAAATATGGAGAATGGACCTAGAACCTTCTCACCTGCAGAACTGCATAATTGCTGTAAATTCTACTGTAGACACTCCATGTATGCTGGAGCAGCCACATTTCTTGTTTTCCTGCCCCTCTCTAGTGATTTGAGCAAGATGGCACCTGAAACAATGCAGGGGTCTTGATGAAGACCTTTAATGAGCATGAACAAACAAGAAATGTCCCTGTAAGTGACAAATGCCCCCGAAGTGGTTTTGACCTTTGCTCTCTAAGTGTGACCTTGGAGCCACAGACCTGGATTTTGACCGCGACACATCATCGTGTTGTGATGAGCACTTTTGCCAAGTTATTTGAAAATCCATCCATGAATGCGAGTTATTAACCGGACAATAAAGTACTTATTTTTGACCTTTGACCTCTAAGTGTGACCTTGACCTTGGGGCCAAGGACCTGGTTTTTGCACGCAACATATTGTCTTGTTATTTGAAAATTCGTCCATGAATGTCAGAGTTATTGACCGGACACGATAGTACGGATGAACGGACGGACGGACTGACTGACGGATGGACAATGCAACTACTATATGGTGCCCTTTAGGGGCATAAAAATGATAAAACAAATTTTTGGGTGGGGAGAGTTTCTATCCCTATGCCTTCAATCTGACGGGATCTGAGGTGAGCCTATTCTTTGCCCGGGAACTACACGGGGCAGTTCATGATATAACAGTAGCCTGTTAATTAAGCAGAGTTCATGATATAACAGTACAGTTCAGGATATAACAGTGGCTAGTTAATTAAGTACAGTTCAAGATATAACTGTAGCTAGTTTTTAAGTGCATTTCATAATATAACAGTTACTAGTTAATTAAGTACAGTTCATGATGCAACAGTAGCTAGTTACTTGATATAACAGTAGCTAGTTACTTAAGTACAGTTCATGATATAACAGTAGCTAGTTACTTAAGTACAGTTCATGATATAACAGTAGCTAGGTAATTAAGCACAGTTCATAATATAACAGTAGCTTGTTAATTATGATATCTGACATAACAGTAGTTAGTTATTTAAGTACAGTTCATGATCAAACAGTAGCTAGTTAATTAAGTACAGTTCATCATCAAACAGTAGCTAGTTAATTAAGTACAGTTCCTGATATAACTGTAGCTAGTTAATTAAGTACAGTTCATGATATAACAGTAGCTAGTTAATTATGAACAGTTCATGATATACCTGTAGTTAGTTAAGTACAGTTCATGATATAACTGTAGCTAGTTCATTATGAACAGTTCATGATATAACTGTAGTTAGTTAAGTACAGTTCATGATATAACTGTAGCTAGTTAATTAAGTACAGTTCCTGATATAACAGTAGCTAGTTAATTATGAACAGTTCAAGATATAACTGTAGTTAGTTAAGTACAGTTCCTGATATAACAGTAGCTAGTTAATTATGAACAGTTCAAGATATAACTGTAGTTAGTTAATTAAGTACATTTCATGATATAACAGTTGCTATTCATTGTTTACAGTTCATGATATAACAGTAGGTAGTTAATTAAGTATAGATCAGGATGCAAGAGTAGCTAGTTAATTAAATACAGTTCATAATATAACAGCATCTAGTCAATTAAGTACAGATCATGATATAACAGTAGCTAGATAATTAAGTATAGATCAGGATGCAAAAGTAGCTAGTTAATTAAGTACAGATCATGATGTAACAGTAGCTAGTCAATTAAATACAGTTCATGATGTAACAGTAGCTAGTTAATTAAGTACAGTTAATGATATAACAGTAGCTAGTCAATTAAGTACAGATCATGATGTAACAGTAGCTAGTCAATTAAGTACAGATCATGATGTAACAGTAGCTAGTCATTTAAGTACAGATCATGATGTAACAGTAGCTAGTCAATTAAATACAGTTCATGATGTAACAGTAGCTAGTCAATTAAGTATAGATCAGGATGCAAAAGTAGCTAGTTAATTAAGTACAGATCATGATGTAACAGTAGCTAGTTAATACAGTACAGTTAATGATATAACAGTAGCTAGTCAATTAAGTACAGATCATGATGTAACAGTAGCTAGTCAATTAAATACAGTTCATGATGTAACAGTAGCTAGTCAATTAAGTATAGATCAGGATGCAAAAGTAGCTAGTTAATTAAGTACAGATCATGATGTAACAGTAGCTAGTTAATTAAGTACAGTTAATGATATAACAGTAGCTAGTCAATTAAGTACAGATCATGATGTAACAGTAGCTAGTCAATTAAATACAGTTCATGATGTAACAGTAGCTAGTCAATTAAGTATAGATCAGGATGCAAAAGTAGCTAGTTAATTAAGTACAGATCATGATGTAACAGTAGCTAGTCAATTAAGTATAGATCAGGATGCAAAAGTAGCTAGTTAATTAAGTACAGATCATGATGTAACAGTAGCTAGTCATTTAAGTACAGATCATGATGCAACAGTAGCTAGTCAATTAAGTACAGATCATGATGTAACAGTAGCTAGTCAATTAAGTACAGATCATGATGTAACAGTAGCTAGTTAATTAAGTACAGATCATGATGTAACAGTAGCTAGTCAATTAAATACAGTTCATGATGTAACAGTAGCTAGTTAATTAAGTACAGTTAATGATATAACAGTAGCTAGTCAATTAAGTACAGATCATGATGTAACAGTAGCTAGTCATTTAAGTACAGATCATGATGTAACAGTAGCTAGTCATTTAAGTACAGTTCATGATATAACAGTAGTTAATTAAGTACAGATCATGATATTACAGTAGCTAGTTAATCAACACAAGACCTCAGTCTGAGGGTGTCTCGCCCACCGCGGCAAACGGCATATGAAATATTTTATTAAATTTGTGCTTAAATGATGTCCACCAAAGACAACACTTCAAATGATCAAGTATCAAACAAATAAAAGCGAGGTAATCATAAGAAGTTAAGTTACTGAGGTTAAGTGGTTTAACCAGGGTGTAGTTTTGGGAAAATAACGCAAAATATGACTTGACCTTGGTATTTTTTGTCGTTCAGCGATGTCCACCAGTGCCAACAATGCATAAGACCAAGTATCAAACAAAGACAGGACCTCGGTCTGAGGGTGTCTCACGCACCGCGGCAAACAGCATATGAAATATTTTATTAAATTTGTGCTTAAATGATGTCCACCAAAGACAACACTTCAAATGATCAAGTATGAAACAAATAAAAGCAAGGTAATCATAAGAAGTTAAGTTACTGAGGTTAAGTGGTTTATCCAGGGTGTAGTTTTGGCAAAATATGACCCTGACCTGTGTATTTTTTGTCATTTAGCGATGTCCATCAATGCCAACAATACATATGACCAAGTATCAAACAAAGAAATTAAAGGTATCAGAAAAAGTTAACTGAGGTTAACTTACCTAACCCAACTGATGTTTAGGGTAAATAACGCAAAATATGACCTTCACCTTGGTATTTTTTGTCGTTCAGCGATGTCCACCAATGCCAACAATACATATGACCAAGTATCAAAGATATAAAGTGAGGCAATCACATAAAGTTAACTGAGGTTAAGTTACCTAACCAAGGTTAAGTTTGGGGATAATAAGTAAAATATGACCTTGACTTGGTAATTTTTGTCATTCAATGATGTCCACCAATGCCAACAATACATATGACCAATTATCAAACAAAGAAAATGAGGCAATCACATACAGTTAACCGCGGTTAAGTTACCTAACCAAAATTGTTACCTAACCAAGGTTAAGTTTTGGGAAAATAACACAAAATATGATCCTGACCTTGTTAATTTTGGCATTACGTGATGTCCTTTGACCCAACAATGAATCTGGCAAAGTTTCATAAAAAATTGAGCAGCGGTTGTTGAGATATAGTTGATTTAAAATGCGGACGCTGCCAGAAAAACGACTGCTATGTCTCACTACCCATTATCATGGGCGAGACAAAAATGAGGCAATCACATACAGTTAACCGAGGTTAACTTATCTAACCAAAGTTGTTACCTAACCAAGGTTAAGTTTTGGAAAATAATGCAAAATATGATATTGACCTTGGTAATTTTGGCATTACCCAACAAAGCATCTGAGAAAGTTTCAGAAAAATTCGGGCAGCGGTTGTTGAAATATAGTTGATTTAAAGTGTAGACGCCGCCGGAAAAGAGATTGCTATGTCTCGCTACCCATTATCTGAGACAAAAAGTTAATGATAATTATACAATGTAACATTAGCAAGTTTAATTAAGTACAGTTTATTATATAACAGTAACTAGTTAAGTCCAAACTATAACATTTGCTAAGTAATTAACTTAAAGTCAGCTGAGATGAAAGTGTTAATAAACATAGCCCGCTTCAAACACATCCTGCTGGTCATACCATTTCTGTTTAATAAAAATGGCATAAACAGCAACATGCTTAAGTATGGGAAAAAGAAACAGTTATGTTTATTCACAATATCATACTGCAGTGGACATGATCTAGATGTTGTTTTTTTGAAATCACAATATCATTCTATTAAGTATGCCTACCTAATGATCAATAAACTACCATGTATTGAATTGAATTGAATTGGATTTTATAGTCGCACCAACAGCTAAGGTCATATGGCGACTTTCCAGCTTCAACTGGTGGAGGAAGACCCCAGGTGCCCCTCCGGGAAATTTTCGTGCACGGGCGGGCACCTGGGTAGAACCACCCACGTTCCGCAAGCCAGCTGGATAGCTTCCTCACATAAAGATTCCTAGGCCCCTGAGGGATCGAACCTACAGCGATGAGGGGCAAATGATTGCAAGTCAGAGACTCTAAACTACCATGTATAAATCACCAACAAGCTAAAAGGAGCCGCAGGTGCTCATTGGTCATTCATGTCAGTTACATACAGAAAACTAGAAATTGTTATTGTCCATGGGACAAAAATGCTCTAGGTCCAACCGTTCTCTATCGACCCGAGATCGTTTTGATATTCAATATCCCTGTGAATGTATCTACTATCTGTATCAGTAATATCTACTGGTCATGACCAACCATCCTTCCAAGTTTGAGGACCCTAGGTCCAACCATTCTCTAGTTATTGATCGGACATTGTTTTGTTATTGATCGGGGATCGTTTTGATAGTCTGTTTTGTTATTGATCGGGGATCGTTTTGATAGTCAATGTCACACGACCTTGACCTTTGACCTAGTGACACCAAAATCAATAGGGGTCATCTACTGGTCATGACCAACCATCCTTCCAAGTTTGAGGACCCTAGGTCCAACTATTGTGTAATTATTGATCGGACATCGTTTCGATAGTCAATGTCACTGCGACCTTGACCTTTGACTTAGTGACCCAAAATCAATAGGGTCATCTACTGGTCATGACTATCCATCCTTCCAAAAAGTTTGAGGACCCTAGGTCCAACCATTGTCGAGTTATTGATCGGACATCGTTTTCATAGTCAATGTCACCGCGACCGTGACCTTTGACCTAGTATCCCCAAAATCAATAGGGTCATCTACTGGTCATGACCAACCACCCTTCCAAGTTTGAGGACCCTAGGTCCAACCATTCTCTAGTTATTGATCGGACATCGATTTGATAGTCAATGTCACCGCGACCTAGACCTTTGACCTAGTGACCCCAAAATCAATAGGGGTCATCTACTTGTCATGACCAACCTTCCTTCCAAGTTTGAGGACCCTAGGTCCAACCATTCTCTAGTTATTGATTGGACATTGTTTTGATAGTCAAGGTCACCATGATCTTGACCTTTGACCTAGTGACCCCAAATCAATAGGGGTCATCTACTTGTCATGACCAACCATCCTTCCAAGTTTGAGGACCCTAGGTCCAACCATTCTCTAGTTATTGATCGGACATCGTTCGTGAAACAGACACACACACACACAGACCTACAGCCAGAAAGCACAAAATCAACATGGCTCCCCTACCACACGGGGGGCCATAATAAATGTTCTGGTGCAGCAGTTTTAGACAGTAATTTTATTACATCTTTGTAAAGGATGGCAATTTCTTACGTTGGTTATGATCATGACTTTGGTCTCACTTCTTATATTTTGGCACATCAGCAAATAGAAGAACAGGCACCTTTCAAAAGACAATACTAACCACAGAATTGACAACACTCCTGATTAAGCACCACCTGGTGCTATTATTTTTGATGAAATTTATGAATTTCACTCATGTTTAAACCATGCAAACTCAGAAATTCTGTCTCACTCAGATGCTTTGTTTCTAAAATAGATATTTATTATTTCTTAATTATGCAAAACGAAAAGATAATATGATATATTTTAAATGGACTGATGAAGAAATAAATTGCTATAAATTGTGCAAAAAAAAACAACGGAAAAGAGGTGAAATCACTGTGGAGGAAGTACAAAATTGGCGAAATGCGCCTATCTGGAGAAAGTCTACGATGTGATCTTAAGGAAAATCCTGAAAAAAGTGTTTTAAGAACTCTTTATTGAACGATCGAAACTGACAATACAGGACATCATGGTGTTTCTGAAAACTTACCTTGACAAAAATTCTCTTCACCTTGCTGGAGTAGTGTACAAGACTACAACTGTAGAATGGGGACCCGAGAGTTGTTAAAGAAAGGTATGTAAATGTCCAAAAAATACTTCCAGACATACCAAGTTTGGTTTCTCTAAGTGTTATAGTATTGAAAATACGGTCCGGACAAGCATTTTCTATGACAGGTCACATGTCAAGGTCACAATGACCTTATTTTGGTACGCGACACACCGCTATCCCAAGATATATTCACATACCAAGTTTGGTGTCTCCAAGTGTTATAGTATTGAACATACGGTCCGGACAAGCATTTTCTATGACAGAGGTCACAGGTCAAGATCACAATGACCTTTTTTTGGTACGCGACACATCGCTATCCCAAGATGTATTCACATACCAAGTTTGGTATCTATCAGTGTTATAGTATTGAAAATACGGTCCGGACAAGCATTTTCTATGACAGAGGTCATAGGTCAAGGTCACAGTGACCTTATTTTGGTACACGACACACCGCTATCCCAAGATGTATCCACATCCCGAGTTTGTTATCTCTAAGTGTTATAGTATTGAAAATACGGTCCAGACAAGCATTTTCTATGACAGAGGTCACAGGTCAAGGTCACAATGACCTTATTTTGGTAAGCGACACACCGCTATCCCAAGATGTATTCACATACCAAGTTTGGTATCTCTTAAGTGTTATAGTATTGAAAAAACGGTCCAGACAAACATTTTCTATGACAGAGGTCACATGTCAAGGTCAAGGTCATAGTGACCTTATTTTGGTACGTGACACATCGCTATCCCAAGATGTATCCACATACCAAGTTTGGTATCTCTTAGTGTTATAGTATTAAAAATATGGTCCGGAAAAGCATTTCTATGCATTTTCTATGACAGAGGTCACAGGTCAAGGTCACAATGACCTTATTTTGGTACGCGATACACCGCTATCCCAAGATGTATTCACATACCAAGTTTGGTATCTCTTAGTGTTATAGTATTGAAACAAGAGGCCCAAGAGGGCCTGTGAACTACTGGCTGTTATACCATTGATGAATCGAGTCGTACTACATGGTGTCTAGAGTGTACACAAGGTTTTTCAAGTATTTGACCTAGTGATCTAGTTTTTGACCCCATGGGACCCATTTTCGAACTTGACCAAAATATAATTAAGACAACATTTCGACAAAGTTCCATCAAGATTGGGTCAGAAATATGGCCTCTAGAGTGTACTAGTGACCTAGTTTTTGACCCTGTGTGACCCATTTTCGAACTTTAGCAAGCTATAATTGAGACAAGTATTCTGACAAAATTGCATCAAGATCGGGTCAAAAATATGGCCTCTAGAGTGTACACACGGTTTTTTCAAAGTTTGACCTAGTGGTGACCTAGTTTTTAACATCATGTGACCCATTTTTGAACTTGACCAAGATATAATTAAGACAAACATTTTGACAAAGAGTGTACACAAGGTTTTTCCAATATTTGACCTAGTGACCTAGTTTTTAACCCCATGTGACCCATTTTCAAACTTGACCAAGATATAATTAAGACAAACATTCTGACAAAGTTGCATCAAGCTCGGGTCAAAAATATGGCCTATAGAGTGTACCCAAGTTTTTTTTAATATTTGACCTAGTGACCTAGTTTTTAACTTCATGTGACCCATTTCCGAACTTGATCAAGATATAATTAAGATAAACAATTTGACAAAATTTCATCAAGATTGGGTAACAAATATGACCTCTAGAGTGTACACAAGTTTTTTCAAGTATTTGACCTAGTGACCTAGTTTTTGACCCCATATGACCCATTTTTGAACTTGACCGAGATTTCATTGAGACAAACATTCTGACAAAGTTTCATCAAGATCAGGTCAAAAATATGGCCTCTAGAGTGTACACACGGTTTTTCCAAAGTTTGACCTAGTGACCTAGTTTTTAACCCCATGTGACCCATTTTCAAACTTGACCAAGATATAATTAAGACAAACATTCTGACAAAGTTGCATCAAGCTCGGGTCAAAAATATGGCCTTTAGAGTGCACACAAGGTTTTTCCAATATTTGACCTAGTGACCTAGTTTTTGACCCCACATGACCCATTTTCGCAGTTGACCGAGATTTCATTGAGACAAACATTCTGACAAAGTTTCATGATGATTGCATCAGAAATGTGGCCTCTAGAGTGAACACAAGCAAAAGTTAACGGACGGACGACGGACGGACGACGGACGACGGACAACACACCATCCCATAAGCTCTGCTGGCCCTTGGCCAGTAGAGCTAAAAATGGTCTGGACAAGCATTTTCTATGACAGAGGTCACAGGTCAAGGTCACAGAGACCTTATTTTGGTATGTGACACACCACTATCCCAAGATGTATCCACATACCAAGTTTGGTATCTCAAAGTCTTATAGTATTGAAAATATGGCCCGGACAAGCATTTTCGGAACATTTTCTATGACAGAGGGCACAGGTCAAGGTCACTGTGACCTTATTTTGGTATGCGACACACCATTATTCCAAGATGTATTCAAATATCAAGTTTGGTATCTCTAAGTGTTATAGTATTGAAAATACGGACCAGACAAGCATTTTCTATGACAGATGTCACAGGTCAAGGCGACTTTTTTTTGGTACGTGACACACCACTATCCCAAGATGTATCCACATACCAAGTTTGGTATCTTAAAGTCTTATAGTATTGAAAATATGGCCCGGACAAGCATTTCGGAAGGACGGACGGACAGGGTGCAAACCTATAGTACCCCCCGGGACCGGTGGGGGACTAATAAAAGTAAGAAATTATGTTATTTTGAATGTATTGAAAATGTTTATCATATAATTATGACATTGCTACTTTATTTTGTTTTTATTGTTTTATTCTCATCTGCATTTGTAGAACCAGGAAGAACAAGCAACTGGAGGGAGAAATGGAGATATCACCGAGGTAATCCATCGATGGGGCTAAAAGTTTGCATATTCGGCATGATAGAGAGAGCCTTGAATACACTGATAACTGGTAAACGACACAGGCTGAGGACCGAGAAAACTCTTCTGCCCTTGATAAAGCAACATGTTAAACCTGGTAAATGTAGCAAGATATATATAGCAACTTGTATATAAATGATATTGATATACATGTATCACCATGAATAGCATAATAATCATCATACCATTATCACTATGAATTCATGGACGTACTTGCGTTCATGAACATAAAGAACAGAATCGCAGTTTTAATGGTCAACATCACGAGGAAAATCAGTATTACATAGTATTACACGGATATGTAAATTATACTATTATTTCATTGTAAATTAGTTGCACTGACTGTGTTCATGTATAATATATATTAGCAATGTATGTATTATTCAGGCTCTATAGTGATGGCTGGAGATCGTAATGTAACCTCAACAAAGAAAGGCTTCAACCACTTCACAGTAGTACACAAGTATGCCTACAAGAAGGAATACCGAAACGTAGAAACGAATGCAATTGTTACCGTAAATACTAACAGGAATGAGGGGGCTTGAAAGCATGCGTAAGACCACTTTAGGAAAATAGTAGGAACCAAGTTAATGCAGTTTGAGGGACATTTGGCCAAAATCATGTGGCGATCAGAGGCTAAAGGTTTGGTGTAGTTCTTCGAGTAGGAAGTGTGTTTACCTTGAACAATCTGCCTAATTATACTTGCACGACACCGTTCTTAGATTAGTGGACTGGAGCACCTACTGCAGATAACAGTATTGAATTGTACATAACTAACGAGCCCACCGGATCTGAAGGTGAATGAAAACTACAATGTCACGGGTGAAGATGCGTGGGACGTCAGAGAAACCATTGGTCATTAGCTGAGATGAAGGAGAGAAGCAAGTGAACCAAAAGTAACTACTAAGGGCAAGGATACATAGGAATCCGGGAACCTGCCCTACTCTTATTATCGAAACGATTCCTATGGTTCTTTAACGTGCTCGGAGGATAGAACGATACACAGGACTGCCCGGTTTATGTCCCCATCCGACGGACGGGGCTAAGCAGTACCTGAAATGTGCATACCACATAGGAAAACTAGGACTGCGTCTAATGCTTTCGAGTACTTTGCATACTTTTCTTATTGCCCAAAGGACTCTACAAGGAAGTTAGCCAATACAATTTTGTTGAACTCATTCATCTGACAATGGATGTGTTGCTCTTCCTCATCTGACGATGGATGTGTTGCTCTTCATGTGAAGATTATCTAAGAAGTTCCAAAGTAGGGTTTTGAATTTCAGTTGAGTTGGGCTATTTGAGTGCAAAGCACATTAAGTCTAAAGGACCTCACTGAGTGTGAAGGTGTGTTCATTGACAAACTGAATGAGATCAGCTCAGGAGTCCGACTATAATAATGTGGCACAGAGTGTTTAAAGCAACACCGAGATTGAAGGATTTACTGACAAAAGATGAAGCGGAAAAATACACTCAAGAACTGAAGTACCATCACCAGCAGAGAAATCTTATTTGGAAAATGTCCCCCGAGTATGACAGAATTTAGTTAAAATCTAGAAAACAGGTTTCAGGACACATCAATAGTGGGCACTATGATAGTGCTTGTTTCTTGCAACACTGTGACTGCAGAGCTTTTGTCCAGTATGGCGTTCAGCAATTTAAGGCTTGGTTATGACAATCAAGGGGAAGGTGATGCTGACACACCTGTGTGTCAGAGTATCAGAAGAACAAGTCACTGGTTATTGGCAGTTACAACAACAGTGAACTGGTAGACATAATGTCAGAGGTCAACAGAAAGTACAGTGACAGGTTGCCCAATGTGTAGATCATTCTTAGTGCTGCCATCCATTGATATCAAAGATGAAGATTACCGAAACTACCTCAGAAACTCTACCAAGTCTTGAAAATATTTTTCTGTTCAAAAGATGATGTAGAGGAATTGAGCATTGCAGATCTGAGAAATGTTTGTTAGAAATGAAACCAAAATGTCATTTAAATTTTGCAAATGCCAAACATTATCTCTAACAGATGAATACATACTTGTCAAAATGCTGCAGGTGATGGATTGAGATGCAAATGAATGAATGAATGGTGTTTTACGGCACGTCGACACATAAATAGGTCATATTGTGCGCAAAAAGTGAAGACAAATGAAGAAATGAAGAATTAATTAAAAATTAATGTAAATATATAAAGATAAAACTATTAAAAAATAAGGGATGATCAGGTGTAATATAAACTATGTATGTAAATCAATAAATGCCCGTCAACGGGTATATAAACAAGTAAATATATACAAGAGGTCAATGACCTTGAAGCTCTACTGATTGATTTTGATTTCAGGAAGTAGTCGCTACAAACTTGTTTTTTGAAAATTTATTTTTAGCCGTGGCGGCCATCTTGAATTTCCGGCCGACCTGATATTTTGCTAGGATCAATTAGACATCAAGAGCAACATTCCTGTGAAGTTCATGAAAATCCGTCAAGTAGTTTCAGAGGAGTAGTCGCTACAAGTTTTCATTATATAATTCTATGTAAACAAAGATGGCCGCTGATAGCCATGTTTAACATGTAATCAAAATGATTTTTGACAAGGACCAACATCATGTAATGCTGATCATTTTAGAAAAAGTCCCATATCAATATCACTTATAGTTTTCAAGAAGTAGTCGCTACAAACTTGCATTTTGAAAATCTATTTTTAGCCATGCGGCCATCTTGAATTTCCGGCCGACCTGAAATTTTGCTAGGATCAATAAGACATCAAGAGCAACATTTCTGTGAAGTTTCATGAAAATCCGTCAAGTAGTTTCAGAGGAGTTGTCGCTACAAGTTTTCATTATATAACTCCATGTAAACAAAGATGGCCACTGGCAGCAATGTTTAATGTCGAATCAAAATAATGTTCGACTCGGATAACCATCATGTCATGCTGATCATTTTAGAAAAAATCCCATATCAATATCACTTATAGTTTTCAAGAAGTAGTCGCTACAAACTTGTATTTTGAAAATCTATTTTTAGCCGTGGCGGCCATCTTGAATTTCCGGACGACCTGAAATTTTACTAGGATCATTTAGACATCAACAGCAACATTCCTGTGAAGTTTCATGAAAATCCGTCAAGTAGTTTCAGAGGAGTAGTCGCTACAAGTTTTCATTATATAACTCTATGTAAACAAAGATGGCCGCTGGCAGCCATGTTTAACGTCAAATCAAAACGATTTTCGACAAGGACCAACATCATGTCATGCTGATCATTTTAGAAAAAGTCCCATAATAACAAGGGGTCAATGACCTTGAATCTCTACTGATAGATATTTGATAGCTAGGTCAACATTCCTGTGAAGTTTCATGAAAATCCATCAAGTAGTTTCATAGGAGTAGTCGCTACAAGTTTTCATTATATAACTCTATGTAAACAAAGATGGCCGCTGGCGGCCATGTTTAATGTCAAATCAAAATAATTTTTGACAAGGACCAACATCATGACATGCTGATTATTTTAGAAAAAGTCCCATATCACTATCACTTATAGTTTTCAAGAAGTAGTCGCCATGAACATGTCTTTTGAAAATCTATTTTTAGCCGTGGTGGCCATCTTGAATTTCCGGCCGACCTGAAGTTTTGCTAGGATCAATAAGACATAAAGAGCACCGGTCTAGGACAACTTCCTCTCGACGAATGTTTCATGAAAATCCATCAAGTAGTTTCAGAGGAGTAGTCGCTACAAGTTTTCATAATATAACTCTATGTAAACAAAGATGGCCACTGGCAGCCATGTTTAACGTCGAATCAAAATAATGTTCGACTCGGATAAACATCATGTCATGCTGATCATTTTAGAAAAAGTCCCATATCAATATCTCTTATAGTTTTCAAGAAGTAGTCGCTACAAACTTATTTTTTAACAAGAGGTCAATGACCTTGAAGCTCTACTGATTGATTTTGATTTCAGGAAGTAGTCGCTACAGACTTGTTTTTTGAAAATCTATTTTTAACCGTGGTGGCCATCTTGAATTTCTGGCCGACCTGAAATTTTGCTAGGATCAATAAGACATTAAGAGCAACATTCCTGTGAAGTTTCATGAAAATCCGTCAAGTAGTTTCAGAGAAGTAGTGGCTACAATTTTCATTATATAACTCTATGTAAACAAAGATGGCCGCTGGCAGCCATGTTTAACGTCAAATCAAAACGATTTTCGACAAGGACCAACATCACGTCATACTGATCAATTTAGAAAAAGTCCCATATCAATATCTCTTATTGTTTTGAAGAAGTAGTCGCTACTAACTTATTTATTTTAAATCTATTTTTAGCTGTGGCGGCCATCTTGAATTTCCGGCCAACCTGAAATTTTCTAGGATCAACTAGACATCAAGAGCAACATTCCTGTGAAGTTTCATGAACATCCGTCAAGTAGTTTCAGAGGAGTAGTCGCTACAAGTTTTTACTATATAACTCTATGTAACCAAAGATGGCCACTGGCAGCCATGTTTAACGTCGAATCAAAATAATTTTCCACAAGGATCTACATCATGTCATGCTGATCATTTTAGAAAAAGTCCCATATCAATATCACTTATAGTTTTCAAGAAGTAGTCGCTACAAACTTATTTTTTAACAAGAGGCCCAAGAGGGCCTGTGGACGCTCTACTGGCTAATATGGCTCTTACGACATCAATGAAGCAAGTGACTATCGTCTTAAAGAGGCAAAATATAGCATTTTTAACTATATCAAGAGCAGTAACTCTGTCATTACTGGTCCGATCTGGCTGGTTTTCCAAGTTGGAGAGTAGAGATAATAAAAATAAATAAAATAAAAAAATTAAAAAAAATAAAATTTCGCAAAAAAAATTCATTTTTTTTTTCAAAAACAAATATAAAAAAAAATTCGCAAAAACAATTTCGCAAAAAAAAATTAAAAAAAAAATAATCAAAAAAAAAAATAATCAAAATGAAAAACATGCAAAACCTCAATATACAAACTTTGGACCCCCGAGGCACGGCCATTTTTGACCCCGGGGACTTTATTTGAACAAACTTGATAGTCTAGGCGTTGACGATCATTTTAAAAGAAAAACTGTTGAAATCTGTCCAGCGGTTCTGGAGAAGAAGATTTTTTAAGGTTTCGACCATATATGGTAATGGCAGCCACCTTGGATGTAGCGCTGACCTAATTTTAACAAATCTAAAAAGCATTCATCTAAGGATCATCCATTTGAAGTTTGATCAAAATTAGCCAAGCGGTTTCTGACGAGAAGTCGTTTGAAGAATTCCCTATACATGTCTATGTAAAACATGTGACCCTTGGGGCGGGGCCAAATGTGACCCTAAGGTCACCATTTGAACAAACTTGGTAAAGGACCATAAGCTTATAGTAAATGCAAAATATCAAACCTCTGGCTCTTGTAGTTTCTGAGAAGAAGATTTTTTAAAAAAAAATCCTATATAAGTCTATGTAAAACTGTGACCCCCGGGGCGGGGACAAATTTGACCCCAGGGTCACCATTTGAATAAACTTAGTAGAGGACCATAAGCTGATGCTACATGTAATACATGAGAGCTCTGTGCCTTGTGGTTTCAGAGAAGAAGATTTTTTAAAGTTGTTTCCTACATGTCTATATGAAAAACATGCAAAACCTCAATATACAAATTTTGGACCCCCGGGGCACGGCCATTTTTGACCCCAGGGACTTTATTTGAACAAACTTGATAGTCTAGGCGTTGACGATCATTTTAAAAGAAAAACTGTTGAAATCTGTCCAGCGGTTCTGGAGAAGAAGATTTGTTAAGCTTTCGACCATATATGGTAATGGCAGCCATCTTGGATGTAGCGCTGACCTAATTTTAACAAATCTAAAAAGCATTCATCTAAGGATCATCCATGTGAAGTTTAGTCAAAATTAGCCAAGCGGTTTCTGAGGAGAAGTCGTTTGAAGAAAAGTTAACGGCCGGACGCCGGACAACACACCATCCCATAAGCTCTGCTGGCCGCCTTTGGCCAGTAGAGCTAAAAATCTATTTTTAGCTGTGACGGCCATCTTGAATTTCCGGCCGACCTGAAATTTTTCTAGGATCAATTAGACATCAAGAGCAACATTCCTGTAAAGTTTCATGACAATCCGCCAAGTAGTTTCAGAGGAGTAGTCGCTACAAGTTTTTACTATATAACTCTATGTAAACAAAGATGGCCGCTGGCAGCCATGTTTAACATTGAATCAAAACGATTTTTGACTAGGATCAACATCATGTCATGCTGATCATTTTAGAAAAAGTCCCATATCAATATCACTTATAGTTTTCAAGAAGTAGTCGCTACAAACTTGTATTTTAAAACTCTATTTTTAGCTTTGGCGGCCATCTTGGATTTCACATCAACATGAATTTTTGCTAGGATCAACTAGACTTTATGGGCGGGCAACATTTCTGTAAAGTTTCATGAATATCCATCCAGTAGTTTCAGAGGAGTTGTCGCTACAAATAAAAGTTTATGGACAGACGGACGACGGACGCCGCACCACGGCATAAGCTCTGCTGATCTCTGATCAGTAGAGCTAAAAGTCTATTTTTAGCCGTGGCGGCCATCTTGAATTTCCGGCCGACCTGAAATTTTGCTAGGATCAATTAGACATCAAGAACAACATTCCCGTGAAGTTTCATGAAAATCCGTGAAGTAGTTTCAGAGGAGTAGTCGCTACAAGTTTTCATTATATAACTCTATGTAAACAAAGATGGCCGCTGGCAGCCATGTTTAACGTCGAATCAAAACGATTTTCGACAAGGACCAACACCATGTCATACTGATCATTTTAGAACAAGTCCCATATCAATATCTCTTATAGTTTTCAAGAGGTAGTCGCTACAAACTTATTTATTTTTAATCTATTTTTAGCTGTGGTGGCCATCTTGAATTTCTGGCAAGCCTGAAATTTTTCTAGAATCAAAAAGACATCAAGAGCAACATTCCTGTGAAGTTTCATGAAAATCCGTCAAGTAGTTTCAGAGGAGTAGTCGCTACAAGTTTTTACTATATAACTCTATGTAAACAAAGATGGCCGCTGGCAGCCATGTTTAACGTTGAATCAAAACGATTTTTGACAAGGACCAACATCATATCATGCTGATCATTTTAGAAAAGTCAGATATCAATATCACTTATACTTTTCAAGAAGTAGTCGCTACAAACTTGTATTTTAAAACTCTATTTTTAGCTTTGGCGGCCATCTTGGATTTCACATCAACATGAATTTTTGCTAGGATCAACAAGACTTTATGGGCAACATTTCTGTAAAGTTTCATGAATATCCATCTAGTAGTTTCAGAGGAGAAGTCGCTACAAATAAAAGTTTACGGACAGACAGACGGACGACGGACGCCGCACCACGGCATAAGCTCTGCTGATCTCTGATCAGTCGAGCTAAAAACACATGATAATGATTTATATAGTCTGATCTCTTTTAGGAAATCTAAAACTAAACTAAAATCTACAGTATCAAATAACTCTTTCATAGTATTAACATTGTAGTACCTTTGACGCATAGGATCAAAGTCTACACATTCCAATAAGATGTGTTTGACCGTTAACGGTGCAAAGCAGGGTATACATTCTGGTAATTGCTCACCTTGTAATAAATATGAATGAGAATAATGTGTATGCCCTATCCTGCACCGGTCTAGGACAACTTCCTCTCGACGAATGGGTCTACTAGAAGAACGCCATTCTCCGAGTAACGGTTTAATTGGATGGAGTTTATTGTTAACTGACAAATCCCAAGCCGTTTGCCAAGAGTTACGAATATATGTGTTAATACAACTTTTAAAATCAGTATAAGGTAATTTGGTATTAGATATATGTAAATCTAATGCTGCCTTAGCAGCACTATCAGCTCTATCATTACCACGTATTCCTACATGGTTTGGAAGCCAGTAGAAAATAATAACATTATCAATTATAAGAGAATTGTACTTTTCTAAAAGTTGAAGCACAACTGGGTTATCATGTTTCATACTACCCAGTGCCTGAAGAGATGAAAGGGAATCAGAAAAGATTACAAAATGGTCATCATCAGATTCCTGAATATAATTTAAGGCAAGTTCAATTGCCTTAAGTTCAGCTGAAAAGATAGAGGCCTTGTCAGGCAGGCTTCTCTTTATGCTGTGTTTGTGAACAGCTGCTGCAGCTACATTATCTCCATCTTTAGAGCCATCTGTGAAGATATGTTGAAAGTCGCTGTATTTCGATTTAATTTCATTAAATTTGCTTTGAAAGACAGTAGGGTCTGTACTGGATTTGTTATTATTACAAAGATTAAAAATAATTGTTGGAGTTACCAAAGTCCACGGTGGAATTTGTGGTACTTTGTACTTGGCAATCAAATTTAGGTCGATTTCAGTGTCTCTTAATTTTGGTTTTATACGAAGACCAAATGGTCGAATGGCCTTCGGTTTTCGATCAAAAAGAGGTTCACAACTAGGATTAAAAACATTATCGAAAGTTGGGTTTGATGAGATGCAGAAGACAGCAGGATAAACATAATACTTGAAACAAATAAAGTTATATATTACATCAGTTTCGCTACAGGATCAGGTGACTGATATCTTTGAGATGAAAGGGACATTGCAAAGCCTACTTAAAAACAACTACGATGGTGTTTTAAGAGATTCCTTTAGAACTGAATTGAATTGAATTGAATGTTGTTTAACGGCTCATCAACACAGTATAGGTTATTTAGAGCCGCCCCAGAGAGAGGGGAATGATACATAGGAATCCGGGAACCTGCCCTACTCTTATTATCGAATAGATTCCTATGGTTCTTTAACGTGCTCGGAAGATAGACCTTTAGAGAAACCATTATTCACGACAAATCAACAGGAAGTGTTTTTTTATCAACTGAACACAACATATCGCATACGTTCAACACCGACGGCGTGCACTTTTATAGTTTTTCGTAAAAACATGGCCTGTATATTTAGTAATAAAATGAGCTGCCCCAAGTGGCCAGGTTTTCCAATTCCAAGCAGAATATAACTGTGTGGGGAATGTGGCAATCTAAAGGAAAGCCAATTTTTCAAACATAATACATAATACAGAAGGTTCGAGTCGGCTCCAACACTATAACCATGAATAATGAATTGAGAATAGGTACCATGGACCTCCAAACCAAAACTTATCTATGGAAATGCCTCAGCATAATGGCAAATATGACTGCTTGACATTTGAACAGCTGGGAAAAGTATTCTCTCAGGGTAAAGGACACGCAAGAGGCTACCCTGTACAACCTGATCCAGTTCAACATAAAGATGTGGAATCAATCTTGAATGATGCAGAACAGGCAATCCCAAATAGGAACAGGTCAGCAAAAGGTATAAAAGATGTTTCAATGACTACTTTGATCCTTTCAACAGCTTGGTGCCAGATAACATGCTTGGTAAGCTCCTTGGTACAACTGAAATATTTGAAACTGGATTTCATCTCGTAACTCAAAGAAACACTTTTACCTAGGTTGCCACAACAATATACCATTGGTCAGTGGCTAGTCAGGATGCAACCTACAAACAAGATGCCAAGGAAACTAGAGCACAATCTTGCTCATTGGAAACCTTAAGAATATCAGAAATGGCCACTGTATTAATATGCCATACTAGGTTTAGATGACACAATGAAACTAGAGTGGCAAACTGACACAATATACGCCCCTCATACGGGGGTCACTCAATAAATAGTGACAATGGTCCGTTATCTAAATAACTATTATAGGAATGTTCATGACATACACAAGCTCCAACTCTGTTGCATTTCTGCAGAGATATGCACATTGGCGTTTATATCTTTTGTAAGGCTTTTCGAAGTTCTCTGTTAACTGTCATATTGCAGCTTGTTGAATTAGTACCGATACACAGTGTGCATCACCATTGCCACATCAGAGCTGATATTTTCGAGATCAAAGACTCACCCTGAGATAGCTACAAAGCTTCTCAGTGCGTTCTACAGCAGTGATGAGATAGCAAAGGCAGGGACCTTAACAAAGCTAACTCAGAACAGGTTGTTGATACCATCATAAGTAAGCCTAATTACTTCTGCTATTAAGAAATAATAAAATTAACAATTATTATGAGAGCGCTTCCAGAATTGGTCGGGAGATTCCAGATACCTCCCCTCAAATTTAAATCTGGAATTGCCCTTAACACAATCAGGGCTGTTCCAGAAATAATAACATTCCACCCAGGGAAGGCATTTTTTATGTAAATTAAATTTGTGCTGGCCAACTTTTGTGTAATACTAATTAAATTAAAACAAAGCCATTCATGTATTATAGAATTTTAAAATTAATTCAATCACAATCACATTTTTGAATCCTAGTGAATCAAGCCAGAACTCCATTCTTGTACGATGAAAATGCTTGATCATATAATTATATGCCACGATCAAACTTATGTCAATTTATTTTCAGTAAATAAGTCATGCAAACTGCAATTTTTTTAATTGGCTTTCAAAACAATTCATAAGTCGGACATTTTTTTAAGCTCCGCCCTCTATTGTTCATGGGTCAGTGACCATGTGCTCCATTGTAGTTTTGTAACCGGAGGCCCAGGGTTCAATCCTCCGTGGTGCCACTGAGTTCCGTCGGTGTGTTCTTGGGCAAGACACTTTTCCTTAGCCTCGTCCGTCGGATGGGGACGTAAACCGGGCGGTCCCGTGTATCGGTCTATCAACCGAGCACGTTAAAGAACCATAGGAATCTATTCGATAATAAGAGTAGGGCAGGTTCCCGGATTCCTATGTATCCTTCCCCTCTCTCTGGGGCGGCTCTAAATAACCTGTACTGTGTTGATGAGCCGTTAAACAACATTCAATTCAATTCAATTCCATTGTAGTTTACATTATTTGTGAGACAACAGGTGCTTCTGTAAATATTTCATTGGTTAAAATCTCCTAGGAATATAAACTTGATTGACAGGTCAGAACTATGCATTGAATGCCAACTCGGTTAATAGAGGCTTGCCTTTACTTAATTTTTTATATATAAAAAAAAACTAGATTAAATTGTGTTGATTTTTATTCAATGACCAAATTCATTTGTTGTTAGAACATTCCACATTATGAATCAAAGATTAAACAATCATAATTTTGTTAATAATTATCAAATGCATCCATGGTCCCCTTTAACTTTCAGTCCCAACTACTTAAAAAGCACCCACGTTTATGATACCTGCTAAGAGCTAGAAATATCTAATTATATTCAATCCTTAATTGAATATTCAGCATGTGCCATGAGCTAGGAAAGAAAATGAAATGGAAAAAGCTGAATACTGTACTATCAACAAGGCATTGCATAATGTTGTTGCATATGAGATGAGGTTTGCAACTGTTGCACATTTTATTAAAAACAAGAGGTCCAAATGGCCCTGAGTCGCTCACCTGAGAATTTTTGCAAAGCGAAAACAGTACAATTAATTATTAGATTGAAAACTTTGTACGACACATTAAGGTAAAAGAACCCTGGGGCACAGCCATTTTATATCCTAGGAACTTCATTTGTATAATTTTTGTAGTCCCGATCATTTATAAATAAAAACTCAAAATCTGTTCAGCGTTTTTTTTTGTAGAATTTTTTAAAGGTTTTGACCATCTAATTTATTATGGTAATGTCAGCCATCTTAGATGTTACACTGCCATAATTTGTATGACTTTGAAAGACACCCCACACCGCTCACCCTCCAACCCCACTCCAACCCCACATCGGCAATCTTGGATGTGGTGTTAGTGTGCACTAATTTTAACAAATTTGAAAATCATTGACCTAAGGATCATCCATGAGAAGTTTGGTCAAAACTTACCAAGAGGTTTTAGAGAATAATATGTTTTCTATATTATTCTACGTAAAACTGTGACCCCCTGGGCGGTAAAAGATTTGACCCCAGGATTACCATTTGAACAAACTTTGTATTAACAAAGTAGATAATTACATGTCTCACCCACTTTGGCGCCGTATACAGTGTTTATCACCAAGCTACGAAAGGGCATGCTTTGATGCTGCCAAAATTGGCGCATATTCAAGTGTCTGGACTATATTGGCTGTAAGTGATGTTATTCAAAGACCTTACGTCTAATTCATCCATTTGCCAATGGAAAAAATGACATGGCCTTCCAAACACTGAACAGGGTGTTTACACCAATCGGTGAGAGTTTGAATACTACAAACGTGAACATTTTCTGATATTGTATGGGTCCAGTCCCCAATCCAGATACGCGGTAGCAGACGTGTGTACCACCAGTAAAATAACTGAGAATGTCACTGAAAAAATCAATCTGTCCGTCCCGAAAAGTCAATATGTTCAAGCATTCGCGTTCACCATCTACAGACAGGTGGCAACTCCCAAAGAAGAGGCGTAGTTCCGCTTCGTCCAAACTGTCGGTGTAAAAGCCATTTATCAATTACAAATAGGTTAGACTCTTTTTCGTAAGCAAACGAAGCAGACATGACTTAGTGATGAAAGCTATGTTAGGTTCCAAACTAGACAATGATCACCGATTCCATTCATAACTCTGATACCTATTTAAGGCCATTAGCGGGAAAATATTTGTCAGTGAGGAACTAATGGAAGTACTGGTAGAAACGAAAAACCCTGCATCCAATGTGCCAAAGGGTATAAACAAGAAATCCGTGGATTCACATGTCTCGCCTAATGGGGGCTGGACGTAAAAATAAAAACGTCAATCGTGCTTAAATGAAAGTTTGTAAACATTTTAGTAACTAACAAGAGGTCAATGACCTTGAAGCTCTACTGATTGATTTTGATTTCAGGAAGTAGTCGCTACAGACTTGTTTTTTGAAAATCTATTTTTAACCGTGGCGGCCATCTTGAATTTCTGGCCGACCTGAAATATTGTTAAGATCAATAAGACATTAAGAGCAACATTCCTGTGAAGTTTCATGAAAATCCGTCAGGTAGTTTCAAAGAAGTAGTCGCTACAAGTTTTCATTATATAACTCTATGTAAACAAAGCAGCCATGTTTAAGGTCAAATCAAAACGATTTTCGACAAGGACCAACATCATGTCATACTGATCATTTTAGAAAAAGTCCCATATCAATATCTCTTATTGTTTTGAAGAAGTAGTCGCTACAAACTTATTTATTTTAAATCTATTTTTAGCTGTGGCGGCCATCTTCAATTTCCGGCCGACCTGAAATTTTTCTAGGATCAACTAGACATCAAGAGCAACATTCCTGTGAAGTTTCATGAACATCCGTCAAGTAGTTTCAGAGGAGTAGTCGCTACAAGTTTTTACTATATAACTCTATGTAACCAAAGATGGCCACTGGCAGCCATGTTTAACGTCGAATCAAAATAATTTTCCACAAGGATCTACATCATGTCATGCTGATCATTTTAGAAAAAGTCCCATATCAATATCACTTATAGTTTTCAAGAAGTAGTCGCTACAAACTTATTTTTTAAAAATCTATTTTTAGCTGTGACGGCCATCTTGAATTTCCGGCCGACCTGAAATTTTGATAGGATCAATTAGACATCAAGAGCAACATTCCTGTAAAGTTTCATGACAATCCGCCAAGTAGTTTCAGAGGAGTAGTCGCTACAAGTTTTTACTATATAACTCTATGTAAACAAAAATGGCCGCTGGCAGCCATGTTTAACGTTGAATCAAAAAGATTTTTGACTAGGATCAACATCATGTAATGCTGATCATTTTAGAAAAAGTCCCATATCAATATCACTTATAGTTTTCAAGAAGTAGTCGCTACAAACTTGTTTTTTAAAAATCTATTTTTAGCTGTGACGGCCATCTTGAATTTCCGGCCGACCTAAAATTTTCTAGGATCAATTAGACATCAAGAGCAACATTCCTGTAAAGTTTCATGACAATCCGCCAAGTAGTTTCAGAGAAGTAGTCGCTACAAGTTTTTACTATATAACTCTATGTAAACAAAGATGGCCGCTGGCAGCCATGTTTAACGTTGAATCAAAACGATTTTTGACTAGGATCAACATCATGTCATGCTGATCATTTTAGAAAAAGTCCCATATCAATATCACTTATAGTTTTCAAGAAGAAGTCGCTACAAACTTGTATTTTAAAACTCTATTTTTAGCTTTGGCGGCCATCTTGGATTTCACATCAACATGAATTTTTGCTAGGATCAACTAGACTTTATGGGCAACATTTCTGTAAAGTTTCATGAATATCCATCCAGTAGTTTCAGCTGTGAAGTCGCTACAAATAAAAGTTTACGGACAGACGGACAGACGGACGACGGACGCCGCACCACGGCATAAGCTCTGCTGATCTCTGATCAGTAGAGCTAAAAACAACAGAGTTTGCCGTTTCCTTTTGCTGAGATGACATCTAAGTGCATTTGTTTAACAACAAAATGCCATTCTATTAAAATCAAAATGCCATTCTATTAAAAACAAGAGGCGCAAGAGGGCCTGTGGATGCTCTACTGGCTAAAACGGCTCTTATATCAAGGGTTGTCGACATAAAATTCCCATCATCATTATTTTTTTAAAACATTGCAAAAACAACTGGGATAGGATGGCCTTAGATCGCTCACCTGGTAATCATGGGCATTAAGTCTGCTGTGTCTAGTCTGGCATGGGTATTTTTTAATTTGTCCCACTTCTTCTATGAATGAAATTTCATAACAAGAGGCCCAAGAGGGCCTGTGGATGCTCTACTGGCTCAAGATAAAGTTTATGTATAAGGGGCCATAAGTCTTTCAAAAATCATTCAACCAGAACATGGCAATGACAGGTGCAACTAGGCTTAGTACAGATCATTCTCGCCAAGAGGGTCACAACTCTGCCAAAAATCATTCATCCAAAATATGGCGATGATCTGCACAACTGGGCTTGATACTGATCATCCTTGTCAAGTTTCGTCTATATCCAGCCAGGGGCTCAGGAGAACTAGCCCGGAAAAAAATTGTGGTATCAAAATCCTTTAAAGGGCCATAACTTTGCCAAATATCTGTAAACCGGAACTTGACGATGATATGCACGACTAGGCTTGGTGCTGATCATTCCTGCAAAGTTTCACTGAAATCTGGCGAGGGGTTCAGGAAAAGTAGATCAGACAAAGTTTGTGTACTAAAACCTTTAAAGGGTCATAATTCTGCCAAAAAAATCATTTAGCCGGAATACGGCAATGATTTGCACAACTAGCATGGAAATGATCATCCCTAAAAAGCTTCGTTTAAATCCGGCCATAACTCAGGAGAACTAGTCAGAACAACGTTTGTGTATTAAAACCTTTAAAGGGCCATAACTCAGCCAAAAATCATTCAACCAGAACACGGCGATGATTTGCACAACTAGACATAGCCGGAATACGGCAATGATTTGCACAACTAGCATGGAAATGATCATCCCTAAAAAGTTTCGTTTAATCCAGCCAGGGGTTCAGGAGAACTAGTCAGAACAAAGTTTGTGTATTAAAACCGTTAAAGGGCTATAACTCCGCCAAAAGCATTCAACTGGAACACAGTGACTATGTACAACTAGGCTTTGTACTTATCATCTCTGCATAGTTTCAATGAAATCCGGCCAAATGAAGGCCCTTTCGTCTTAATGAGGCCAAGATATAGCATATTTCAGAAAATCAAGGGCCATGACTCCGATGTAAATGGTCCAATCTGGATGATTTTCGAACTTGTCCAAGCTTTCATTGATATTAACAATCTGGTAAAGTTTCTTAAAGATCGGATGAAAGATGAAGGCCCTATCGTCTTAACGAGGCAAAATATAGCATTATAACTAAATCAAGGGCAATATCTCAACTGTTACTGGTCCGATCTGGCTGGTTTTGGAACTTGACCGAGCTTTCATTGCTATTACCAATCTAGTAAAGTTTCATAAAGATCACATGAAAAATGAAGGCCCTATCATCTTAACAAGGCAAAATATCGCATTTTTAACTAAATCAAGGGCCATAACTCATCTGTTACTGGTCCGATCTGGCTGGTTTTCGAAATTGTCCGAGCTGTCATTGATATAAACAATCAGGTAAAGTTTTGTAAAGATCGAATGAAAGATGAAGGCCCTGCTTTCATAACAAGTCAAAAGATAGCATTTTATCTAAATCAAGGGCAATAACTCTGCTGTTAATGGTCTGATTTAGCTGGTTTTCGAACTTGTCCGAGCTTCTATTGATATTAACAATCTATGCAAGTTTGGTAAAGATCAAATAATAAATGAAGGTGCTAGAGTGTTCACAAGGCTTAATATGGCATTTTTCAGCAAAACAAGGGCCATAACTCCGGTGAAATTATTTTGATCTTGCCGGTTTTCGAACTTGTCCGAGCTTTCATTGATATAAAAACACTGGCAAAGTTGAGTAAAAGTCCAATTAATATTGAAGGCCCTAGAGTGTTCACAAGGCAGAAAATAGCATTTTCCAGAAAAAACAAGGGCCATTACTCCGGTGTAACTGATCCGATTTAGCTGGTTTTCGAACTTTTTTAAGCTTTCATTGATATTAACAATCTATGCAATTTTGGTAAAAAGTGAATAATAAATGAATGTCCTATAGTGTTCACAAGGCAGAAAATGGCATTTTCCAGAAAAAACAAGGGCCATAACTCTGGTGTTACTGACTCAATTTAGCTGATTTTCGAACTTGTCCAAGCTATCATTAGTATTAACTAACTGTGCAAGTTTGGTAACGATCAAGTAATAAATGAAGGTGTTAGAGGGTTCACAAGGCAGAAAATATCAATTTTCGGAAAAAAAACAAGGGCCATAACTCCGGTGTTACTGATCCGATTTGGCTGTTTTTCGAACTTGTCCGAGCTTTCATTGATATTAACAATCTGTGCAAGTTTGGTAAAGATCAAATAACAAATGAAGGTGCTAGAGTGTTCACAAGGCTTAATGTGGCATTTTTCAGCAAAACAAGGGCCATAACTCCGGTGAAATTTATCCAATCCGGCTGGTTTTGAACTTGTCCGAGCTTTCATTGATATAAAGACACTGGCAAAGTTTCGTAAAGATTCGATTAATAATGAAGGCCCTAGTGTGTTCACAAGGCAAAAGTTAACAGACGGACGGACGACGGACGACGGAAAACTCGCCATCCCATAAGCTGAAGGCCAGTAGAGCTAAAAATGGGTTGGGGGTTATATTAACATTCTAAACAAATATGGTAAAGATCAGATAAAACATGAAGTAACTACAGATTTAACAAAGGAAAATACAATATAGCATTTTTCAACAAATCAAGGGCCATAACCTGTCGTTTCTAACAATATCTAGCTGGTTTTCAAACTTGTCCAAGATTTTATTGATATTCCACGCTTTGCACAACTAGACATCATACTGAGGCTTCATGCCAAATTTTGTAGAAATCCAACAAGCCGTTTAGGAGGAGTAGCCTCGACAAAGAAATTTAAAGTTAAAATGTCAAAGTGCCATAACTCGGCGAACTGGAACAAAAGCGCAATATGCACAACTAGACATCTAACCGATGCTTCCTACCAAGTTTCGTCGAAATCCAACAAGGCGTTTAGGAGTAGTGCCGACAAGAATTTTAAAAGAAAAATGTCAAGGGGCCCTAACTTCATCAAAAATCAACGAATCGGGAAAAAACACAATAGGCACAACTAGAAATCATAGCAATGCTTCCTGCTAACATGGCGTTCACACCAAAAATAATGAAATAAAAAAAACACCAAAAAAAAAATTGAATCAAATAAACAAAAACATAAACAAAAACAAGAGGCCCAAGAGTGCCTGTGGACGCTCTACTGGCTCAAGATAAATTTTATGTATAAGGGGCCATAAGTCTTTCAAAAATCATTCAACTAGAACATGGCAATGACAGGTGCAACTAGGCTTAGTACTGATCATCCTCGACGAGATTCGCTGAAATCTGGCAAAGAGTTCAGAAGAGACTAATCTGGACAAAGTTTGTGTATTAAAACATTTAAAGGGTCACAACTCTGCCAAAAATCATTCAACCGAAAAATGGCGATGATATGCACAACTAGGCTTGATACTGATCAACCTTGTCAAGTTTCGTCTGTATCCAGCCAGGGGTTCAGGAGAACTAGCCCAGAAAAAAATTGTGGTATAAAAATCCTTTAAAGGGCCATAACTCTGCCAAATATCTGTAAACCGAAACGGGACAATGATATGCACAACTAGGCTTGGTGCTGATCATCCCTGCAAAGTTTCATTGAAATCTGGCGAGGTGTTCAGGAGAAGTAGATCAGAACAAAGTTTGTGTATTAAAACCTTTAAAGGGCCATAACTCCGCCAAAAATCATTCAACTGGAACACGGCAATGATTTGCATAACTAGACATAGAATTGATCATCCCTAAAAAGTTTTGTTTAATCCGGCCAGGGGTTCAAGAGAACTAGTCAGAACAAAGTTTGTGTATTAAAACCTTTAAAGGGGCTATAACTCCACCAAAATCATTCAACTGGAACACGGTGACTATGTACAACTAGGCTTGGTACTGATCATCCCTGCAAAGTTTCAGTGAAATCCGGCCAAATGAAGGCCCTTTTGTCTTAATGAGGCCAAGATATAGCATATTTCAGAAAATCAAGGGCCATGACTGAATCAGACTCCGATGTAAATGGTCCAATCTGGATGGTTTTCGAACTTGTCCAAGCTTTCATTGATATTAACAATCTGGTAAAGTTTCTTAAAGATCAGATGAAAGATGAAGGCCTTATCGTCTTAATGAGGCAAAATATAGGATTTTTAACTAAATCAAGGGCCATAACTCCACTGTTACTGGTCCGATCTGGCTGGTTTTCGAACTTGACCGAACTGTTATTGCTATTAACAATCTAGTAAAGTTTCATCAAGATCGCATGAAAAATGAAGGCCCTATCATCTTAATGAGGCAAAGTATAGCATTTTTAACAAAATCAAGGGCCATAACTCATCCGTTACTGGTCCGATCTGGCTGGTTTTCGAAACTGTCTGAGCTGTCATTAATATAAACAATCAGGTAAAGTTTTGTAAAGATCAGATGAAAGATGAAGGCCCTATCGAATTAACGAGGCAAAATATAGCAATTTCAACTAAATCAAGGGCCATAACTCATCTGTTACTGGTCCGATCTTGCTGGTTTTCGAAACTGTCTGAGCTGTCACTGATATAAACAATCAGGTAAAGTTTTGTAAAGATCAGATGAAAGGTGAAGGCCCTATCGAATTAACGAGGCAAAATATAGCATTTTTAAATAAATCAAACGCCATAACTTTGCTGTTACTGGTCCGATCTGGCTGATCTTCGAAATGTCCAAGCTTTCATTTATATAAACAATCTGGTAAAGTTTGGTAAAGATCTAATGAAAGATAAAGGCCCTATCATCTTAACGAGGCAAAATATAGCATTTTTAACTAAATCAAGAGCCATAACTCCGCTGTTAATGGTCCGATCCAGTTAGTTTTCAAACCTGTCCTGCTCTCATTTATATAAACAATCTGGTAAAGTTTGGTAAAGATTGGATGAAAGATGAAGGAAGGCCTATCATCTTAATGAGGCAAAATATAGCAATTTTAACTAAATCAAGGGCAATAACTCCGCTGTCTTTGGTCCGATCTAGCTGGATTTCGAACTTGTCCGAGCTTACATTGATATTAACAATCTGTGCAAGTATGGTAAAGATCAAATAATAAATGAAGGTGCTAGAGAGTTCACAAGGCTTAATATGGCGTTTTTCAGCAAAACAAGGGCCATTACTCCGGTGAAATTATTTCGATCTTGCCAGTTTTCGAATTTGTCCGAGCTTTCATTAATATAAAGACACTGGCAAAGTTAAGTAAAGGTCCAATTAATATTGAAGGCCCTAGAGTGTTCACAAGGCAGAAAATACCATTTTCCAGAAAAAACAAGGGCCATAACTCTGGTGTTACTGAACCAATTTAGCTGATTTTCGAACTTGTCGAAGCTATCATTGGTATTAACAATCTGTGAAGTTTGGTAACGATCAAATAATAAATGAAGGTGTTGGAGCGTTCACAAGGCAGAAAATGAAAATTTTCAGATAAAACAAGGGCCATAACTCCGGTTTTACTGATCCGATTTGTCTGGTTTTCGAACTTGTCCGAGCTTTCATGGATATTAACAATCTGTGCAAGTTTGGTAAAGATCAATTAATAAATGAAGGTGCTAGAGTGTTCACAAGGCTTAATATGGCATTTTTCAGCAGTAGAGCTAAAAAGTATAAAAAAAAACAAAAAAAAAATAATAAAAAAACAACAACGGCAAACCATCTGGTAAAGTTTGGTAAAGATCAGATGAAAAATGATAGCCCTATATCGTATTAACGAGGCAAAATATAGCATTTTTAACTAAATCAAGGGCCATAACTCCACTGTTACTGGTCTGGCTGGTTTTTCGAACTTGTCCGAGCTTTCATTGATATTAACAATCTGTTAAAGTTTGGTAAAGATCGGATGAAAAATGAGGCCCTTGGATAGTAGAGCTAAAAATCATCAGCTCCAAAAAGTAGGTCAAGATCATAGATGAAATCCATGCATCCAAAAAGATGCACTACCCAAGACACAACTATGTCAAAATAGAATATGTTTTCTTCCGAAGATTAAGCTATGAGGTAGGTTTAAAACATCTAGTGCATTATTATGAATTATAGTTCATGAGAAAGTGATGTAACTATAACAATTTAAGTACATGCCCTTTGCTTGGATGGTGAAGGTCACATCCACATTTGCTTTGTGACGTTGCAATGTACCACCCAAGATACAACTATAAGCAAAGTTTGAAAGGTCTAGTGCATACAGTTTGTGAAAAGGTGACCTGAACGCAAAAGTTAAACCTAAAAATTAGTAAGTTATCTGCCCTTTGCTTGGAGGGTCTATACGAAATTGAAAGGCAACGATGGCTACAAAACGATGGCCATCGTTGCCTTTCAATTTCGTATAATACCTACTCATGGTTAAAATATTATCTGGTTTTGGCAACATTGGAATATAAGATCGCTTTTTGTTAATGACTTTCTTTATACAGTACTCGTCATTTCTTTTTTGTTTAGGATTCTTCTTAAAATCAAACCTGTGGATACGAAGAAAAATATGTCCATTCAAAAAAGACGGAAAGGTGCAGTCTCAAGCAGCTCTCCATTTACCGGCTTCTGTTCAGGCCAGTAGGGACTACAAATGGATGTTATTAGCAGGATGCAAAGAGATGAAATAAAAACAAGAGGTCAATGACCTTGAAGCTCTACTGATTGATTTTGATTTCAGGAAGTAGTCGCTACAGAATTGTTTTTTGAAAAAATATTTATAGCCGTGGCGGCCATCTTGAATTTCCGGCCGACCTGAAATTTTGCTAGGATCAATTAGACATCAAGAGCAACATTCCTGTGAAGTTTCATGAAAATCCGTCAAGTAGTTTCACAGGAATAGTCTCTACAAGTTTTCATTATATAACTCTTTGTAAACAAAGATGGCCACTGACAGCCATGTTTAACGTCGAATCAAAATAATGTTTGACTCTGATAACCATCATGTCATGCTGATCATTTTACAAAAAGTCCCATATCAATATCACTTATAGTTTTCAAGACGTAGTCGCTACACACTTCTTTTTTAAAAAATCTAATTTTAGCTGAGGCGGCCATCTTGAATTTCTGGCCGATCTGAAATTTTGCTAGGATCAATTAAACATTAAGAGCAACATTCCTGTAAAGTTTCATGAAAATCTGCCAAGTAGTTTCAAAGGATTAGTCGCTACAAGTTTTTGCTATATAACTCTATGTAAACAAAGATGGCTGCTGGCAGCCACTGGCAGCCATGTTTAACGTTGAATCAAAACGATTTTGGACAAGGACCAACATCATGTCATGCTGATCATTTTACAAAAAGTCCAATATCAATATCACTTATAGTTTTCAAGTAGTAGTCGCTACAAACTTGTATTTTGAAAATCTATTTTTAGCCATGGCAGCCATCTTGAATTTCCGGGAGACCTGAAATTTTGCTAGGATCAATTAGACATCAAGAGCAACATTCCTGTGAAGTTTCATGAAAATCCGTCAAGTAGTTTCAGAGGAGAAATCGCTACAAGTTTTCATCCTATAACTCTATGTAAACAAAGATGGCCACTGGCAGCCATGTTTAACGTCGAATCAAAATAATGTTTGACTCTTATAACCATCATGTCATGCTGATCATTTTAGAAAAAGTCCCATATCAATATCACTTATAGTTTTCAAGACGTAGACGCTACAAACTTCTTTTTTAAAAAGCAATTTTTAGCTGTGGCGGCCATCTTGAATTTCTGGCCGATCTGAAATTTTGCTAGGATCAATTAGACATTAAGAGCAATATTCCTGTAAATTTCATGAAAATCTGCCAAGTAGTTTCAAAGGAGTAGTCGCTACAAGTTTTCATTATATAACTCTATGTAAACAAAGATGGCCGCTGGCAGCCATGTTTAACATCGAATCAAAACGATTTTCGACAAGGACCAACATCATGTCATGCTGATCATTTTAGAAAAAGTCCCATACCAATATCACTTATAGTTTTCATGAAGAAGTCGCTACAAACTTGTTTTTTGAAAACCTATTTTTAGATCTGGCGGCCATCTTGGATTTCACATCAACATGAATTTTTGGTAGGATCAACTAGACTTCATGGGCAACATTTCTGTAAAGTTTCATGAAAATCCATTCAGTAGTTTCAGAGGAGAAGTCGCTACAAAAAAAAGTTTACGGACAGACAGACGGACATACGGACGGACAGACAGACGGACGACGGACGCCGCACCACGGCATAAGCTCTGCTGATCTCTGATCAGTAGAGCTAAAAAGTGGGAGAGAAGTTGTACCAAAAACATGGACATCTTCCACACCTTTATGGCCATATTTGTAGTGCAAAGATGAGAGAGTTGGGAAGGTTTCTAATCCTTGCAAGGAAACAGGAGTCCAACATAATATCCCTAAGAGATGTTATCCTTCCTGAGAAATTTCCTGTTGTTATTAAAACTACCAAGATACTGTGCAAGTATTCTGAAGATACAACATGTATGGCAATCCTTCTCTTGCCATGAAGATGTGTCATCAGCTGAAGAAATGTGCGCAAATTAAGAAATCTGATGCGCTTATTTCCGGAGATTCTGAAATAGGACAGAAGGCTGATAAGTTTCTGTCACTTTGTGAAAGTGAATGGACGGATGAGGTTTCAAGTACAGCTCTGCATACACAAACAAGAGGTCAATGACCTTGAAGCTCTACTGATTGATTTTGATTTCAGGAAGTAGTCGCTACAAACTTGTTTTTTGAAAAATTATTTTTAGCCGTGGTGGCCATCTTGAATTTCCGGCCGACCTGAAATTTTGCTAGGATCAATTAGATATCAAGAGCAACATTCCTGTGAAGTTCATGAAAATCCGTCAAGTAGTTTCAGAGGAGAAGTCGCTACAAGTTTTCATTATATAACTCTATGTAAACAAAGATGGCCACTGGCAGCCATGTTTAATGTCGAATCAAAATAATGTTCGACTCGGATAACCATCATGTCATGCTGATCATTTTAGAAAAAGTCCCATATCAATATCACTTATAGTTTTCAAGAAGTAGTCGCTACAAACTTATTTTTTTAAAAATCTATTTTTAACTGTGGCAGCCATCTTGAATTTCTGGCCGATCTGAAATTTTGCTAGGATCAATTAGACATTAAGAGCAACATTCCTGTAAAGTTTCATGAAAATCCGCCAAGTAATTTCAGAGGAGTAGTCGCTACAAGTTTTTACTATATAACTCTATGTAAACAAAGATGGCCGCTGGCAGCCACGTTTAACGTCGAATCAAAACGATTTTTGATAAGGACCAACATCATGTCATGCTGATCATTTTAGAAAAAGTCCCATATCAATATCACTTATAGTTTTCAAGAAGTAGTCGCTACAAACTTGCATGAAAATCTATTTTTAGACATGGCGGCCATCTTGAATTTCCGGCCGACCTGAAATTTTGCTAGGATCAATTAGACATCAAGAGCAACATTTCTGTGAAGTTTCATGAAAATCCGTCAAGTAGTTTCAGAGGAGTAGTCGCTACAAGTTTTCATTATATAACTCTATGTAAACAAAGATGGCCACTGGCAGCCATGTTTAATGTCGAATCAAAATAATGTTCAACTCGGATAACCATCATGTCATGCTGATCATTTTAGAAAAAGTCCCATATCAATATCACTTATAGTTTTCAAGAAGTAGTCGCTACAAACTTGTATTTTGAAAATCTATTTTTAGCCATGGCGGCCATCTTGAATTTCCGGCCGACCTGAAATTTTGCTAGGATCAATTAGACATCAAGAGCAACATTTTTGTGAAGTTTCATGAAAATCCGTCAAGTAGTTTTAGAGGAGAAGTCGCAACAAGTTTTTACTATATGACTCTATGTAAACAAAGATGGCCGCTGGCAGCCACGTTTAACGTCGAATCAAAACAATTTTTGATAAGGACCAACATCATGTCATGCTAATCATTTTAGAAAAAGTCCCATATCAATATCACTTATAGTTTTCAAGAAGTAGTCGCTACAAACTTGTATTTTGAAAATTTATTTTTAGCCGTGGCAGCCATCTTGAATTTCCGGCCGACCTGAAATTTTGCTAGGATCAATTAGACATCAAGAGCAACATTCCTGTGAAGTTTCATGAAAATCTGTCAAGTAGTTTCAGAGGAGTAGTCGCTACAAGTTTTCATTATATAACTCTATGTAAACAAAGATGGCCGCTGGCAGCCATGTTTAACGTCGAATCAAAACGATTTTCAACAAGGACCAACATCATGTCATGCTGATCATTTTAGAAAAAGTCCCTTATCAATATCACTTATAGTTTTCAAGAAGTAGTCGCTACAAACTTGTATTTAAAAAATCTATTTTTAGCTTTGGCGGCCATCTTGGATTTCACATCAACATGAATTTTTGCTAGGATCAACTAGACTTCATGGGCAACATTTTTGTAAAGTTTTATGAATATCCATCAAGTAGTTTCAGAGGAGTAGTCGCTACAAATAAAAGTTAACGGACGGACAGACGGACGGACAGACGGACGGACAGACAGACGGACGGACGACGGACGCCGCACCACGGCATAAGCTCTGCTGATCTCTGATCAGTAGAGCTAACAACAAACAGGTTGAACAAAGGCCAGGTATTACCACTGACTGAGGACATCAAGAAATTGCAGTCTTACTTTCAGGAAAAGACTAACTCCCTAACAGCCACTTTGCAAAAATCGTTTTTGAAATAAGATTGGGACCTTCTGAATCAGAGAACGTTAGCTGGCCTTGTACTCTTTAATAGAAGAATGGTGGTGAGACAGAAAGGATTACTTTAGAAAGATATGCATCAAAAATGAAGAAGAATGACTCATTGAAAGAAATTGAACTCATTGAGCCTTGTTGAAAAAATGTTATGTTCCAACTTTTGGAAGAGTAGAAATTCATGGGAAAAAAGGTTGCACTGTTCCTGTTTTACTGACCCCTGCACTACGGAGTAGAATAGATCTGTTGCTTAAACAGAGCCAAAAAACTCGAGTACACCAAGATAATTCATGTCTTTGCACGACCAAGTTTTGAATCCCTCAATCCAGTAAGAAGCTCCGACGTCTCAGAAAATTTGTCAAGGCTGCAGAATTATCTGCACCTGAACATTTAACTAGCACCAAGCTAACGAAGCATGTCACAACAGTCTCGCAAATATTGAATCTGGACAAAAATGATCTAGAGAATATGGCCAATTTTATGGGACATGAAATAGAGGTCCACAGATCGTTCTACCGTCTGCCACAAGAAATGATACAGATTGCAAGAATGGAAAGACTGCTGAGTGCTTTTGACAATGGAACCATCAGTCAAAACAGTATTCTTGCAACAGAAAAAAAATCCATGCCTAAGAATACATGAGTGGACAAAAGTCAAGAATACAGTCCATAGTTGGATAACTTGACAAAAGAAAAAAATGTGTAAACTTACTGGTAAAACCCAGTTATAAAGTTCTAGACAGAGCTTAGTGAGTCCAGACTTGCATTACAGTAGATTAACGATCGAGTCGGGAATTATTAGTTACACAGATTTCCAGCAGGGTGTATGGGAATATTCCAACCTTTCCGATTTCATTTCACCATCAGTCGAAGAATATTCCAAGTGAAATGATATCAAATAGGTCGGAATATTCCCATACACCCTGCTGGAAGTCTGTAACGGTTTTATCACCATTCCCAAGAGATCTGACCGATTTTCGAACGATGTGGTAAGGGATTAAATTGATATAGCTTCATAATTTGTAGTAGCATTATGACATTTTTATAAGCTGGAAAAAGACTAGGATAAAATTGAATGAGATTATAATGTTGCATAATAAATCATAATAGATATTAAATGAGATTATAATGTTGCATAATAAATCATAATAGATATTAAATGAGATTATAATGTTGCATAATAAATCATAATAGATATTCTCTATATAAAGAGATCCATATTCTCTCTACTACTGTAATGCAAGCCTGTGCTAGTGAGCAATTGATGACTATGTTTCAAGTTTGACTTAATTAGTTTTGAAACATGTTAGACAGATACAAGTTAGGTTAGGGCTGTTCCAGAAATTATGACATCCCACCCGCGGATGGCAAACACTTATTTTTACATGGGTTGCCATATTTTTAAACAATTTATATACATGGGTCGCCGTGTTTATATTATGTTGAATATCTTTGATACTTGGTCATATGTATTGTTGGCATTGTTGGATATTGTTGGACGACAAAAAATACCAAGGTCAAGGTCATATTTTGCATTATTTTCCCCAAACTTAACATTAGTTAGGTAACTTAACCTCGGTTAACTTCATGTGATTGCCTCACTTTATGTCTTGGTACTTGGTCATATGTATTGTTGGCATTGGTGAATATTGCTGAACGACAAAAAATACCAAGGTCAAGGTCATATTTTGCATTATTTTCCCAGAAATACATGGATTCTTTTATTATTAGAATGGTGTATTTCTGGGTTTCAAGAACCTCTAAGTCCAGTAAAATCTCAGTGTGTTCTGAGAATGTAATGAGCTTTAAATTAACTGGTTTCATTGGTCCAATTTTTATCGCTTAACATGTCAGAATGCTTCATTTATATTTTCATTTGGTTGTTTCTATCATGACATCACTTTCTGGTATTATGACATCACACCCTGGTATTATGTCATCACGTCATGCTATTATGATATCACATCATGGTATCACATCATGGTATCACATCATGGTATTATGACATCACACTCTGGTATTATGTCATCACGTCATGCTATTATGATATCACATCATGCTATTATGATGCAACTCAGTGTGTTCTCAGAACTGAATGAGCATTTTAATTGCTGTGAGAAACAAAGACTGTTTGTATCACTCACTGACTAATGAGTTTCTTGAAACCAAGAATCACAAAATTCTAAAAATAAAATAATTCTAAAATGATTTAATAGATTATTTTTATAGCATTGAAGTGGATAAAGCAACAGATTCCCAATATATTAACACTGGCTTGGACGACATTATGGTTGGAGCCACAACTGATGGAGCCTCTGTACTGGTGGTATACACCATGGCGTGGCAACCAAGTTCAAAGAAATAAACAGAGTCATATTATCAACACACTGCATCACCCATAGGCTTTAGTTAGCCTGTGAAAAAGCAGACAAAGTGCCAAATATTGTCAAGTACCTCAGCATATTGAATCAGATTGCAAAAACATTAAAATATTCACCCAAGGTAAAAAGAGCATTAGAATAAGGTAAAGAGCTGGCAAATGAAAAGGATAGGAAAATATGCCAAATTTCGCATCCGGACAACTGAAACCTATGAATCGGTCATCCGACAGGACGAGTAACATTTCAGTCGAAAAAAACAACAAAGAAAATAGTTCTTACATAGTTTATTAAGCGTTTAAATGCAGAAAATAGTTGCAATTCTGTTCATTCAGCGATTAAATGCAATTTAAGTCAAATGGATGTTGGGATATGGACGCATTTCCGTTTTCAGACATTCTAAAATGCGGCTCCCATTGTTCTAATTTCACGGAGCGCGAATGTTATGGTATTTGATGTTATACAAATAACACTTTCAAGTGGGAAATCTTATAATAAAGACAGATGGGCCAAATTTGGAAAATTATAATCCAACAGGAAGTATTGTAAAATGGCTAAATTCTGGGAAAGGGATAAGATATACAAAATGGTAAATGTGCACATGGGCAAATATGGTCCAAGGAGCAACAGTCGGACTCTACCTTGGATAGTGATTCAGATGAGATCAACGTGGGGTGTAAGCCAGAGTAATTGTAAATGGCCATGATCAGTTTGTTTGTTTTGTTTGTTTGTATGGTGATTTATATCATTTTCAACACATGTAAGGTTATATATGACAGTCGATTTTTTTGTGGTGGAGGCAGACCACCCATTTTTCCTGGGTAGAATAAATACTATATACCTCCCGCCATCCGTAAGAATCGACACTTCCTCACAAGCCATGATCAGACAGTAGTGAACTATAGAATATGAATATAGTCCTCTATAATACTGGTCATTGATATGTATAAAATAACATATCATGATGTTTTTCTTTGTTTTATTTATAAATAAAATAGTGTTACATGATGGTATCCGACTACTTTGACAAATGAACTTTTACAATAAGAGCAGGACGGGTAAACATCCTATAAGGATGAGTAATATGCCAATACATTTTGTCCCCTGCAGGTGTGATTCACACGATGGCTCTCATTTGCAGATAGTGTTCAGGCAATGGCAAGCTGCATTTCTGCTGTAATATCTGCACTAGCTAGTGTTGCCATGGAAATAGGCACTGAAGGAAGGGCAATGCTACATGGAGTAATGGACTCAATTTGTACTGTCAAATTTCTGTTGTGACAAACTTTCTTGCACATGCTATCAGGGTTGTCAACTTTCACTGTCTATGTAAAAAGACATAGTACACTACTCTGGCCCCAGGTTCAAATTGAGGCAGCCATCCAAGCCAGGTAAAAACCTAAAGAACAAGACCTCGGTCTGATGGTGTCTCGCCAAACGCGGCAAACCGCATATGAAATATTTAATATTATTACCATGGGGACAAGCTACATGTCCTATATGATAAGTATGAAGATGTCATTGACAAACAAGAATTGGATACTTAAATACATCATCAAAACCCCAAAATATGCTGATGATGACATGGAAATCTTCTCCCAGAAGTACATTTGTGATGCCAGACAGACCTACCCCAAACTGTCTAAACTGGTTGCCATTGGCTGTTGTATACCGGTAACATCTGTTTCCTGTGAGCGCAGCATATCCGCCTAAAATGCTATTAAAACAGACCACAGAAGCTGCCTCAAAGTGTCTCATGTCAATTACATGATGAAACAAGAAATATCACTGTAAGTGATAAATGCCCCCGAAGTGTCCTTTGACCACTAAGTATGACCTTGACCTTGGAGACATGGACCTGGATTTGTGCACGACACCTTATTTGGTTGTGGTGAGCACTTGTGCCAAGTTATTTGAAAATCCGTCCAGGCATGCAAAAGTTATTGACCGGACACAATTTGACGTTTGACCTCTAAATGTGACCTTGACCTTGGGGCCACAGACCTGGATTTTGTGTGCGACACATCGTCTTGTTGTGGTGAGCACTTGTGCCAAGTTATTTAAAAATCCCTGCAGGGGTTGTGACGTTACGGTCCGGACACGAAATTGCGTACGTTTTTGACCTATGAACTTCAAGTGTGACCTTGACCTTTGAGGTATGGACCTGGGTTTTGCGGGGTTGTGACATTACGGTACGGACACGAAATTGCGTACCTGTTTTTGACCTATGAACTTCAAGTGTGACCTTGACCTTTGAGGTACGGACCTGGGTTTTGCGTGCGACACATCGTCTTGTTGTGGTGAGCACTTGTGCCAAGTTATTTAAAAATCCCTGCAGGGGTTGTGACGTTACGGTCCGGAAACGAAATTGCGTACCTGTTTTTGACCTATGAACTTCAAATGTGACCTTGACCTTTGAGGTACGGACCTGGGTTTTGCGAGGGATACATCGTCTTGTTATGGTGATCACTTGTGCCAAGTTATTTAAAAATCCCTGCAGGGGTTGTGAAGTTACGGTCCGGACACAAACTTCGGAATGACGGACAGAATCCGGATGGACGGGTGGAGGGACGGTGCAATTTTTCGGGGGATAAAAATTATATACACGGTACAAAGGTTGAGGACTTTCACTTTGAAAAATGTTTCAACATATGGGTTGAGGCAAAAGAACAGAGACAGATAGTCTTAGTTCAAAGCCAGTATTAATATATTGGGACTCAGTAATCTCAACATTTGGGTTGAGAAAGAGGACAGAAAGACAGATATTCTTAGTTCAAAGCCAGTGTTAATGTATTGACACTCGGTGATTCCAAATTTGGGTCGAGACGGAGGACAGAAAGATAGATACTCTTAGTTCAAAGCCAGTGTTAAATTATATTGGGACTCGGTGATTAAAAATTTGGGATGAGACAGAGGACAGAAAGTCACCGAGTCCCAATATATTAACACTGGCTTTGAAATACACTGGCTTTGAAATACACTGGCTTTGAACTAAGTTAACATTTTGGGTTGAGACAGAGGACAGAAAGATAGATATTGGAATCACGGAGTCCCGATATGTTAACACAACAAACTGTTAATATACTGGGACTCAGTGATTAAAAATTTGGGTTGAGACAGAGGACAGAAAGATAGATATTGGAATCACCGAGTCCCAATATATTAACACTGACTTTGAAATACACTGGCTTTGAACTAAGTTAAAAATTTGGGTTGAGACAGAAGACATAGATATTCTTAGTTCTTAGTTCAAAGCCAGTGTAGTTGAAAGCCAGTGTTAAAAGCCAGTGTAGTTGAAAGCCAGTGTTAATATATTGGGACTCGGTGATTCCACGTGGCTCCAGCGTAAATAAACGTTGCTCCAGCGTAAATGGCGTTTCTACGATAGAATTTGCAGCAACTCTGCAGTTCAGGTTGAGAAGGTTCTAGGCCCATTTTCCATATTTTATCTCGACTAAGAATATGTATTAATATATTGGGACTCGGTGATTAAAAATTTGGGTTGAGACAGAGGACAGAAAGGTAGATATTGGGATCACCGAGTCCCAATATATTAACACTGGCTTTGAACTAAGAATATCTGTCTTTCTGTCGTCTGTCTCAACCCAAATCGCGTGTTTCATATGCACTTCAGAGAACGTTCGAGTGAACTTAAGAAACGAAAATTCACATAAAACATAAAACAAGTATATCCGGGGAAAAAAAGAGGATAAAATCGCCGTGTGTGAAAATGCCCTAAAAGGCATGCTTTAGTTTGTCACCTGCTAGCCAGGGTGAAATTATTGATGCCTTTAATAATACTCCTCGGTATCTTGATGACATACTCAATATTGATAATCCGTTCTTTGCTCATATGGTTACTAACATTTATCCACCAGAGCTCACGTTGAATAAAGCCAACAGTTTGGATACTGTAGCAGCATTTCTCGATCTTCATCTCTCGATTTCAAATGATTGTATTCATACTAAAATCTATGATAAGAGATAACTATCCACACCTGGATGGAGATGTACCTCGTGCTACCTCATATGGGGTGTATATCTCCCAGCTCATTCGATTTGCTAGAGTGTGTAATGATGTTATAGACTTCAATGATCATAATCAAGTCATTACAAGTAAACTTCTTCAGCAGGGTTTTCGTTATCACAAACTACGTAGATCTTTCTCTAAATTCTACCGCCGCAACGAGGGCCTGCTGGAAAAGTACAACACCAACCTTTAAACACTTCTGCGACTAGGCATGTCACAACCCTCATTTTATGGAGATGTGGTCTAATAACTTCGAAAGTTAAAGGGGTCTGACGGGTTTCCTGACCACTTTACAAATTTAATCAGGAAGTTCTTCAGAAAAGGATATAACCCCTTGGTTTTACAGCGCACTTCATGTTTAGTGATTGACCCCTCTACAGTCAGTCATTACGCTTCACTTTTCACTTGTGCGATGACTGGACTACCTCTTGGGACTCAATGATTGTGCCTACTGAAACCCCAACTAAGGGAGGTGGGTGCATGAGCTTTCGTCCCTCGGGTTTTCTGGTCGTACCCTAGATTGGTCTTCTCTTTAGCTGTAACTACTATGGTTGTTCAGTACGATTCTGGATACATCCTGAGATGTTTATTATTTTGTATGTATATCTTTAGTTGGTTTCTCTGATGTGGACTTTATTGTTAGAGATTTCCTTTTGATGGGATTTAGTTTTGTTTACACTGTCTTGTCTATTTGGGCGCTGAAGACAGGATAATAGCGAGGATTGTGCGCATATAAAATCGATTCAAGCTAACCAGTAGGTCTTATTGCCTACTGACCGTTCCAAGTCGGTAACCCTGTCTTCACCACCCTTTCTGTTGTTTTTTGTCTCTTTCATTGTAGTTTCAAGTCCTTGTTTGCAGTACAGTGCGGACCTACGATGCCATTGCGTTCGGACGCTGTGGTTTCTATAGGACCCTATATATCATTTTACATAAAGAATACGGAGAAAATCATAGGCGGTCATGAGCTTTTAAAATATATATTCTACCGAGATTATTTCAATATGTTACGACATTAGCTTTCTAAATGGTATATCGTAGTTCGTCTGGTCCGCATATGTCAGTCGATAGCGAAGTCGACTATGTAGACTGCGTGTGTAATTTTAGTGTGTGCATCTTAACATCAACCATCACATCTTATCATCGCATCTTATCATAGACCATCGACCTAGATGGTAAGATGGCCCTAACAGGACACCCTAGGTTTCAGAGATATATAAAGTTTAATAACCAGTGTTTTTGAGATACAGGAAATATCTCCTGAGGTAGATATTTTCAGTATCTCAAAAACACTGGTTATTAAACTATATATTACATTGGTATATATAAACTATACATAATTTAAAATGACATTTTATTAATATTTCTAATGATTCACGCCTTTTTACATTAGTTTGCACAAGAACGCAAAGACAATGTTACGCCATACAACTAAACAAGTGGAACCGGTACTCTTCGTTAATTTCAGTAATCGGTATTCCCTAGTGGCGGAATCTGACGACGTCCGTAAAACAATCGGAACGTCATTTGGCTTTCCCGCTACTGATGGAAAAGGCCGAGCAATGTGCCACTTTTCTATTCCCAGTATTTCCTATACAAATCACAGACAAATATGTAATATAGATGCACAATTAGCCCCCAATACATGAATCAGAAGGTCAATCGTTTGTAAAATAATTAAAAGGATCATAAATCCTTTTTGGCAATTGTATATTATTGTACCACACAGGTGGAAGCATTCTGCTAAAATAAAAAACATTTTTAGCAGAGCAACCTGAATTTCCAAAAACAATTGCAGCAAGAATGTGTTGTTACCTTAAGGGCATGAGTGTGTTACCTTTAATGCAGGTAAAAAAGTGTTACCTTTAGTGCAGCAGTGGTTATTTTTACCTATAGTCCAAAAAGTCGTTACCTTAGTGCAGCTGTTACTTTTAGAGCAGTTGTTATACCTTTACTTTAGTGCTGCAACAGGGCTGCTACACTAATCAATAAGACTTTTTAAGGTATTTATCACCTGCATTATTATTGAGACTTTCAACGTGCTTGCATAGAATTCGACTAACGAAGGCATCTGACTTGCAAATTACCCATGTTATATATAGTTACAAAAGGGTATATATATATAGTTACAAAAGGGTATATATAGTTACAAAAGGGGTGTATATATAGTTACAAAAGGGTATATATATAGTTACAAAAGGGTATATATAGTTACAAAAGGGTATATATAGTTACAAAAGGGTATATATAGTTACAAAGGGTATATATAGTTACAAAAAGGGATCAAGTTTGCCATTTGCTGAGATAACATTTAAGTGCATTGTTAAAAAAAAAATGCCATTCTATTAAAAACAAGAGGCCCAAGAGGATGCTCTACTGGCTAAAACGGCTCTTATATCAAGGGTTATCGACATCAAATTACCATCAGTAGTTTTTTAAAACATGCAAAAACAACAAGGATAGGATGGCCTTAGATCGCTCACCTGGTAATCATGGGCAATAAGGTGTGGCATGGGCATTTTTTAATTTGTCCCACTTTCTTCTATCATATGAATGAAATTTCATAGCACAATAGGCACAGCAATGCTTCCTGCTAACACGGCGTCAACACCGCAAAAAAAATAAAAAAAAATAAAAAAAAATGAATAATAATGAAATAAGAAATAAATATATATATATATATATAAAAAAAAAAATATTAAAAAAATAAAAAAAAAATAAAAAAAATATATACTAATAATAAAACAAGAGGTCAATGAACTTGAAGCTCTATTGATAGATTTTTGATAGCTAGGTCAACATTCCTGTGAAGTTTCATGAAAATCCATCAAGTAGTTTCATAGGAGTAGTCGCTACAAGTTTTCATTATATAACTCTATGTAAACAAAGATGGCCACTGGCGGCCATGTTTAATGTCAAATAATTTTTGACAAGGATCAACATCATGTCATACTGATCATTTTAGGAAAAGTAGTAGTCGCTACAAAATTTATTTATTTTAAATCTATTTTTAGCCGTGGCGGCCATTTTGAATTTCCGGTCAGCCTGAAATTTTTCTAGGATCAACAAGACATCAAGTGCAACATTCCTGTGAAGTTCATGAACATCCGTCAAGTAGTTTCAGAGGAGTAGTCGCTACAAGTTTTTACTATACAACTCTATGTAAACAAAGATGGCCACTGGCAGCAATGTTTAACGTTGAATCAAAATAGTGTTCGACTAGGATCAACATCATGTCATGCTGATCATTTTAGAAAAAGTCCCATATCAATATCACTTATAGTTTTCAAGAAGTAGTCGCTACAAACTTATTTTTTAAAAATCTATTTTTAGCTGTGGCGGCCATCTTGAATTTCTGGCCGACCTGAATTTTTGCTAGGATCAATAAGACATCAAGAGCAACAATCCTGTAAAGTTTCATGAAAATCCGCCAAGTAGTTTCAGAGGAGTAGTCGCTACAAGTTTTTACTATATAACTCTATGTAAACAAAGATGGCCGCTGGCAGCCATGTTTAACGACGAATCAAAACGATTTTCGACAAGGACCAACATCATGTCATGCTGATCATTTTAGAAAAAGTCCCATATCAATATCATTTTCAAGAAGTAGTCGCTACAAACTTATTTTTTAAAAATCTATTTTTAGCTGTGGCGGCCATCTTGAATTTCTGGCCGACCTGAATTTTTGCTAGGATCAATAAGACATCAAGAGCAACAATCCTGTAAAGTTTCATGAAAATCCGCCAAGTAGTTTCAGAGGAGTAGTCGCTACAAGTTTTTTACTATATAACTCTATGTAAACAAAGATGGCCGCTGGCAGCCATGTTTAACGACAAATCAAAACGATTTTCGACAAGGACCAACATCATGTCATGCTGATCATTTTAGAAAAAGTCCCATATCAATATCACTTATAGTTTTCAAGAAGTAGTCGCTACAAACTTGTATTTTGAAAATCTATTTTTAGCTTTGGCGGCCATCTTGGATTTCACATCAACATGAATTTTTGCTAGGATCATCTACACTTCATGGGCAACATTTCTGTAAAGTTTCATAAATATCCATCCTGTAGTTTCAGAGGAGTAGTCGCTACAAATAAAAGTTTACGGACAGACAGACAGGACAGACGGACGGACGGACGGACTGACGACGGATGCCGCACCACGGCATGATCAGTCCGAGCTAAAAAAAGACTAAACATCTGGTAAAGTTTGGTAAAATTCAGATGAAAAATGAAAGCCCTGTCATATTGAGGCAAAATATAGCATTTTAACTAAATCAAGGGCCATAACTCTGCTGTTATTGGTCCGATCTGGCTGGTTTTTGAACTTGTGCAAGCTTTTATTGATACTAACAATCTGGTAAAGTTTGGTAAAGATCAGATGAAAAATGAAGGCATTTGGCCAGTAGAGCTAAAAATCATCAGCTCCAAAAAGTAGGTCAAGGTCATACATGAAAACCAGGCATCCAAAAAAAAAAGATGCACTACCGAAGACACAACTATGTCAAAATAGAATATGTTTTCCTCCAAAGATTAAGCTATAAATAAGGTTTAAAACATCTAGTGCATAATCCTAGTTCATGAGAAAGTGATGTAAATGTAACAATTTAAGTTATCTGCCCTTTGCTTCGATGGTGAAGGTCACATCCACATTTGCTTTGTCACGTTGCCATGTACCACCCAAGATACAACTATAAGCAAAGTTTGAAAGATCTAGTGCATACAGTTTGTGAAAAAGTGACCTAAACGCAAAAGTTGAACCTAAAAATTATTAAGTTATCTGCCCTTTGCATGGAGGGTCAAGGTCACTTCCACATTTGCTTTGTCACGTTGTGATGTTCCACCCATGATACAACTATAAGCAAAGTTTGAAAAATCTAGTGCATACAGTTTGTGAAAAAGTGACCTAAACGCAAAAGTTGAACCTAAAAATAAGTAAGTTATCTGCCCTTTGCTTGGAGGGTCAAGGTCACTTCCACATTTGCTTTGTCACGTTGCGATGTACCACCCATAATACAACTATAAGCAAAGTTTCAAAGGTCTAGTGCATACAGTTTGTGAGAAAATGACCTAAACGCAAAAATTGAATGTTGCCGCCGCCGCCGGAAAAGCAACACCTGTCTCTTTTTTTCTTCGAAAAGACAAAAAGGGTATACATTGTTACAAAAGGGTATATATAGTTACAAAAGGGTATAAATAGTTACAAAAAGGTATATATAGTTACAAAAGGGTATATATTGTTACAAAAGGGTATATATAGTTACGAAAGGGTATATAGTTACAAAAAGGGTATATATGGTTACAAAAAGGGTATATATTGTTACAAAAGGGTATATATAGTTACAAAAGGGTATACATAGTTACAAAAAGGGTATACATTGTTACAAAAGGGTATATATAGTTACAAAAGGGTATACATAGTTACAAAAAGGGTATACATTGTTACAAAAGGGTATACATAGTTACAAAAATGGTATACATTGTTACAAAATGGTATATGTAGTTACAAAAAGGTATATATATAACAAAAATGATATATATTGTTACAAAAGGGTATATATAGTTACAAAAATGGTATATATTGTTACAAAAGGGTATATATAGTTACAAAAGGGTTACAAAAGGGTATATGTAGTTACAAAAGGGTATATATAGTTACTTATTTGTTAAAAATATATTTTTAGCTGCGACGGACATCTTAAATTTCTGGCAGATCTGAAATTTTGCTAGGATCAATTAGACATCAAGAGCAACATTCCTGTAAAGTTTCATGACAATCCGCCAAGTAGTTTCAGAGAAGTAGTCGCTACAAGTTTTTACTATATAACTCTATGTAAACAAAGATGGGCAGCCATGTTTAACGTTGAATCAAAACGATTTTTGACAAGGATCAACATCATGTCATGCTGATCATTTTAGAAAAGTCCCATATCAATATCACTCATAGTTTTCAAGAAGTAGTCGCTACAAACTTGTATTTTAAAACTCTATTTTTAGCTTTGGCGGCCATCTTGGATTTCACATCAACATAAATTTTTGCTAGGATCAACAAGACTTTATGGGCAACATTTCTTTAAAGTTTCATGAATATCCATCCAGTAGTTTCAGAGGAGTTGTCGCTACAAATAAAAGTTTTCGGACAGACGGACGGACGACGGACCACGGCATAAGCTCTGCTGATCTCTGATCAGTCGAGCTAATAAAATTACTAGACTATAAATAATAACAAGAGCTGTCGGAGAACAGCGCAGCTCAACTATTCGATTTTTCTGAGAATAATAAATGTATAGCTAGTATATACCATCAGAAAACAAGGCTACAACAATGTGGGGTGGGGTTGGGAGCACAACATAACTATGTGTAAGAATTGACCAAAACTACACAGAAATATGTAAAAAAAAATAAAAATAAAAAAAAATCGAGTTTTGAGTGGGGTGCAGGGTGGGGGGTGGGAGAGAGGCGGGGGTGGATGGTGGGGGGAGTGGGGGTGGTGAGGGCAACATATATGTGTAAGAAGCTATGTAATAATTCACCAAAACAACACAAAAATATGAAGAAAAAAAATAATTAAAAAATCGAGTTTGAGTGGGGATGGGGTAGAGGCGTGGGGTGGGGAGTGCAACATGTGTAAGAATTGACTAAAACAATAAAGAAATATGTAAAAAAAAAAATATTCAAGTGGGGCGGGGTGAGAGGCGGGGTTGGGGGGGGGGGGGGGGGGGTTGTGGCGGGGAGGGGGCAACATATATGTGTAAGAATTGACAAAAGCAACACAGAAATATGTAAAAAGAAAAAAAAATAGTTTCAAGTGGGGGTGGGGTGTGGGGGAGAGCGAGGGGAGAGGCGGGAGTGGGTTGGGGGCGGGGGCAACATATATGTGTAAGAATTGACTAAACCAACAAAGAAATATGTAAAAAAAAAAAAAAAAAAATTCAAGTGGGGGGATGAGGGGGGGGAGAGGCGGGGTGGGAGGTGGGGGTGGGGAAGATTGCAACATATATGTGTAAGAATTGACTAAAACAACACAGAAATATGTAAAAACAAGAGGCCCAAGAGGGCCTGTGGACGCTCTACTGGCTAGCACGGCTCTTATAACATCAATGGAGCGATTGACTGCCATTTACGTTTTTTTGAAAGTTTCGGGCAAAAAAAAAAAAAAAAAAAAAAAAAAAAAAAAAAAAAAAAAAAAAATAATATAAACAAAGAAAGTCATAAAATCTGCCTAAAGTTTGGCAAAGATCAGATGCAAAATGAAGGCCTTATCGTATGACGAGGCAAACTATAGCATTTTAAACAAAATCAAGGGCCATAACTCCGCTGTGTATGGTTCGATCTGGCTGGTTTTCGAACTTGACCAAGCTTTCATAGACATTAACAATCTGATAAAGTTTGGTAAAGTTCGGATGAAAAATGAAGGCCCTATCGTCTTAATGAGGCAAAATATAGCATTTTGAACTAAATCAAGGGCCATAACTTCACTGTTAGTAGTCCTATATGAATGGTTTTCGCTCTTGTCCGAGCTTTCATTGATATTAACAATCCGATAAAGTTTGGTAAAGATCGGATGAACAATGAAGCCCCTATCGTCTTAACGAGGGAAAATATAGCATTTTTAACTAAATCAAGGGCCATAACACCGCTGTTACTGGTCCGATATGGCTGGTTTTCAAAATTGTTCGAGCTTTCAACAACATTAACATTCTGATAAAGATTGGTAAAGATCGGATGAACAATGAAGCCTCTATCGTCTTAACGATGCAAAATATAGCATTTTTAACTAAATCAAGGGCCATAACTCTGCTGTTACTGGTCCGATATGGCTGGTTTTCGAACTTGTCCGAGCTTTCATTAATATTAACAATGTGGTAAAGTTTGGTAAAGATAGGAGGAAAAACGAAGACCCTATCAGTCAGGACGCACGGGAACGTAAACACGTGCATAGACCTAAGTGTTCTACTCATTTCACCACAGTAGTTTGAAGCAAAATAGTCCCATTATCGGGTCACGTGCTGTTTAATTGAAATGTGTATGACCTTATAAAACACACTATAAATCGAAAGTGACTGTATTAAAAACGTCAAAAGTGTGCATGTTCATGTGTTATATAATGTTCTTTGATGTAGTTGTTGAATAAATGTCTCAAAACTCTTTACTTGTCATTATTGTGATGAACGCCGTTCGTTATTAAATTTTGACGTTTTTTAAATCCATTTTATTGTCAAAAGTTCATTTTGTGCGCCCATTTGGTGTCATCACAGATTTTCCTAATATTTTGGAATTAGATAGTCCAATACCTCGACTACGTTTTCTGAAAATATTAGGAAAATCTGTGATGACACCAAATGGGCGCACAAAATGAACCAACCTCACTAACGGAAAGTTCGTTAATCAGCCCAAATGGCTGAATTATGCGATGTGAACATTCTGAACCATGTAAATTGATGATCTCGAAATTAGGGATTCAACTGGCCAACAGTGTGTGAGTTATTAAACAATATTGTTTAACATATCACCCAATTAAAACAATAGAACTAACAGTATTTCGGTAAACTATTTATAACGTATTCGATATTTGAAAAATACCCCCATGCGGAACCTCAGGAAAGGAAGACGCCATTTTGTTTGAAAAGTGACACTTCGGGTCAGCGTTTTCTTCTAATTTGAGAGGATTTTATCAGAATATGGCCAACAAGGAATGTTATAAAGTGTTATAATGAGGAGTTTAAGCAAAATAAAATGGTAAGTATCATGTTATGTTGGATACTTTCGTTGTAACTGGTGTTAAATGACGGACCTGCGAACAGCTGATTTTGTTAAAAATGCAGGAAATTTGGCTGCTGGACGCGAGACACGAAATGGGCGGTTTGGGAGGCTTTTCGCGAAATATTTTTATTAAAAAGGCGCAAATTTTACAAATCATTGATTGGTTAAAATTTGTATAGTTGTTCACGATTGTTTAATAACTTTTAAATGGGCTAAAATTTAAAAAATCGGTCTCTTTGTTCCTGCCTGCTTGTATGGTTAGCCATTTTTTTCACATTGGGTCGAATTCCCGTAGTTCTTGGTCAAAAAAGCGATATTTCAGTTCATTTTGGAAATATTTGATTTTAAGAAACACATCAATATTTATTTGCGATTTATATAAGTACTATTTTGATGGTTTTGGCGTGATATTTGTTATTTGGCAATAACTTAAACACAGTTGGTGTAAATCGTGTTAGGGGGCATCTCACAGTTATTACAGTACGTTCGCGGTGCACAGTTCTGTTTACAGTCCACACAGCTGCAGCATTTTTTTTCGCCATTTTTGTGGAGACTGCTCATTAAACTTGTTTATAGATCTACTTTAGATTAAAATTTGACACCAGTATTGTTTCATAATTATTTTTTTAGTTATTTGTAATTTACAATATATTTTAATGTTCATTTACTGTGTCAAAATTCGCAAGTTTTAAAATTAGAAAATTGTTTGAAAATTAAAATTTTGTTTTTTCAGATTCTTTGAATGTTACTGTGCTAGAGTAGCTTGTTTGCGTTGACCTTTTTGTACAACTGAACTAGGATATGTAGTACACAGGCTTAGGATATTGATTGAACTCTGTGTATAATTGTTGTATGTATGTGTGCATATATAAACACACCCAGTGACCCTTCATTTTGTATAAGGGGCGTCCGTGGCCAAGTGGTTAGAGTCTCTGACTTGAAATCACTTGCTCCTCACCACTGTAGGTTCGATCCCTCAGGGACAAAGGAATCTTTATGTGAGGAAGCTATCCAGCTGGCTTGCGGAATGTCGGTGGTTGTACCCAGGTGCCTGCACGTGCACGAAAATTGCCCGGAGGGGCACCTGGGGTCTTCCTCCACGAGTGGAAGCTGGAAAGTCGCCATATGACAGCTGTTGGTGCAACTATAAAATTCAATTCAATTCGTTTTGTATAATTAATGCACATTTTAATAAAAGGCGGTCCGGGTTGGCTAAAGGGGGAGGCTTATCTGTGACATGGAACTGTAATGTATATCTGTTTGTTTATTATATACATAGCTTCCAACATATTCAGGTACCAAATGTATAAAAAACAACATTTTTTAAAAATAGTTTGTTGTTTTTTATACATTCCTGGACGGATGAATTGAAAACTGTTTGCAAAATGTAATTCACTGTATAAAACCTGTGGGTGGGGTATGCAACGCAAAGGCAATTTTTTTTATATAATGATATCAAATATTTTCTTTTATAAATATATCTATGATTATAAATATCCTTTTTTTAACACTTTAGATGCCCTCCACCCCCAACACCACGCGGAATCATTGACTCGAGTCGACTGAGTATGAATGCCATGCCCAAACACTGGAACTTCCTAAATTTTCCCCATGAACTTCCAAATTTGATATGCAGGAAGTTCAGACTTCCTAAATTTGAACCTTAGTGGAAGCCCTGGTGATATGGAACCACATGGTTGATAAAATTTAATAGAACCCTTAATAGAAGTTTACAGCATCATATTTAAACATGTTCAGCATGTTTGTGCAGTTAAACTATATAATTACCTTATTATTGCAAAATTTCATAAAGAATATCAACAGAAAACTATTTTCAACCCCAAAATAGAGCTTTTGCTAACTGTATGTAAAGCGTCTTATGATGGTCAAAACAAGACATACTTAAGCCATATAGCTAATACATAGAGGATCTTAAACGAGTTCCCATTTCATATAAGATTTATGAAACGAGTTATGAATTATTTTAATTTTAACGAGCCGAGTTAAAATTAAAAATAATTCATAACGAGTTTCATAAATATTATATGGAATGGGAACAAGTTTAAGATCCTTTTTATCACATAACATTGCAATCAAATTAGTAAAAATTAATTCAGATGGACATAGAACCGCCACGACGTCAGACACACTTTAGCGCCAAAACGTCATAAAATGTGTGACATAACGTTGCATATAAAAGAGTTTTGTGTTTTACCTCTTTACAAAATAGCAGTCTCCGCCAACTTTTTAACAAACCAACAACAATGTTTTGTATAAAGTGCATTATTTTTTATAAGCTGTCACAAATAATAAGTTTATGACTCAGATCTGGGTGAATTTGTAATAAATAAAATATTTTCAGCTAATAAACTTGCTTAGTGTTACAGGTTTAACTCAACCAATCAAAATCGTTCCAGGTTGTATTACACGTGTGGGGGGGGGGGGGGGGGGGGGGGGGGGGGGGTGGGGGGGGGGGGTGTAGTGTGGGTGTGGGCATATAGTTGCCGCCATGTCCAGTTTTCTTGTCCGCTTAACTCCTACTACATTTTCATCCGATTTTCATGAAACTGTATAGGAAGTATCAGTTTGATGTCTAGTAGCACACACTTTCAGCATGTTTTAGTTAAAACAAAATTGGGCGGAGTAACGGGACTTTGCATTTTTTAAAAAATATATAAAGCTTATAAGCTCAACTCATCCGACATTTTCCATCCGCCAACAAATTCACCCAGATCCGATTGTATTTCACATGTGCATCTTTATTCCGGAAGCATCCATCAATTCTACCGATTTCTTGTTTAAACTTGCTACCTAGTTTGTTAGAAGATATAGCCTGGCGGGGATTTTTCATTTTGGATGACAATAGGATAGAGGTTTGTTGAACTGTAGTACCTGGTTTAAACTCCCAGTGGCCTTCTTTTTGCCATTTACCATTCCAGTGCAGTATCCATATTGTTAACCCGTTTGTGTTCATGAAAATTGCAATTAAATCTCAAAATGAAACCCTTGTATCAAAAATTACTTGAAAAGCTATAACAGATTTTGCATTTCCATGGCATTGGTATATGGAGGCCATTTAAAAAGCATAGTACTGTCAAGCAAATTCAACTGTTTTTTGTTTGATTTCAGGCCAAGTGACAAATCTTCTATTATCTACAAACGTGTGTTGTTGTTTGCAATGTTAGCAAGTGTTGTGGAAGTTATCAATTTGTGATTAACAATATGAATATAGACTGTATATTGTAGATGAAAAAAGCTTTCAATTTCAAAATTAACCATTAACCCGCTAAGGGCGACTACAATAGCTGATCAGGGTTTACAACGTCCAGCTGCTGATCATTCATTTGCCCCAAAACACCCCTTTGTCACATAAATGGAATGGTCTTAATTCAAAGAAAGAACAGTCCATTATATATGTCATAGTTATTAACCCTTAAAACCCTACATATAATACATCATGGACTGTTCTTTCTATGCATTAAGACCATTTCATTTATGTGACAAAGGGGTGTGTTGGGGCAAATGACTGATTAGCAGCCGGACAATGTAAAGCAGAGCTATAGATCAGCTTTTTGATCAATTGGATATTTACCCATCGGTATTTATTTGGGTATTTCATGATTTCATTTGGGTAAAATAAAACATTAACTGAACAGTTTGCGACATTGTTCTGGGGTGGCATTCAACTAATATTGAATTTGTATATGCAAAATCTAATAAAATCCACTTCTTTTAAAATAGGCTTTATACATGTACAAGGTGACTGGGTGTCCCTTCAACAACCCATATTTTGCTCAGTTTGCATGGGTTGTTTTATCATTTGACAACTTCGATTACTTATTGGTACCCAGGCTTTTTATTGGGTATTTTGGCATTTTAATTGGGTATTTAAGCATCCAACCCCTTTAATTATTCAAATAATTAATATTATAAATAAATGATTGCAAATAATTATGCAAGTTACGTTGAAAACCAATGGGACACCATGAGTTTTGAATAAATGAAAGATTGCTGGGTGTCACTCTTACATGTTAGTGATGATGTTACCTAAACATCTTTTGTTCTTTTATTGCAGTAGGATGAGAATTCGATTGGAGATATCAGTTGTGTTGATGCAGATGGAGGGATATTTTCCATTTCCGGACAGTGGAGTCACCCCTGCAGCCCTATATATCTAAGTAAGTCCTGTATACTAATACTGTCAGTAATTTGAAGGAATTCATTTTCTGTTTAATCTGGTGTTTTTTTTGGTTTTTGTATTTAAAACGTTTAGTAACCAGAACATACAAATGGAACAGTCTATTAAATCATTTTAGAATTTTTTTTTATTTTCGAATTTTGTGATTCTTGGTTCCAAGAAACTCATTTATACTCAATGAGTGATACAAACAGTCTTAATTTGTTTCTCACAGCAATTAAAAAGCTCATTCAGTTCTGAGAACACACTGATTTGCATCATAATTTAGCATGACATGAAGTCATAATATGATATCTTATCATCCCTTATTTTTTAATAGTTTTATCTTTATATATTTACATTAATTTTTAATTAATAACATACTTCATTTTTCACCAATTTTTTCGCACAATATGACCTATTTATGTGTCGACGTGCCGTAAAACACCATTAATTCATTCATAATACCAGGGTTTGATGTCATAATCCCAAAAAGTGATGTCATGATAGAAACTACGAAATGAACATTCTGATTGCCCTCATGAAACATAATTTCTGAATTTTAACTGAAACTTTCTGAATCCTGTCTGAGCACTGTCTGAATCTGTCTGAACACAAAATTGCCATCTGAATTTTGGCTG
>JAWPHD010002994.1:0-232644 GCA_037043455.1 Cyrtodaria siliqua
TTGAAACTACTTAACAGATTTTCATGAAACTTTACAGGAATATTGCTCTTAATGTCTAATTGATCCTAGCAAAATTTCAGATCCGCCAGAAATTCAAGATGGCCGCCACAGCTAAAATTAGATTTTTTAAAAAAGAAGTTTGTAGCGACTACGTCTTGAAAACTATAAGTGATATTGATATGGGACTTTTTGTAAAATGATCAGCATGACATGATGGTCAATATCAGAATCAAACATTATTTTGATTCGACGTTAAACATGGCTGTCAGCGGCCATCTTTGTTTACATAGAGTTATATAGGTTTACCACCACCAATTACATGTAAACCTCCGAGGTGTAGTCGAATGTAGTTCCTATAATAAAAAGTAATCCCTCCTTTTTCGATGGAAATGGGCATTATAAGTAGGGCAAAACTGCCCATTTCTATTCGATTTTGTGGTTATATGTATAAGAAGCGTATTAATAGGTTTTACTGGATCACTGATGAACATTTTCGAAATTTCGACTCTATGCTTACACTTTGTGAGCAATGAAAACAGTCGATCAATAAAAACAGCTGTACCCTTGACCTGTTTAGTAAACAAACAAGAACTTTCTTACATGTCTTGTGACCCCACGTTTTCTGGTGATTTTTCAAGTGGAAAAATAGTTTTCTATATGAACATTACACTGCTGCATTATCCATACTTGAGTTGAATTTGCGGCAAATCATTAATATGTGACACTTTAACATTGGTGTCTATGGGGAAAATAATTGGTGCTTTCATACCTATAAGAGATGCGTGCAGTAATTAGGACTCGCTCAGATTCGTACCTAGGGACACTTTTCCGATAACAATTGGTAAAATAAGCTCAGAAATAAGTTTTCCATAGTTTATTACAAAGGTTTTGAGCGTTTTTAGTCCAATTTTGTCTATAAAAGCCGTAATTTTGAGTTTCATTTTTTTTTCTTGTTTAAAATGACGTATTGGTGAAGTGTTTGCAGTTGAACTATGTCTTTTTGGTTTCAACATGTAGGGTTGCATGTTTGCAACATGTTTCCATGAATTAAATTTGCATGACAACTGGTTTGGTAGGCATGAAACCACTAAATCTTTCCCCTACCCCTCTAAAATAGGATATTGTGAAAAATGAAGATTTGTGTAAAAGATAAAATATTATTCCTTATCATTCAAACTCGACTTGGTAGCGTTCAGCTAGTATCAATTCTGATTTTAGCGGTATTTTTGGCATTATTAAGCTCGTATTCGCTACTATAATCAGGTATGGTACCTCCAATTTTGAAGAATTTGACTTAAAAATCAATTTTGGCATGAAAATCGACATAAATTGGCCTTTTCATCGTCCTAATTGTACCTAAAATGCATATTTTTATTATGTCCATTGAATGTTCTAAACATTTGATCTATTTAATATGGTGTATGGACAAGAAATGCTGTTTGGTATGACAATTCAGATAGTGTAAAATTAAAAAAAATATCTCTGACTTTTGTCGATTTCAGACTATTGTCCTTGGTATTCACAAGACCATATCTCTGCAAATAATCATTCGATTTGCATGAAGTAAGTGTTTTTAAGCTTGTTATGAAAATGACAACACAAACTCCTCATTTAAGAAACATCTGAACATGTTTTCTCCTCTTATAGGTTTACCACCACCAATTACATGTAAACCTCCGAGGTGTAGTCGAATGTAGTTCCTATAATAAAAAGTAATCCCTCCTTTTTCGATGGAAATGGGCATTATAAGTAGGGCAAAACTGCCCATTTCTATTCGATTTTGTGGTTATATGTATAAGAAGCGTATTAATAGGTTTTACTGGATCACTGATGAACATTTTCGAAATTTCGACTCTATGCTTACACTTTGTGAGCAATGAAAACAGTCGATCAATAAAAACAGCTGTACCCTTGACCTGTTTAGTAAACAAACAAGAACTTTCTTACATGTCTTGTGACCCCAAGTTTTCTGGTGATTTTTCAAGTGGAAAAATAGTTTTCTATATGAACATTACACTGCTCCATTATCCATACTTGAGTTGAATTTGCAGCAAATCATTAATATGTGACACTTTAACATTGGTGTCTATGGGGAAAATAATTGGTGCTTTCATACCTATAATGAAAACTTGTAGCGACTATTCCTGTGAAACTACTTGACGGATTTTCATGAAACTTCACAGGAATGTTGCTCTTGATGTCTAATTGAACCTAGCCAAATTTCAGGTCGGCCGGAAATTCAAGATGGCCGCCACGGCTAAAAATAATTTTTCAAAAAACAAGTCTGTAGCGACTACTTCCTGAAATCAAAATCAATCAGTAGAGCTTCAAGGTCATTGACCCCTTGTTTTTTAATTGTTTTTTAATATTTTTTTTATTTTTTAATTTTTTTTTAATAGTTCTACTGGCGAAGTTCGAAGACCAGCCAAATCGGAGCAGTAACAGCGGAGTTGTGGCCCTTGATTTAGTTAAAAATGCTATATTTTGCCTCGTTAAGATGATAGGGCCTTCATTTTTGCATCCGATCTTTACTAAACTTTACGAGATTGTTAATATCAATGAAAGGTCGGACAAGTTCGAAAACCAGCCAGATCAGACCAGTAACAGCAGAGTTATGGCCCTTGATTTAGTTAAAAATGCTATATTTTGCCTCATTAAGATGATCATAAGGGCCTTCATTTTTCATCCGATCTTTACCAAACTTTAATAGATTGTTAATATTAATGAAAGCTCGCATAAGTTCGAAAACCAGTCAGATCTACCCAGTAACAGTGGAGTTATGGGCCTTTATTTTGTTAAAAATGCTATATTTTTCCTCGTTAATATGATAGGGTCTTCATTTTTCATCTGATCTTTACCAAACTTTACCAGATTGTAATATCAATGAAAGCTCACGGAAGTTCGAAAACTAGCCATCTACCCAGTAACAATGGAGTTATGGGCCTTTATTTTGTTAAAAATGCTATATTTTGCCTTGTTAATATGATAGGGTCTTCATTTTTCATCTGATCTTTACCAAACTTTACCAGATTGTAATATCAATGAAAGCTCAGGGAAGTTCGAAAACTAGCCAGACCGGACCAGTTACAGCAGAGTTATGGCCTTGATTTCATTATAAATGCTATATTTTGCTTCGTTAATATGATAGGGCCTTCATTTTTCATCTGATCTTTACCAAACTTTACCAGATTTTTTAGTTATGATGGCCCTTGATTTAGTTATGAATGCTGTATTTTGCCTAAAACTTTAAAAAAAAATTGAATTGCAGTCACTCGCTTCATTGATGTTATAAGAGCCATGTTAGCCGTAGAGCATCCACTGCCCTCTTGGGCCTCTTGTTTCTCAAACATTTTTAAATTGATTGTTCCCAAACTTCATGTACACATAACAACTGATGACCTTATGTCCCTGTACATCACCTGTCATTGATGGCCTAATTTATTACAGAATTATGGCCCTTTGTTGACTTAGAATTTTCCACTCTAATATTATATAATGACCTATTAACACATTTCTTCTCAAATATTTTCTACTTGATTGTTCCCAAACTTCATGTACACATAGCAACTGATGATCTTATGTCCCTCTACATCACACATTGGTGATGCCTCATTTATTACAGAATTAGTGCCCTTTCTTTGACTTAGAAATTTCCACTCTAATATTGTATAATGACCTGTTAACACATTTTTTCTCAAACATTTTTGAATTTATTGTTCCCAAACTTCATGTACACATAAAAACTGATTACCTTATGTCCCTCTACATCAAACATTGTGCATGCCTCATTTATTACAGAATTATGGCCCTTTAGTGACTTAGAAATTTTCACTCTATAATGAACTTCATGTGGCTTTCACTTTAAAACAATTTTTCACTCTAAAATGAACTTCATGTGACTTTCACTTTAAAACTTTTCATGAATTGTTATTAGATACAGTTCACACATGCTGATATGATGTGTCTCTGCATCAACGGTTTTTTCGATTCTGCTTTTTTAGCTCGACTGAGTTAAAAATGCTATATTTTGCCTTGTTAAGACGTTAGGGCCTTCATTTTTAGCTCTGCTGGCCCTTTTTTAGCTCTAGAGCTTATGGGATGGCGAGTTGTCCATCGTCCGTCCATCATCTGTTAACTTTTGTCTCTTTAAGACGATAGGGCCTTCATTTTTCATCCGATCTTTAGCAAACTTAAACGGATTGTTAATATCAATGAAAGCTCGGACAAGTTCGAAAACCAGAGGAGTTACAGTCCTTGATTTATTTAAAAATGCTATATTTTGCCTCGTTAAGATGATAAGGCCTTCATTTTTCATTCAATCTTTACCAAACTTTACTTGATTGTTAGTGTCAATAAAAGCTCGGACAAGTTCTAAAACCAGTTAGATCGGACTAGTAATAGCGGAGTCACGGCCCTTGATTTAATTAAAAATGCTTTATTTTGCCTCGTTAAGAGAATAGGGCCTTCATTTTTCATCCAATCTTTACTAAACTTTACCAGATTGTTAATGTTAATGAAACCTCGGATAAGTTTGAAAACCAGCCAGATCGGACTGGTAACAGCGGAGTTATGGCCCTTGATTTAGTTAAAAATGCTATATTTTGCTTCATTAAGACGACAGGGGCTTCAGTGTTCATCCGATCTTTACCAAACTTTATCAGATTGTTAATATCCGATCTTTACCAAACCTTATCAGATTGTTAATATCAATAAAAGCTCAGACAAGTTCGAAAACCATTCATATCGGACCAGTAACAGCGGAGTTATGGCCCTTGATTTAGTTCAAAATGCTATATTTTGCCTCGTTAAGACGATAGGGCCTTCATTTTTAGCTCGACTATTCGAAGAATAAGAGAGCTTATGTAATCACCCTGGCGTCTGCGTCCCACATCAAGGTTTGCGTGTAAGCTGTGTTTACAAGTCTATATCTCTTACATTTCTTATCCTAGCACAACCAAATTTTGGTTCCTGTATCCCATGGGCTCCCATGGAACCCAAATTATGATAGCCCATAAAATGCGTCCCATTTCACATCAAATTTTGCGTGTAAGCTGTGTTTACAAGTCTATATCTAGCACAACCTAGCACAACCTAGCACAACCTAGCACAACCAAATTTGGCCATTAGCTTCCTTATAGCATTATTTTTAGTGCTGCTTAAGTAATTTTGGTTCCTGTAACTCCTGGGCTCCCATGGAACCCAAATTCTGATAGCCCTTAAAATGTGTATGTTTCACATCAAATTTTGCATGTAAGCTGTGTTTACAAGTCTATATCTCTTACATTTCTTGTCCTAGCTGAACTAAATTTGGGAATTGGTTTCCTTATAGTATGTTGTAAAGGGTTGGGTAAGTAATTTTGTCTTCTGCAAATTCTAGGCTCCCATGGAACCCAAATTGTGATGGCCCATAAAATGTGCAATAATGGCAGATCTAGGTTTGCATGTAAGCATGTATATATCTATAAATTTGTTTTGGGATTTCTTATAGAATTATGCATCTTATTCATACTTCACCGATATTGGGGCATGAGCTCCCTCCTCCACCCCCACGCCCACTCTTTCCACCCCCTTCCCACCCTTTTTTTTTTTTACATATTTCTGTGTTGTTTTAGTCAATTCTTAAACATATATGTTGCTCCCTCCCCTCACCCCTCTCAGACCCCCACCCCCTCTGCGCCTGTCCCCCAACCACCCCCCACCCACCACTTTAAACTCTATTTTTTTTTACATATTTCTGTGTTGTTTTAGTCAATTCTTATACAGCTTCTTACACATATATATTTATTGCCCCCTCCCCATCCCAACTTGAAACTCGATTTTTTTTTTTTTTGTTTACATATTTGTGTGTTGTTTTAGTCAATTCTTAGACATATTGTTTGTTTTTTTTTTATATTTTTTTTTTAGCTCTATGTTGGACCAGTCAGACCAGTAACGGAGGAGTTATGGCTCTTGATTTAGTTAAAAATGCTATATTTTGCCTCATTAATACGGTAGGGCCTTCATTTTTCATCTGATCTTTACCAAACTTTACCAGATTCTTTAGTTATGGCCCTTGATTTAGTCAAAAAGCTGTTTATGTAAATGGCAGTTACTTGCTTCATTGATGTTATAAGAGCCATGTTAGCCGGTAGAGCGTCCACAGGCCCTCTTAAAAAATTTAAATAAGTTTTTTTCGTTATTTTTTTCTATTATTCGTTTTTTTTTAACCAGCCAGATCGGACCAGTCACAGCGGAGTTATGGCCCTCGATTTATTTAAAAATGCTATATTTTGCTTTGTTAAGATGATAGGGCCTTTATTTTTCATCCGATCTTTACCAAACTTTACCTGATTGTTAATATCAATGAAAGCTCTGACAAATTTAAAAAAACAGCCAGATTGGACCATTTACACAGGAGTTATGGTCCTTGATTTTCTGAAATATGCTTTATTTTGGCCTCATTAAGACGAAAGGGCTTTCGTTTGGACGGATTTCAGTGAACCTGTTCAGGGATGATCAGTACCAAGCCTAGTTGTACATATCGTCACTGTGTTCCGGTTGAATGATTTTGAGGGAGTTATGTCTCTTTAAAGGTTTTAATACACAAACTTTGTCCTGACTAGTTCTCCTGAACCAAAGGCCGGATTTAAACGAAACTTTTTAGGGATGATCAGTTCCAGGTCTAGTTGCAAATCATTGCCGTGTTTTGGTTGAATGATTTTTGGCAGTGTTATGGCCCTTTAAAGGTTTTAATACGCAAACTTTGTCTGGACTAGTTCTCCTGAACCCCTCGCCAGATTTCAACTTTACAGTGATGATCAGTGATGATCAGCACCAAGCGTAGTTGTGCATATCATCGTCGCGTTCCGGTTTACAGTTTTTAGCTTGACTGATCAGAGATCAGCAGAGCTTTTGCCGTGGTGCGGCGTCCGTCGTCCGTCCGTCTGTCCGTCCGTCTGTCTGTCTGTCTGTCCGTAAACTTTTATTTGTAGCGACTACCTTTCTGAAACTCCTTGTTGGATATTCATGAAACTTTACAGAAATGAAGTCTAGTTGATCCTAGCAAAAATTCATGTTGATGTGAAATCCAAGATGGCCGCCAAAGCTAAAAATAGATTTTTAAAATACAAGTTTGTAGCGACTACTTCTTGAAAACTATAAGTGATATTGATATGGGACTTTTTCTCAAATGATCAGCATGACATGATGTTGGTCCTGGTCAAAAATCGTTTTGATTCGATGTTAAACATGGCTGCCAGTGGCCATCTTTGTTTACATAGAGTTATATAGTAAAAACTTGTAGCGACTACTCCTCTAAAGCTACATGGCGGATTTTTATGAAACTTTACGGGAATGTTGCTCTTGATGTCTTATTGATCCTAGCAAGATTTCAGGTCGGCCAGAAATTCAAGATGGCCGCCACGGCTAGAAATAAATTTTCAAAAAATAAGTTTGTAGCGACTACTTCTTGAAAACTATAAGTGATATTGATATGGGACTTTTTCTCAAATGATCAGCATGACATGATGTTGGTCCTTGTCAAAAATCGTTCTAATTCGACGTTAAACATGGCTGCCAGCAGCCATCATTGTTTACATAGAGTTATATAGTAAAAACTTATAGCGACTACTCCTCTGAAACTGCTTGGCGGATTTTCATGAAACTTTACAGGAATGTTGCTCTTGATGTCTAATTGATCCTAGCAAAGTTTCAGATTGGCAAAAAATTCAAGATGGCCGCCACAGCTAAATATAGATTTTTAAAAAATAAGTTTGTAGCGACTACTTCTTGAAAAACTATAAGTGATATTGATATGGGACTTTTTCTAAAATGATCAGCATGACATGATGTTTATCCGAATCAAACATTATTTTGATTCGACGTTAAACATGGCTGCCAGTGGCCATCTTTGTTTACATAGAGTTATATAATGAAAACTTGTAGTGATTACTCCTCTGAAACTACTGGACAGATTTTCATGAAACTTCACGCGAATGTTGCTCTTGATGTCTTATTGATCCTAGCAAAATTTCAGGATGGCCGGAAATTCAAGATGGCCACCATGGCTAAAAATAGATTTACTTCTTGAAAACTATAAGTGATATTGATATGAGACTTTTTCTAAAATGATCAGCATGACATGATGTTGGTCCTTGTCATAAATCGTTTTGATTCGATGTTAAACATGGCTGTCAGCGGCCATCTTTGTTTACATAGAGTTATATAATGAAAACTTGTAGCGACTACTCCTCTGAAACTTCTTGAAGGATTTTCATGAAACTTCACAGGAATGTTGCTCTTGATGTCTAATTGATCCTAGCAAAATTTCAGGTCAGCCGTAAATTCAAGATGGCCTCCACGGCTAAAAATAATTTTTCAAAAAACAAGTTTGTAGCGACTACTTCCTGAAATCAAAATCAATCAGTAGGAGCTTCAAGGTCATTGACCTCTTGTTTGATACACAAACAGTTTCCGGGCTAATTCTCCCGAACCCCTCTCTGGATTTGATCAGTATCAAGCCTAGTTGTGCATATCTTCGCCATATTCCGGTTGAATGAGTTTTGGCAGAGTTATGGCCCTTTAAAGGTTTTAATAGACAAACTTTGTCCAGATTAGTCTCTTCTGAACTCCTTGCCGGATTTCAAAGAATCTTGATGGGGATGATCAGTACCAAGCCTAGTTGTTCTGGTTGAATGAATTTTGGCAGAGTTATGACTCCTTAAATGTTTTAATACACTAACTTTGTACAGACTAGTTCAACCGAACCTCTGGCTGTATTTCAACAAAACTTGGCAGGGATGATCAGTACCAAGCCCAGTTGCGTATATCATCGCCATGTTCCGGTTGAATGATATTATACATAAAAACTTTATGTTAAGCCAGTAGAGCATCCACAGGCCCTCTTGTTCATCAGATCTTTACCAAACTTACCAGATTGTTAATATCAATGAAAGCTCGGACAAGTTCAAAAACCAGCCAGATCGGACCAGTAACAGCGGAGTTATGGCCTTTGATTTTGTTAAAAATGCTATATTTTGCCTCGTTAACATGATAGGGCCTTCATTTTTCATCTGATCTTTACCAAACTTTACCAGATTGTTAATATCAATGAAACCTTGGGACAGTTTTGAAAACCTTCCAGTTCGGAACCTTCCTTTATTTTTTATTTCATTTTTTAATTAAATCCATTTTTTTTATTTTTTGACGAAATTTGACGAAACTTAGCAGGAAGCATTTGGTATGATTTCTAGTTGTGCTTATTGCGTTTTTTCCCAGTTTGTTGATTTTTGATGGTGTTACGGACCCTTACATTTTTACTTTAGATTTTTTTTGTCGGCGCTACTCCTTCTAAACGCCGTGTTAGATTTCGACGAAACTTGGCAGGAAGCATCGGTAAGATGTCCAGTTATGCATGTTGCTCTTTTGTTCCAGCTGGCTGATTTTTGACAGAGTTATGGCCCTTTGACATTTTTACTTTAAATTTCTTGTCGGCGCTACTTCTCCTAAATGGTTTGTTGGATTTTTATGAAATTTGGCAGGAAGCCTCAGTATGATGTCTAGTTGTGCATATCGCAGTATATAAAACCAGCTCGATTTGTTTAGTAACAACAGAGTTATGGCCCTTGATTTGTTGAAAAATGCTTTCTTGTATTTTCCTTTGTTAAATCTGTAGCTACTTCATTTTTTATCTGATCTTTACCAAATTTGTTTAGAATGTTAATATAAAGCCCTACCCATTTTGATGAAAACTCATTCATAAAAAAAGTGGGACAAATTAAACAATACCCATGCCAGACTAGACACAGCAGACGTATTGCATGATTACAAGGTGAGCGATCTAGGGCCATCCTGGCCCTCTTGTTTTTGCAATATTTTAAAAGAAGTACTGATGGGAATTTATGACGACAACCCTTGATATAAGAGCCATTTTAGCCAGCAGAGCGTCCACAGGCCCTCTTGGGCCTCTTGCTTTTTTACAGAATTATGGACCAATCCGTTGTCATATCATTGTAGCCAACAAGTTTAATAAATACAATAATAAATATCAGAACTCTTGTAATATATGCTATTTATATTCCCAAATGGAATTCTGTGTCATTTCAAACACATTTAGTTCTAACTGTTGCAGCTTTAGGTACCCTTGTGTTGTCAATTTCAGGTTTTGTCGAAAAGTAAATTATCAGTGGAACGTCTAAGCAGCTTGGAAAGGAAAGTGAGTGTCGGAAATGATAATTTATTAGTTATCAGTCTGAAAGAGCATGAATATTTAACGAACATGAGACGGAAATTGGACGAAACCTTCGACATGAGGCGGAAATCAGAGGGAATGCAATTTGAGGATTTACTTATGCCTCCAACTACGTACAGGTAAGTGTTGTTGTAGTAACTGGTACCCAATGGTTGTAGTAACTTAACTGGTACCCAGTGGTTTGAAATTGGCTCACATAGGACAAGTCATGGATGTTGTTTGTTTCGAAATAATTTATTTCGATTTCCAGAGACTGTAATAGTTTGTAAAATAATGTTGTAATGGAAGCTTGAATTTGTTCTCAACAAGTCTAGTCACACAATGGCTTGTTAATCATCAAACTTGACGGTAATTAAAATCCCTTTATTTATTAATAATAAAATCTAACCTTAGGCTGAACAAAATAGGTATGATTCCACTAACCCAACCGACTGTAAACGCTCAACTTAATTATTTTTTTAACAAAAATGAAAAACAAATGTTTTTAAATAAATAGACTAACTTCTCTGCAGATTTCCACAAAGTCTGAAGTTGGTCCTAACTGGAATTTAACTTCCTGCAAAATCTACCTCTACCAATGAAATCATTGAAGAATGGGTGTGCTTATGTTAGTGAATATATTGTCCTGATAATTGACAGCCACATGTTCTGTAGGTACACAATAACTATCATTGCATTGTCACTGATTCAGTGTTAAACTGTTGTAATAGGGCCTTTAGGTACACAATGATTCAGTGTTAAACTGTTGTAATAGGGCCTTTAGGTACACAATAATTCAGTGTTAAACTGTTGTAATAGGGCCTTTAGGTACACAATGATTCAGTGTTAAACTGTTGTAATAGGGCCTTTAGGTACACAATAATTCAGTGTTAAACTGTTGTAATAGGGCCTTTAGGTACACAATGATTCAGTGTTAAACTGTTGTAATAGGGCCTTTAGGTACACAATGATTCAGTGTTAAACTGTTGTAATAGGGCCTTTAGGTACACAATAATTCAGTGTTAAACTGTTGTAATAGGGCCTTTAGGTACACAATAATTCAGTGTTAAACTGTTGTAATAGGGCCTTTAGGTACACAATAATTCAGTGTTAAACTGTTGTAATAGGGCCTTTAGGTACACAATGATTCAGTGTTAAACTGTTGTAATAGGGCCTTTAGGTACACAATAATTCAGTGTTAAACTGTTGTAATAGGGCCTTTAGGTACACAATAATTCAGTGTTAAACTGTTGTAATAGAGCCTTTATGTACACAATGATTCAGTGTTAAACTGTTGTAATAGGGCCTTTAGGTACACAATGATTCAGTGTTAAACTGTTGTAATAGGGCCTTTAGGTACACAATGATTCAGTGTTAAACTGGTGTAATAGGGCCTTTAGGCAAGTGTTAAACTGTTGTAATAGGACCTTTAGGTAAACAATGATTCAGTGTTAAACTGTTGTGATAGGGCCTTTAGGTAAACAATGATTCAGTGTTAAACTGTTGTGATAGGGCCTTTAGGTAAACAATGATTCAGTGTTGAACTGTTGTAATAGGGCCTTTAGGTAAACAATGATTCAGTGTTGAACTGTTGTAATAGAACCTTTAGGTACACAATAATTGTCATTGCATTGTCAATGATTCAGTGTTAAACTGTTTAAATAACAATTCTTATCATTGCATTGTCAATGATTCAGTGTTGTCATTGCATTGTCAGTGATTCAGTATTAAACTGTTATAATAAGGTTTTTGTGTACACAATAATTATCATTGCATTGCCAATTGTTGTAATAGGGCCTTTATTTTTTTGATTATTCATTTTATGAACCACTGAGACTCAAAAGTGCTGTAGGAGGAGGGGAAAAAATAAAAAACTGGGAAAAAACTATTATTTCGTTGAAAAGGGAAAGATAATGAAATGTTAGAGTACGGTGAAATAAAAAAATAAAACAATTCCTCACAGAAAAATGAAATTCCTAATTTCGTTTTATCATAAGAGTGTTCGTAAAGTGTTCGTAAAACGATTAATCAAATAATAATTGCCCAGAAAATAGTGTAATAAAAATATAATTATTCAAAGTTTTAAAAGTATTTATGATGTCCTTTGTAGGAAATGAAGGTTCAAATGTACATATAACTTGAAAACATATGAACAAAGACATTTGTATATTATATAACTTGGTAGGATAGTTTCCTATAATGCATCTTTAGATTTTGGGGTGATTCAGACCTTAAAGATCAAGGTCACTATGAATATAAGGCAAATGGATGATATATTGACTTGAAGGGATTATTTGAGGGACTCCATGGACGTCCCTTCAAATAAAGAGACATCAATACAGGAGTATTTTGCACCCATTACTTGGTATGTTTTGTGTATCAAACATACATGTAAACTGGTATAAATACATTACCGGAATTATATGACATGTAATCTCCTCCTACCCCATGAAGTGATACCGGAGACATATTCTTTTTGGCCTTTCTGTCTGTTCATCTGTCCATCCATCCATCCATCCATCCGTCCATTCGTCACAAATCTTGTCTGCACTACTCCTCCTAAACCTCTTGTTGGATTCTGATGAAACAGTACAAAGCTTCAGTATGATGTCTAGTAACTGTTGTGCTTTTCCTTATTTGTTCCCAGTTCACTGATTTTTGACGGAGCTATGGGCCATTGACATTTGTACATTAAAATTACTGACTACACTATTTCTGCTAAACTTCTTGTTGGATTTTGACAAAACATTTTAGCAAGCATCGGTTTGATGTCACAGTTGTGGATTTCTATGTATTTATATATTTTCTGGTTCAATAATTTTTGACAGAGTTATGGGCCTTTGATATTTGATCTTTAAAATTCTTGTCAATGCTACTCCTCTTACATGGCTTTTTGTATTCTGACAAAACTTTGTAGGAAGCTTCAGTATGATGGTCAGTTGTGCATATTAAGTTATTGTCATCACTTTTCCTGAACTCCTTTTTGGACTTTGCCGAAAGTCCTCTGTCCATCAGTATGAAATGCAGAAAAATTGCAGCACACACAGAATGCAGCCAATCTAAAAGTGAAAGTGGGGGTGGGGTGGGTGTTGTAGGGGAGGAGATATATGTTCTTCTAAAGAAAAAGTACTCTAGGGTAGTTAAAGGGACACAATCACGCAATTTTAACTTGTTTAAATCTCACGACATCTACATAACTTGCATTTTTGCAATTATTAATATTCAGTTAAAAATGCAATCATTGATTTTAATTATTAGAATAGTTCTGAGCAAATTGTATTTGCATTTTTACTAACTGTTGATTATATTGCACCAATAATATATTTGAACATATGGTAGAATGAAGAGGAAAAATTCAAATTTCAATATTTTATTTAATTATATGCCAGCAGTTTAAATCAAAATGATACTGTATTAATAAATTGAGATGCTAATTTTATTGCTTGATATAAACTTCAAGATTGCCATGTGTCCCTTTAAGTACATGCATATATTCTTGTGTTGATATGTTACTTCATGCATAGTATGCGGGCTACAGTAATGTGACATGTGTGTTGTTGACATTAACTGCAACATTGGGACTGATTAAACATCAGGATAACAATAAAAAAGATTCATTAATTAAAACAAGTAATCAACTTAAAATAGTGCCAGTTATTTTAAATATATTGATGTATTTGCAGACAGTGGGGCTGAGTGGTGAGGTGGGTCAGGGAGTACGTCATAGGGAGGAGAAACGGGCTCGTTTTGCCGATTTATGTTGTCGCGCATGTGTTTCACTACTCCGTGAAAATGACTATTTCCGGTTGTTTCGCGAGTGTGTGAAAAACAGCAAATTCTTATAAATTATTACACTTACAAACTCAATAAAGGTGCTACATGTAAACATAAGTATTATTTATTTACATTGTGTCCTCTGATACAGAGCGTGTATTTGTTTGCATGTTTAAAAGCACATTTTACCAGACGGTTCCGTGTAACAAAGATGGCGCCACTCTGCGCCAAATAAAAAATGGTGACAGTGTATAGCTATTGCAAACGAGATACGAGACTACGGGTTATTTAGGCATTAATAATAACAAAAAGTGAATAGTAAACATATTTATCTTTGTAAAGAAGGTAATTTCATGGTGGTGATTATAAGACAAAGCCTAAAAAGAGGTGATGATTTAGCCTTTTGAGATATCAGCTAAATTTTTAATTTTATAGAATTAAAATTGGTGTGAAGCTATTGCAAACGAGATACAAAGTATGGGTTATATTAGGCATTAATAATAACAAAAAGTGAATAGTAGACATATTTATCTTTGTCAATAATGTAATTTCGTGATGTTGATTATAACAGAAAGCCGTATAAAGGGGCTGTAAAAACTGCCTAATTTGAGATGTTGGCTGAAATTTTAACTTTTCAAATGTAACGCGCTTACGATCGATTTACCTGTATCGATAAAATAGTAAATGGCGGCGTTCTAGCGCGACAACATAAATCGATAAACTAGAGCATTTATGAACCCGTTTCTCCTCCCTATAACGTACTCCCTGGATGGGTACATACCAGTCTAAAACCACTGAAATCACACTTTCTATTAAGGTATTATAACACTAATTATTTTCCCCATAGACACCAGTGTTAAAGTGTCACATATTAATGATTTGCTGCAAATTCAACTCAAGTATGGATAAAGCAGAAGTGTGATGTTCATATAGAAAACTAATTTTCCAGTTGAAAAATCACCAGAAAAGGTGGGGTCACAAGACATGTAAGTCTTGTTTGTTTACTAACAGGTCAAGAGTACAGCTGTGGCTCTGTAGCATTGTTTAAAGGGACACACGGCAATCTTGAAGTTTTTATCAAGTATCAATATTAGCGTCTCTACTTATTTATGAAGGAACGTTTTGACTTTAAACCTGCTTGGGCCTAAATTAAAATATTGTTTGTTTGCAGTTTGCGACCGTCCCACGGCAAATCCGCCGACCCAAACAATTTTTTTTTTATATATATATATATTTTTTTATTTTTATTTTTTTTATTTTTATTTATTTTTTTTTTTTTTTTTATTTTTTTTTTTTCAATTTTTTTTTTCTTGCATGTTCTGTTTATATTTAACTAAACCCTTTTTAAAAAAAAAGCTCTATGGATAATACTAGTGAAGCACATGATATTTGCATGCCGTCGATGAGCATGCGTTAATAATAAAAATGTTTTAAAAAAAAATAAATATATCCCTACCTACCGACCCACCCCTAAAAGCCATGGGTCGGAAACTGCAAACAAACAATTTTTTAATGGTGGCCTTGCATATCATTAAATAAAATTTAGATTTTTCAATTTTCTATGTTATTTTATCAAATGTTGAAATATATTATTGGTGCTTTATTATCAAAAGTCTGTAATATACAAAAAACAATTTGGTTTATACTATTCTTTTAATTATTATTAATGATTGAAATAATGCATGTTATTTAGAAAAACTAACGGTATGCCGCGAGTTTTCAGAAAATCAGGATTGCCATGTGTCCCTTTTATGGAAAGGAAAATAAGTAGCTCTAGATTGTTAGTTAAACTCTTGAAATATTTTGTTATATTACATATTTGTCTGTGATTTGTATAGCAAATACTGGGAATAGAAAAGCTATATCTACGCGTTTGCTCTAATGCGAAATATCTCCCAGTGGGAGTTATTTCGCAGTATGGAACATTGCTCAGCCTTTTCCGTCAGTGGCGGGAACGCCAAGTAATGTTCCGATTGTATTACGGACGTCGTCAGATTCCGCCACTAGGAAATACCGATTACGGAAATTAACGAAGAGATCCTGTTCCACTTGTTTTGTTTGTATGTCATAACGTCGTCTTGGCGTTCTCGTGCAAACTGGTGTAAAAAGGCAAACTGATGTAAAAGTATTGATGATTGGAAAGGAATTCATCACTAAATATATTATATATAGTTTAATTAACATTGTTGCTGTGATACGGAAAATAATTCCCTCGTGAACAAGATTCTTGCGATATAGAAACTCGTGTGCAAGTGCACTCGTTTCTATATCGCAAGAATCTTTCTCACTCGGGAATTATTTCCTGTATCACAACAACAATGTTAATTAAACTATATATAGCATTATGTAAACATATTCCGTGTATGTGTTATATCAACAGCTGAACTTTTTGATTTTAGAAAATCTAAAATGATAAAAAATAATTTCAGAATATGTCAATAATGGGAAACAACCACAGTTTGATATGTCCGCAGACATCTTGCGAGAGTTGTCTTGACATTAACCAGAACAATGGTGCCTATTACAAAAACAACAACTCTGCTGAGCATGTTTAATGCCAGCATATTGAGTTATTGTAGTATTGGATATAATTCACTGATCTTCTGAACAGGAAAATGTCACCAGATGGAACATGGCTGCTCCATAGAGTGAGGAGTCTCTCTACCCCATAAATCAGGTTAAATAGGGAGATTCTATTCTCAGGCTGTAATTTCTGCATTTATCTTTGAAATAATCACAAAACATACACTTACAAATGTAAACCTTTTATTTAACATTTGCATTAATATGGAAGCAAGATTTTTATGCCCCCGCATTAAGTGTTACCCCTGTTCGTCCGTCCGTCCGTCCCTTTCATCCGTCCCATCCGAATTGGTTTCCACTCAATAACTTTTGAAAGGGTCCATGTTTGTAATTAATATTGGTGTGTAGTTGTGTAATTATAAAATACAGGTCTAGTTCGATTTTGGTCAACGTTGCTCATTTTATGCAGGAGTTGTGACCCCTTTTCGACTTAATTTTCTGCAACAAATTGGTTTCCGCTCAACAACTTTTGAAATGATCCATGTTTTGAATTTATATTTGGTGTGTCATTTTGTAATTATAAAATACAGGTCAAGTTCGATTTCGATCAACGATCCACAGTTTATGCAGGAGTTGTGGCCCTTTTTTTACTTAATTTTCTGCAACAAATTGGTTTCTGCTCAATAACTTTTGAAAGGGTCCATGTTTGTAGTTAATATTTGGTGTGTAGCTGTGTAATTATAAAATACAGGTCAAGTTCGATTTGGGTCAATGTTGCTCATTTTATGCAGGAGTTGTGGCCCCTTTTCGACTTAATTTTCTGCAACAAATTGGTTTCCGCTCAATAACTTTTGAAAGGGTCCATGTTTGTAATTAATATTTGGTGTGTAGCTGTGTAATTATAAAATACAGGCCAAGTTTGATTTAGGTCAACATCAGTCAATTTCTGAAGGAATTATGGCCCCTTTTCCGCTCAAGAACTTTTGAAACAGTCCATGTTTTGAATTCATTTTGTTTTTGGCGAATTCATAGTTCTTAAGTAACTTATACTGGGGGCATCCGTGTCCTATGGACACATTTCTAGTTCTAAACAGCAAAATCAAAAACACATTTATGTCTTTGTATGGTGTTGTACCTCATTTTTGTCACCAGAAGATGAATGAATGAATGTTGTTTTACAGCACATTGACACACATAGGTCATATTGTGCCCAAAAACTGATGCAAATAAACAATGAAATAGTCAATTATTAAAGCGTACAGTAAAAATGTATAGGTAAAAATATTCACAAATATGATATGGTAAAAAATATATACTGAAGATTGACAAGTGCCCATCAACGGGTGTGTAGACAAGCAAACGCAAGTATAAAAAATGAAGAGGAATAACTGATTATGTTTTCTAATTATCAAATGTTAGCTGTTGCCGATGTATTAGTCAGTTAGATTAGATTATGATGTAACAGTACCTTAAATGGCCATCGATCTTGGATATAATGTCTTCATCTGATTGTATTCAAGAAAGAGAAATTTTAACTTTTTCTTGCTACAATTATTATAGCTCTTCTGTCTCCAGCATGTCTGTTGTTTAGTTTCAGCATGACGTTTTATTGTAATAAGATATATTAATGTATCATTGCATTGTTCCTGGATGGAAATAATATAATGGAGATTATTTGTTGGTTTGAAGAGAAAATATTTTAGCTTTGTGATGAAAAAATTGGATATTTGACAACAATGAAACCAACACACGCAACATTTGAATAACTTCAGAGGTTATGTTCAACATTTGAATAACTTCAGAGGTTATGTTCAACATTTGAATAACTTCAGAGGTTATGTTCAACATTTGAATAACTTCAGAGGTTATGTTCAACATTTGAATAACTTCAGAGGTTATGTTCAACATTTGAATAACTTCAGAGGTTATGTTCAACATTTGAATAACTTCAGAGGTTATGTTCAACATTTGAATAACTTCAGAGGTTATGTTCAACATTTGAATAACTTCAGAGGTTATGTTCAACATTTGAATAACTTCAGAGGTTATGTTCAACATTTGAATAACTTCAGAGGTTATGTTCAACATTTGAATAACTTCAGAGGTGAACATTTGAATAACTTCAGAGGTTATGTTCAACATTTGAATAACTTCAGAGGTTATGTTCAACATTTGAATAACTTCAGAGGTTATGTTCAACATTTGAATTACTTCAGAGGTTATGTTCAACATTCGAATAACTTCAGAGGTTATGTTCAACATTTGAATAACTTCAGAGGTTATGTTCAACATTTGAATAACTTCAGAGGTTATGTTCAACATTTGAATAACTTCAGAGGTTATGTTCAACATTTGAATAACTTCAGAGGTTATGTTCAACATTTGAATAACTTCAGAGGTTATGTTCAACATTTGAATAACTTCAGAGGTTATGTTCAACATTTGAATAACTTCAGAGGTTATGTTCAACATTTGAATAACTTCAGAGGTTATGTTCAACATTTGAATAACTTCAGAGGTTATGTTCAACATTTGAATAACTTCAGAGGTTATGTTCAACATTTGAATAACTTCAGAGGTTATGTTCAACATTTGAATAACTTCAGAGGTTATGTTCGATAGTAGTAAAATATAAACAAGGAAAATACAGGGACATTGACATATCCCATTAACATATTTTCTGATTTTCTGCGATATCTTCCAAGACAGTTGCATTTTCAAGTTTTGACATTATGTCTGTCTTGAAATTTCAGTGATATCTTCCAAGACAGTTGCATCTTCAAGTTTTGACATTATGCCTGTCTTGAAATTTCAGTGATATCTTCTAAGACAGGTGCATCTTCAAGTTTTGACATTATGCCTGTCTTGAAATGTTCTATGATATCTTCCAAGACAGTTGCATTTTCAAGTTTTGACATTATGCCTGTCTTGAAATGTTCTATCATATCTTCCAAGACAGTTGGCATCTTCAAGTTTTGACCTTATGCCTGTCTTGATATGTTCTTGATATCTTCTAAGACAGTTGCATTTTCAAGTTTTGACATTATGCTTGTCTTGAAATTTTCTGTGATATCTTTTAAGACAGTTGCATCTTCAAGTTTTGACATTATGCCTGTCTTGAAATGTTCTATCATATCTTCCAAGACAGTTGGCATCTTCAAGTTTTGACCTTATGCCTGTCTTGATATGTTCTTGATATCTTCCAAGACTGTTGCATTTTCACATTTTTACATTATGCCTGTCTTGAAATTTCAGTGATATCTTCTAAGACAGTTGCATCTTCAAGTTTTGACATTATGCCTGTCTTGAAATGTTCTATCATATCTTCCAAGACAGTTGGCATCTTCAAGTTTTGACATTATGCCTGTCTTGATATGTTCTTGATATCTTCCAAGACTGTTGCATTTTCACATTTTTACATTATGCCTGTCTTGAAATTTCAGTGATATCTTCTAAGACAGTTGCATCTTCAAGTTTTGACATTATGTCTGTCTTGAAATGTTCTGTGATATCTTCCAAGACAGTTGCATTTTCAAGTTTTGACATTATGCCTGTCTTGAAATGTTCTATGATATCTTCCAAGACAGTTGCATTTTCAAGTTTTGACATTATGCCTGTCTTGAAATGTTCTATGATATCTTCCAACATCTTACAATCATAAAATATTGACATTATGCCTGTCTTGAAATGTTCTATGATATCTTCCAACATCTTACAATCATAAAATATTGTGTAGTGTGTTTAAACTACACATATTTCATGCCGATTTAAAAGTAATATTTTTGTTATATTTATAGTATTGTTAAAATTACTTGTTTTAGTCGTTTATTATTCTACAAGACTCTTCCTCATTCTTAAATCGTAATAAAGAGAATATAAAATATATGAAAATTAGCAGTTTGGTAAAGATCCGAATAATAATAATGAAGTTGCAAGAGTGTTCACAAGGCAAAAGTTAGCGGACGACGACGGGCGACAGACAACGGACAACTCGTCATCCCATAAACCCTGGGGGGTGGGGGTTGGGGCGTGGATGGGGGATTTGAATACTAGTGACAGTTACTGTTTTCGTAAACAAAATCACCATGTTCAGGTCCACCAAACACACAACGATTTCTTTTTATAAAGCACAATGTCCCATCCTAGCTCAACTAAATTTGGGAATTGGTTTCCTTATAGTATGTTGTAAAGGGTTGCTTAAGTAATGTTGTCTTCCGCAAATTCTGGGCTCCCATGGAATCCAAATTGTGACGGCCCATAAAATGTGCAATAAAGGCAGATCTAGGTTTGCATGTAAGCTGATGTATATATAGTTATAATTTTGGTTTGGGATCTTATATCATTATGCATCTTATTTGTACTTCACCCATATTTGGGCATGGGCTCCCTCCTCCCCGCCCCGCCACACACCCCTCTCCCCCTGCCACATTTTTTTTACATATTTCTGTTGTTTTGGTCAATTTTTACACATATAGCTATGTTGCCCCTACCCCCCTCTCCACCCTCCCCCCACTCGAAACTCCTTTAATTTATTTTTTTACATATTTCTGTTGTTTTGGTCAATTTTTACACATATAGCTATGTTGCCCCCACCCCCCTCTCCACCCTCTCCCCACTCGAAACTCATTTAATTTTTTTTTTACATATTTTTGTGTTGTTTTGGTCAATTCTTACAAATGTAGCTATGTTGCCCCCATCCCCGCGCCCGCCTTCCAACACCCCAGGGCCTCCCCACAACCACACTCGAAACTCAATTTGTTTATTTTTTTACATATTTCTGTGTTGTTTTGGTCAATTCTTACACATATATCTATGTTGCTCCGCCCCCACCACCCTCCTCCCCCCGCCCGACCGACTTTAATCTCTATTTTTTTCTTCATATTTCTTTGTTGTTTTGGTCAATTCTTACACATATTGCTATGCCCCCGCACCCCCTACCACCCCGCCCCCACCCCCACACACCCACGACTCTAAACTATATATTTTTTTATATTTCTGTATTGCTTTGGTAAATTTTATTATCTCTACTGGCCAATTTCGAAAACCAACCAGATCGGACCAGTAACGGCGGAGTTACGGCTCTTTAAATATGTTATATTTCCACTCGAAACTCGATATTATTTTTTTTTACATATTTCTGTCTCGTTTTGGTCAATTCTTACGTGGCCCTGCCACCACCCTCACCCACTCCCCGCCTGCCCCACTTGAAACTCGATTTATATATATATATTACATATTTCTGTGTTGTTTTGGTCAAATCTTACACATAAAGCTATGTTGCCCAAACCCCCACACCCCCATTATGCCCCTCCCCCACCCCCACCTCCACCCCCACTGGAAACTTTTTTTTTTTTACATATTTCTGTGTTGTTTTGGTAAATTTTAGTTACCCCCACCCCAACCATCCCAACACACCATCATCACTACCATCCGAATGTTGTTGTTTTTTGTTTGTTTTTGCATATATCTGTGTTGTTTTGTTTTATCAGTTTATCAATATGTTTCGCCCCACAACCATCCCACCACCACCCGAATTTTTTTTGTTTTTTTTACATATGTCTGTGTTGTTTTGTTTTATCAAATATACAACTATATCAATTATGCGCCCCCGTCCTGCCCCCCATTGTTTATGGGCTCCCCTCACAAGGAGGACAGGGGGCGGGAAATTGTTTTCATTTTATCTTCCATTATTGGATATTAAAATTTTAATTTGAACGCAATCATTCCCGAGTTGCCTTTCGACCACAATTTTTTTTTAAATGACAGCAACTTTGGATTAAAACTGATAAAAATAAATAAAATGTCACACCCTGCCGCAAATTTTACTATAATTTTTATGAGATTCTAACAATAATTTTTATATCGGCCAGAGTTTCTATACCCACCCCACCTCCACCCCCAACCCACCATCACATTGTTTTAGCCTTGTTTTCTGATGGTATATACTGGCTATACCATTTATTATTCTCTGAATAGTCGAGCTGCGCTGTTCTCCTACAGCTCTTGTTTAATATAAATTTCCATATTTTACAGATTTTTTAGTGGGTCGCCCCCTGAATCCACCCGTAAACTCACCCCACCCCCTACACACTAAATGAAATGAACATAACAAAACAAAATAAACAAGCTTAAGTTAGGTCATGGACATACAGTAGGTCTATGGTTAGGTGCTTTTCCCCCCAGATCAGGCTATAAAACAAGCGAGATTTTTTAATTTTTCTTTTAGGAGAATGTCTGAAGGGGTAACTTATAATAAATATCCCGGCACCCTTCGCCCATTACCGTTTGTTAACCTAAGACTTGAAAACTTTATACTAGGTACATTATACAACGTAGTTTTGTGACACGTTGTCCACAGTGGAAAATGTGTACTTATGCGCATGCGCATGCAACGTTGGGAGAAACGCGCACTTGTCAATATATTGTCAATACACATGTATAGCGATCTACGAAAAAACGATATATTATGTAAAATATGCTTCGGAAAAAAATAAAACCGAAAGTAAATGGTAAATAACTTATTATTTTGTTAGATTATCATCATGGTTTACGCACAGGAGTCTGATAAGCTGCTCAATTTCGTTTGAAAGTCACATGGGTGTTCGAGCGTTTTTTCCAGTCGGGTTTTTTGCAAAGGAAATTAGGCGTATATGCAGTTACATAGAACGTGAGTATAATAAAAAAAAACTGCATAGGAGCAAATTTATTAGGCTAGACATTATGCCTGTCTTGAAATGTTCTATGATACCTTCCAAGACAGTTGGCATCTTCAAGTTTTGCCTGTCTTGATATGTTCTGTGATGCCTTCCAACACAGTTGCATTTTCAAGTTTTGGCATTATGCCAGTCTTGAAATGTTCTATGATATCTTCCAAGACAGTTGCATGTTCAAGTTTTTGCCTTCTTTGCGGCTTTCTAGGCTATTGCTTTTTGTATTTATATATACACGAGCATCTTTGTGTTTTACTTGTATTGCCAATTAATGCTGCCTTGTTGTTTAGAGAATAGTTCTAGGTGGGCATTTCTTTATTTACACTGTCCCGTTTTATTGGGATGATGTGAGGTTTGATGCACCCTAGAACCTGGTTTAAACCCCAGCGACTTTTTTTGCCACTGACTGTTCCAAGGCGGTAGCCCTATTAACATGTCGCCAGTAATTAGATATCTCTGCCCTATGGTTGATGTCGGAGTATATTGACAATATGTTATATTATAATACAGCTACACATGCTTTATTTTACTGTTGCACATGCTATTGTTTGTGGAGGTATAGTATTGGTTTTATTGTTTAAAATTGATAAATGATTGACAACTGGCAACATGTTAATTGTCAACCCTTTTTGTGTATGTGACATCATAATTGCCTTTATTCCTTATTAAGATTGCCATTCATGTTTGTCGTTTTGCGTGTTTTTGGGTTTACTGTGTTCTGTGAAAGCTGCATTTCCTGTTCAACTTTCATACTTATTTTTGACATCATGCTCGTCTTCAAATTTTCTATGATGTCTTCCAAGACAGTTGCATCTTCAAGTTTTGACATTGTCTGTCTTGAATTAAAATGGCATAAATTAGAAGATGACCTTTACATTGAATTTCCCAAATAATAAAAGCATTCACCCAAACTGATTTACATAGAACTGATGTAAGTATTTACGTGACTTGTCAAGCAGAAACCATTATTTCACACAATAGCAGGCAGCTTCTTTCTAGTGACTGGCAAGCTAATGGGATATTTTGTCTGTCGTCTGACATCTGTCAAATTGAAAACGATAACATCTTTGAAACGATGTAATGGCTTTCAATGCAACTGCACGACAGTACCTTTAGATTTACGTCTTTCATCTCCGCTTGATGAAATGCTTGTTGGCCACTGTTTCTCAAAATAGACCAAGATAAGGAAATGTTTCTCAAAATAGACCAAGATAAGGAAATGTTTCTCAAAATAGACCAAGATAAGGAAATTACACATGAAATCTTACTTGAAACTGCTGATGCATTCAAATATAATAAATGAATTCTTCTCTGAAACCATTGTCAGAGTATTATAAATGAACCTTTACATAATTTTATGTTTCTTGGGTAGTTACCTATGAGATTATGTTTTTTTTGTTGCCGCACCTCTTCCTAATTTTTTTTTAAAATTTACATTGATTAAAAAACAAGCAACACAGTTGATACAAATCACTCTCATTGGCACGGATGATAGTGTTAGCATTATCTTGATGTGGGAGGAAACTGGAGAACCCAGGGTATATCCCACATACCCGTGGGCGACAAAGTATCCTTTCACAGCCAAAATGAGGAATCTAACCCTGGTTGCACTGGTGAGAAGCGAGTGTACTGTATACTGACTGTGATATCTTAGATGACAACCATTATTGAAAATAATGACAACCATTATTGAAAATAGATGAAAAATTATTGATAATTATATCAAACATCTTCAGCTTATTCCATTCTTAGACTAATGAAATGTTATACATGTGCATGTTCAAGATGGCCGACACTGCAACAGGAATTTTAATAGAGTTATATAATGAAATTTAATTAATAACTTAATAAATTACTTTGCGAAAAGGACCCTGGCCCGAATTGGGAAAATTGTACGGTTTTTTTCTGAAATTGGGAAAACTACATACTAATTCATATTAAAACAATTCAATTTCAACATGAACTTAATAATGCCAAAGACAACAACACTCTTTAAAGGGCAACCCTTCTTTGTTTGGCATCACAAAATGCATTGCAAAGTTCTCCTGCCTAATCTCGTCATCCAGGGTGGATGGGCCTTCTATGTTGATAATTAGTGAATGCAGTTGGGCCTTGCTAGTAGTCTGTGGGCCTTGCTAGTAAGTCTGTGAGCCTTGCTAGTAGTCTTTGAACCTTGCTAGTAGTCTGTGGGCTTTGCTAGTAGTCTGTGGGCCTTGATAGTAGTCTGTGGGCCTTGCTAGTAGTCTGCATAGCAGAGTGAGACAGAGATGGAGACTCCAACGGGACCGTAGAAACTGATGTCATGGGCAAAACTACATTGTGTAACGATAAAATTCCAACACACCCAAAAACAATTATAACTTGTTTAATTCGCAGCGCCCAAGCAAATGAAGAATGCAGCTCAATATTTGCCGATTTTTGAAAAAATGCGACCCTATATATTCATGAATTTTTAGCTTTTATTTTTTCTGGAAATTGGATTTTTTTTCCTGAAATTGGGAAAAATTTAGGCTATTTTTGATTGTGAATGGGTCCGGACCCTGTAGAACAGTCAAAAAGACCCTGAATAAATCCTCAGATTTTTAGCTATACTGGCCAATGACCAGGCGAGCTTATGCGATCACTTTTCGTTCATCGTCCATCTGTTTGCAATTTTATAAAATCGACATCTCCAAAACCGCTTGAAGGATTTTGATGAAATTATATCACAATGTTAATTAGGAGGCCCCCTCTCAGATTTATTTTTTCATGGCCGCCAGTTATCCAAGATGGCCACCACCAGGTCAAATTTAGGAATGCAAACAATATTTCCTCCGAAACCACTTGTTCCATTCTAGTGAAATATCATATACATGTTCCTTGGGTTGGCCTCTATCAAGTTTATGTTTTTCGTTATTGTCGAATAATCAAAATGGCCACCACGTCAACCCAAAGTTTACATAGAGATATATAGGAAAAGGCTAAAAATTACATCTTGAAGACCGCTTGAAGGATTTTGATGAAACTTAATCACAATGATGTTTGGATAATCTTCCTCAGATTTGTGTTTTTCGCGGCTGTCAGTCGTCCAAGATGGCCGCCATGGCTAAAATCAGGTCAATTTTAAAGAGATTTCAAACGACATCTCCTCCAAAACCATTTAATCCCATTCCAGTGAAATATCATATACATGATCCTTGGGATGGCCTCTATCAAATTTGCGTTTTTGCGAATAATCAAAATGGCCGCCACGACGACCCAAAGTTTGCATAGAGTTATATAGGAAAGGTTAAAAATGATATCTCTGAAACCTCTTGAAGGAGTTTGTTGAAACTTTATCACAATGATCTTTGGGATAGTGTGCCTCAGGTTTGTGTTTTGTGTTTGTGAAATATCATATACATGTTCCTTGGTCTCTATCAAATTTGTGTATTTCGTTATCATCGAATAATCAAAATGATCGCCTTGTTTGAAGTTATGTTTACTTTATAGTTAATTCCAATCTTATCATATGTTTGTACATGACTGACCGTGAATCTGTTTAAATCACAGTTACACGCGTTGCGAGATTAATATCTCCCTTACTGCATTGTTCAACTTGTTGATCCAGATTCCTACAAACTGTCTTTTAAAAACCTTGTTTGAAGTTATGTTTACTTTATAGTTAAACATAGTCTAATCATATGTTTGTATGATCAGTAGTGTTGTTGATTTGATCAGTTATGCCTTTAATCTGATCAATCGATCACAATTATTCATGATCATCTTGACTCGGTTGTTGAAAACCATGGCTTATTTCATTCTCTTGTACTAAATAAAATATACAAGAAAATAAAAGCAGTTATAGTTTTGCAACAAATCATCACAGGTTTATAGCGGGTAACACAAGCTTTGTACAGACTACTTCTCCAGATCTCCTGATAAAAGCTGTTTTAGACAATAGAGCGTATACAGGCCCTCTTGGGCCTCTTGTTCTTTTTTTCCCGTCATCCTTTATCCAAGATCCTGCTGTTATTACTAACAGACCAAAATAACGAACATTTCAATCGAAATCTCTTTCAAACCACTTAGAAATTGTTAATTACATGTACTTTGGGTTGTTTAAACATATTTTATTAATTATATGTATAGCTTATAAAATAAAAGGATCAGAATGGAAGCATATATGGCTTATTCAGTTCTTTTCCTTACAAAATGTATACTTAATAGTGAATGTGAATTTAAGATGCTATATTTTTAAATAGATTTATATAGGGAATGTAAAAAATGTCTTCATTAAAACTCAGTAACTATGCTCTTAGTGTAATCTCAGAAATGGCGTACCACAACAACACAGACAACTCATCACTCATCCCCACTAGCCATGAACTATGAAAGCTTTAGCATTTATAAAGCATTCTGAGGTCCATTCTCTGAGCTACGAGACTACATGTTTAAAGGGACACACGGCAATCTTGATTTTATTCAAAACTTACGGCGTCCCATTAGTTTTTAGCTGTTCTGGCCGAAGGCAAGCAGAGCTTATGGGATGACGAGTTGTCCGTCGTCCGTCCGTTAAACTTTTGCCTTGTGAACACTCTAGGGCCTTCATTATTAATCGGATATTTATGAAACTTTGCCGGTGTCTTTATATCAATGAAAGCTTGGACGAAAATCAGCCAGATCGGATTAATTTCACCGGAGTTATGGCCCTTGTTTTGCTGAAAAATGCCATATTAAGCCTTGTGAACACTCTAGCACCTTCATTTATTATTTGATCTTTATGAAACTTGCACAGATTGTTAATTTCAATGACAGCTCGGACACCAAGTTTGTTCAAATGGTGACCCTGGGCTCAGCCCCGCCCCAGTGGTCACAGTTATACATAGACTTATATAGGGAAAAACTTCAAAAATCTTCTTTTTTGAAATTACAGGAGCTAAAGGTTTACTATTTTGTATTTATTATCAGCTTATGTTCCTCTAAACAAATTGCGCAAATGGTGACCCTGGGGTCTAATTTGGCCCCACCCCAGGGGCCACAGTTTTTTATAGACTTATATATGGGGAAAAACTTTAAAAATCTTCTTCTCTGAAAACTACATGAGTCAAAGGTTTAATATTTTTTATTTACCCTCAGCTTATGGTCCTGTATCAAGTTCTTTGAATGGTGTCCCTGGGGTCAAATGTGGCCCTTCCCCAGGGATCACATGTTTTACATAGAGTTACAAAGGGAAAAACTTTAAAAAAAATCTTCTTCTCATGAAACTACAAGAGCTAGAGGTTTAATATGTTGTATTGTATTTACCATCAGCTTATGGTCATCTACCAAGTTTGTTCAAATGGTGACCCTTTAGTCAAATTCAGCCCTATCCTTGGGGTCACATGTTTTACATAGACTTATATAGGGACAAACTTAAAAAATGTTCTCTGAAATTACAAGATCCAACAGTTTAATATTTTGTATTTACACTCAGATTATGGTCCTCTACCAAGTTTGTTCAAATGGTTACCCTGTTGTCAAATTTGGCCCCGCCCTTGTGTCACATGTGAAACTTGGTTTGAGTGTATATATTAACAAAGTTTGATTTGTTTTAAAACCAGCCAAACTTGAGCCAAATACATCCCTCCCCCATATCTTGGTAATTATAAACAGTTTATGTAAAAGTAGTTTGATATTGCCATATCTGACACACAATCCTTCTATCCCCAAAAAACCGCACCCCCACCCCACCATGGACACCATGGATACCATATAGCCAGTAGAGTGATACAGGCCGTCTTGGGCCTCTGGTTTTATTTTATTTTTATTTATTTATTTTTTATTTTGGAATTATTTTTTTGGATATTTTTTTTTTTCAAATATTTTTTTTGGATTTTTTTTTTTCAATTTATTTTATATATATATATATTTTTATTTTTTTTTATCAGTTTTACGTAGAGTTATAGCGAAGAACTTCAAAAATCTTCTTCTCTGAAACTACAAGGGATATAAAGGTTAATATTTTTTATTTATTATCGGCTTTTGGATCCTCTACCAAGTTTGTTCAAATGGTGATCCTGGGGTCAAATTTGGGCCCCAACCCGGGATTTAGCCAGTAGAACGATACAGGCCCTCTGGGGCCTCTTGTTATTCATTTATAGTGTCATACATGTATACAGAAAAGCATAAATAATACCATTTCTGGTCTGAGTATCAAACGAATTGACCTGTGTGAAGAATGCTATGGCGTGCCGTCAAATTTGTTCTAGTTCAACTTTAAATTTGATTTGAAAAAACTGTTTTGCTGATTTAAATTTATAAATAAGAATTTAAAAGATTAGGTTTTAGAAAAGGGAAATTAGTTCTAGGTTTTGTTGATAAGAATGTCTTTAAAGGAGACAGTTCATTAATTTTGTTCTTCAGCAATTATTTTGTTTTTATCACATCTGGAATGTCCTCAGGAATCTATTTCATTATGATAGCAACAAAGCCTCATTTATTGTAGACTTTCTGTCTTTTCGCTACATTCTTTTCTACCACCTAAGACAACATGAACACCTATTAGGCTTATTAACTTAAGTTTGATAATTAATCATTGCACTAGCCAAATTTTTTTTATTTTATTTTTTTTGTATTTTGTCCATGAAAAAACAATTCCAAGGTCATATCTCATACAATGACAAAGGACAAGGTATGATAAGGGGTTAATTTGGCCCCCAATATATTCAAAATGCAAAAAAAATAATATTTACATATAATCTGTTGTGCATGTTGAAGTAAACTGATCATATTCTATTTTCAAAATATATTTTTATTTATTTTATTTATCTAGAAGAATTAACAGGGTCTCAAAAAATGGCATTTTTGGTAATTTTGTTATATTTTGTAGTTTTGGGACCTTTTTGGGCAAGATTTTGATCCTGAAAATATAGAGCGCACCTCCGAGCATACACAGTTTTTTGGTTGATGATGCATCCCTATCAAGTACCTATTTCAACAAAAAATCATCTGTGCTCGAGGGTGTGCTTTGTATTTCCAAGACCAAAAACTGATCGAAAACTGCTGAAAATGAACAAAAATGTCATTTTTTTTTAAAGAAAAGGCCTTGTTTGTGAGGCTCTTAAACTCATTCAAAGCCTTCAAACATACTTGTAATCAGTTTTAATATTGATTTAGTTCATTTGTAGCTAAACTAGATATTCAAAACTTGTGCATTAAAACTTTCAATAATGGGGGCCAATTTTGTCCCTTGTACCTAGTCCTTTCAAGATGTTTCAAATATTTTTTAAAATGAGGCCATTGATCTTCAAAGTAGGTCTATAAGTGAAATATTAGTTCAATGACCTATGTTTTAATTTTTGCAGATATTAATTGCAGAAATTAAAAAAAAAAAAATGTAGGTATAAAAGACCTACATCTTGTTAAAGATAGAAACTTCAAATATGGCATACATGATCTCCGGGTTGCAAGTCCGATAATGTTATTATATAATGTTCATTTTCAAGGTCAGCAAAGGTCAATACCAATCTTAAAAATGCAGTGACATAACATGTGTGAGCATTTTTCAGAAGTAGGTTAGTCACCTTCAAGCCGAGTGGTTAACGTCTCTGACTTGAAATCACTTGCCCCTCACCGCTGTAGGTTCAATCCCTCAGGAGCCTAGGAATCTTTATGTGAGGAAGCTATCCAGCTGGCTTGTGGGACATCGGTGGTTCAACCCAGGTGCCCGCCCGTGCACGAAAATTGCCCGGAGGGGCACCTGGGATCTTCCTCCACCAATGGAAGCTGGAAAGTCGCCATATAACCTTAGCTGTTGGTGCGACTATAAAATCCAATTCAGTTCAATTCAATTCGCCTTCAAAGAACTTTAATTTCCTTAAAAGTATGTCATCTTAACGTAGTAGCCATTTTCCTCTTTTTAAAAACATAAAACTCGTGTAACCTGCATAGAAAAACCTACTAGATTAAACCTTGAAAATTGAACAATTTGAAAGTGTTCAAAGTTGTACCTTGTTGCTATCATATTGCCTCTGAGAAGACCTTTCTATAATATTTCTTTGAAAAATGCTGTGTTATATAAATAAAATGTCTTTTTAAGAGGAATGGCTTTTCTGGGAATGACAGAAACAGAATTATTATCAATTACACAAAATCTGGTACCTTTGAGTACTAGGCAGGTTTCAGGTTGCTTGTTTGTTATGCCCCGCCATGAGTTTTGTGCCTATAATGTTACCCTTGTCTGTCCATCCATCTGTCTGTCAGGCCCAAATTTATTTTGTGATACATTTTATATACAGCAAATATATATGGTGTGTACATATAGGTTATTGTTTATATATTTTGAATTTTTATGAAACTTAATGCAAGCAACGTGAAGCGGAGCGCCGAAGGCCAGCAGAGCTTATTGGATGGCGAGTTGTCCGTCATCGTCGTCTGTTTACTTTTGCCTTGTGAACAAGATAGGGCCTTCACTATTAATCGGATCTTAACCAAACTTTGTGGGGGTCTTTATATCAATGAAAGCTCGGAAAGTTCAAAAACCAGCCAGATCAGATTAGCTGAAATATGTCATATTTTGACTTGTGAACACTCTAGCACCTTCATTTATTATTTTATCTTTACCAAACTTGCAAAGATGGTTAATATCAATGAAAGCACAGACAAGTTCGAAAACCAGCCAGATCGGATCAGTAACACTGGAGTTATGGCCCCTTGCTTTGCTGGAAAATGTCATTTTCTGCCTTGTGAACACTCTAGCACCTGCATTTATTATTTGATCTTTACCAAATTTGCCCGATTGTTAATATCAATGAAAGCTTGGACAAGTTTGAAAAACAGCCAAATCGGACCAGTAACACCAGACCTATGGCCATTGATTTCTTAAATATGCAATATGCTATATTGAGAACCTGCGGTCGTGGGTTCATATCCCACTGGCGGCTAATTATTATTTTTTATTTTATGACCCAAAGGGCTGCAGCAAGGTCTCAGATTTTGCCTCTGCCCACTTGGGGCCCCATTGGGTGTAATTGGGTAAAAAATCAGAAAAAATGCATATCTTGTCCAAATGTGAATTCATTTAATTTTAATTTGCTATGGTCATTTAGGGATATGTCCTCCTGTGTAAAGGGGCCCCTCTACAAGGGTAAAACTTGGGGAACTTGCAATAAGTTATATATTTAAATGTCATTTTGCTCCATGCAGGGAAAAGGGTTTTGTCATAAGTGCCACAACAACTAATTTACCCCCACCCACAACCACAGACTCCATAAAGCAAGTAGAGCGATACAGGCCCTCTTGGGCTGAAAATGAACGCTGAAAATGAACTCAAAGAACGAAATGCATTTTTAAAACAAAGATCATACAACGCTCATTCTGCGTTCGTTCTGTGTTCATTTTCCGTTCGTTCAGCGTTGGTTCTGCATTGGTTCTGCATTTATTTGGGGTACTTGAATGCAACTGGGTCTGTACCTGGGAAAACCAGTACTCGACTGTACCTGGGAACAACAGTACACTGTAACTGAAAAGACCAGTACTCAACTGTTCCCAGGAACACCAGTACTCAACTGTACCTCAGAATACAAGTACACTGTTCCTGGGACCACAATTACTCAGCTTTACCTGGAACACTGATTCTCAACTGTGCCTGGAAACACCAGTACTCAACTGTACATGGGAACACCAGTACTCAACTGTACATGGGAACACCAGTACACTGCCTGTGGGAACACCAGTACTCAACTGTATCTGGGAACACCAGTACTCAGCTGTACCTGGGAAATACCAGTATTCAACTGTACCTGGGAACACTAGTACTCGCCTGTACCTGGGAATACCAGTACTCAACTGTACATGGGAACACCAGTACACTGTACCTAGGAACACCAGAAACCAACTGTACCTAGGAACACCAGTACACTGTACCTAAGAACACCAGTACTCAACTGTACTTGGGAACACCAGTACTAAGCTGTACATGGGAACACATGTACTCATCTGTACATGGGAACACCAGTATTCAATGGTGTCTTAGAACATCAGTACTCAGCCGTACTTGGGAACACCAGTACCTGGGAACACTAGTACTCAGCTGTACCTGGGAACACCAGTACTCAACTGTACCTGGGAACACCAGTACTCAACTGTACCTGGTAACACCAGTACTCAAGTGTACCTGGAAACACCAGTACTCAAGTGTACCTGAAAACACCAGTACTCAAGTGTACCTGGGAACACCAGTACTCAATTGTAACTGGGAACACCAGTACTCAACTGTACCTGGGAACACCAGTACTCAACTGTACCTGGGAACACCAGGTACTCAACTGTACCTGGGAACACCAGTACTCAACTGTACCTGGGAACACCAGTACTCAAGTGTACCTGGGAATAATTGCTAAAAGATGCAGATTTATTAACATTGTGAACACAATGTTGCTGCAGATAAATACATATTGAATGAAAAACTCTTGGAAGCAAATAAAATAAACAAGATAGAAAAGTAGCAGACTTCGTTTTATTGAATGTGTTCATGATAGATAATATAATGTGCAACATCTCTCAAGCCCTCTAGCACTGGCTTAAGCAGTATTCTACTTTAAAGCCATAAAGATTGGGTTTGATGAAGGACCAGTAAGTAATACCACTACTGAAAACCTGAAACCAATACATAGACTGACACTGGTAAATGCAAGATTGTTTCATCTCTTGTCATAAGACTAGAATAGCATTCCCTGGCCCAGGCCTCTGACCATCGCAGTTTAACAGCATGGATTTACACGCTAACAGAAATTAATAATCGGTTGCCTTACTTTTAACGAATTTGGGTATTGTATGACAATGTTGGCTTATAATTGTTCGTTTGACTCTGCTGTACGCACGTTATTATAACCTAACATCCCTAGAGTCTGGCATTTCATTCCTAATTGTTTTTGCCTCTGGACATATACCGTGGTCGTAATGATTGTGCTACATATAAAATAATGGATTCCTCATTGATTTTGTCGTTGATGTCATTTTCACAATGAAGGCAGAGATGTAATTATTTTGTGATTATGTTAACAGTGCTAAGCATTATTTTTATGTTACTATGGGGGACTTATTGTTTTTTTGTTACAGTACTTAACACTGCAGATAAGCCTCACGATCAGTGATCTGTGATATATTCCTCAGGGGAGATAATTATATCGTATCTTGTCTTGCTGTCTGGCACATGGAAACCTTTCAATGTTATATCCATCTTAATATGGTATTTTTGCCCCCAAGGTTAATAGAATGATCAAAGAACTGAAGGTCCTAAGGTGAAGGCTCGTATAATGTTCATTTGTTTTTAGCTCTACTGGCTGAAGGCCAGCAGAGCTTATGGGATGCCGTGTTGTCCGTCGTCCATTGTCCGTCGTCGGCATTAACTTTTGTCTCGTTAAGACGATAGGGCCTTCATTTTTCATCCGATCTTTATCAAACTTTAACAGGTTGTTAATATCAATGAAAGCTCGGATGAGTTCGAAAACCAGCCAAATAGGACAAGTAACAGCGCAGGCCTCAACATTAACTTTTTTTTCTACTAGCCCAGTCAGGGCTAGTAGATGCAGAACCTATTAGCCCTGACCCAAGTTTCATGTGCCCTGACCAAGTTACATCTCGAAAGGGGAAATCAACACTGACAAATCGTCAAATGCGGTTGCCGTATGACAACAAAATGGAAATGAGTCTCAAAAGTCGCAATATTGTTTCATATAAAATAGGATCGACTTTCAATTGAAATGTGCAAAATATCTAGCTAGCACTCGTTCATGCGTATATTATCGTATGCATCGATTAGATATTAAACGATGTGTCTAGACCTTTGACAATATTTTACGACATGTTAAAATCCACAGAGAGTTAACTCCCTTTACAGTTAGTTCTATCGCTGCATGGAGAATGGAAAACCCGTGTGTTGTAAATAATTCGGGAAGCCATCACGCATGCGCATTACGTTAGGTGAATCTATAACAAACTATGGCTTCATCGTTTTTGTGAAAGTGAAACGTATTTACACACAGAACTAAATGGAATTTTAAAAGAACATTTCTTATGGGTAAATGTCCCGTTCTTATTGTACACGACCGGTCGGGCATGTTCCTGGGACATTCGCAAGCCCGGACCTAGGTACAGGCAGTGAATGTCGTTCGGACGTGCCTTAGTGTCGGGGCCTGCAGCGGAGTTATGTCCCTTGATTTAGTTAAAAATGCTATATTGCTATATTTTGACTCGTTAAGACGATAGGGCCTTCATTTTTCATCCTATCTTTACCAAACTTTACCACATTGTTAATATCAATAAAAGCTCAGACAAGTTCGAAAACCAGCCAGATCGGACAAGTAACAGCGGAGTTATGGTCCTTGATTTAGTTAAAAATGGCTATATTGCTATATTTTGCCTCGTTAAGACGATAGGGCCTTCGTTTTTCGTCCTATCTTTACTAAACTTTACCACATTGTTAATATCAATGAAAGCTCGGACAAGTTTGAAAACCAGCCATATCATATCTGACTAGTAACAGCGGAGTTATGGCCCTTGATTTAGTTAAAAATGCTATATTTTGCCTCGTTAAGATGATAGGGGCTTCATTGTCCATCCGATCTTTACCAGTCTTTATCAGATTGTTAATATCAATGAAAGCTCGGACAAGTTCGAAAACCAGCCATATCAGATTAGTAAAAGTAGAGTTACGGCCCTTGATTTAGTTAAAAATGCTATATTTTGCCTTGTTAAGACGATAGGGGCTTCATTGTTCATCCGATCTTTACCAAACTTTATCAGATTGTTAATATCAATAAAAGCTCGGACAATTTAGAAAACTATTTATATCGGACCAGTAACAGCGGAGTTATGGCCCTTGATTTAGTTTAAAATGATATGCTTTGCCTCGTTAAGACAATAGGGCGTTAATTTTTCATCCGATCTTTACCAAACTTTATCAGATTTTTAATGTCTATGAAAGCTTGGTCAAGTTCGAAAACCAGCCAGATCAAACCATAAACAGCGGAGTTATTGGCCCTTGATTTTGTTAAAAATGTTATCATTTGCCTCGTCATACGATAGCGCCTTCACTTTAGCAGATTTTATGACTTTCTTTTTTATGTTGTTATTATTTATATTTTATTTTTAATTTTCTTATTTTTTAAAAAAATTTAATATTTATTTTTTTCCCTTTTTTTTTTTTTTTTTTTATTTTTTATTTATTTTTATTTATTTATTTTTTTTTTTATTATTATTTTTTATTTATTTATTTTTTTAAAAAAAAAATTTTTTTTTTTTTTTAAAATATATATAGAGTGGGTTTGGGTCAGTTCGGACGGCGGCATCGCCCGGACACTTGCTACAAATCACATTCCTTTGTTGTATTTAGATGTTTTACCGCGCATGTTTGAAAGCTCCTCACGCGTCATTTTTAAAAACACTTTGAAAGTCGCAGTAAACCGCGTGTTGAAAAAATAAGTTGATGTCCCATCTTCGACACAAGGTTTAGTCTTACTTCGTAGTTCATGTGTAAAATGTCTGAAGCTTTTACCTCCCTTGATATAAAGCCGAAATGACTGGTCCAGTAGTAGAAACATCCCGAATACTTGTGCCAATCGTCCTCGGTGATGCCTATTGAAAACGACAAGTTCTGATTCGGTATATATAACATCATTGTCACCGAGTGACTATTTTTAGATTTCGGGTCTATTCGGACAGTCTGGTTTAAGAATAATTACAATTTATGTCACATATACCCGCAATGGCGAATTAGCTCGGTTGGTAGAGCAGCTGTCTTTGACGAGTATAAAACAAAGGTTCAAACCTGGGCCTGGCTAATTTTTTATTTTTATATTTCAGAACACTATAAAAATCATATATAAATAATGAAGACATGCACCATGCATTTTTTCTTCTTTTATTTTCGTTCTTTTTTTTCTTCAATAATTTTTTTTTTAATTTTAAGTTTAATTTTTTAGTGATTGTTTAACTCTTTAGTGATTAACAATAGTAAACCAATGTTTGTTTTATATTTCGGAAAGAGTAATCAGGTTGGAGTCAAAAAAAGGGCATTCCATGACTTGATAGCTATACAAAATGCTGTTTCAACTTCATTTTCAGATGTAGTCCTGCCAAATCTTATCGATGGGTCCGGGTCTGAGATGTCTGATGTTAATTCTGAAACATGTACAGTTTGTGGCATTGCATACGACAATAGTCCTTTCCGGGTGCGATGTCACAACTGTCCACGCTTCTTCCACCGTTCGTGCGTACGGTCTATTGACCTTTTATTGTTGTCTGAAGAGGAATTGGAAGATCTCGAATTTGTGTGTGACTTTTGTTGAAATATAAAATTTCAGTTTTAGCTATTGTTTTCAGATCGTTTGTTGTTGTTTTATATCTGTGTCGATACAGTATTACCATGAGTCCGCTGATCACTTAAACATTGATTTGTGCGGCCTTTGTAAACTGGATATCATCAGCTTTCAATTAATTCCCATGCTGAACAGGGTAAATATGCTACTCAGACATTAAATTGCCCAAACCAACCATATAGATTTATCTAAATCACTAATAATTAGCATGTAGTATGAGCATTAATATTGTTGCTTGTTCTCCATGAGCTATTAGATAAACTCGACTAATCAAATCGGGTTGTTCAACACGCAAACTGAATGACGTCATATGGCAATAGGAAATGCATTTCTGTTTCTGTTTACAATGCTGTTTTGAAATGTTGACTGTTTATACCGCTAATGTAATTAAAAAAAATGTTTAGCCTACCATATACATGTATATGTCGTTAAGATTCCTTGATAAAAAGAAACACTGTGCGTATTAATGGTATGTTACCCGTGTATGCGCATGGGACTAAAAGTAACCCGATATCCTATTTGTTTATTCTACGTCCGAATAGACCCGATAGTCTGTCCGAATAGAGACGACATGTCCGTAATGACCCGAACGTGACGACTATACAATACTGTCACTGGCTCCCGTTTTCAAAACAACACATTGATGAAAAACATATAGAAAGCTGGAATAAAGTTTAAATGCGTATATTTCCGTGACCTTTGCACTTTTTTACAGCGTTGATTGTATTGATTTTTAATTTGTACCTTAGGTGTCCGATCTGACGAACCCACTCTATATATTTTTTTTTATTTTTTTTTTTAATTTACTTTTTTATTTATTTGTTTTAATTTTTTTTTTATTTATTTATATTTTTTTTTAAAGTTTTTCCATTGTTTTATTTTTTTTTATATTTTTTTTATCTCTTTGTTGGACCAGTCGGACCAGTAACAGAGGAGTTATGGCTCTTGAATTAGTTAAACATGCTATATTTTGCCTCAATACGGTAGGGCCTTCATTTTTCATCTGAACTTTACCAAACTTTACCAGATTCTTTAGTTATGGCCCTTGATTTAGTTAAAAAGCTGTGTTTTGCCCGAAACTTTCAAAAAAAACGTAAATGGTAGTCACTCGCTTCATTGATGTTATAAGAGCCGTGTTAGCCAGTAGAGCATCCACAGGCCCTCTTGGGCCTCTTGTTAATATTTCATGGTACATTAAAGGTCTCCATAGTAAAACACAAAATTGTACCAGACCTATTGTTTGGAGCGCTAAAGTTTCGGCCAGAGTTTTTTAGCTCTACCGGCCAAGGGCTTATGGGATGGCTTATGGGATGGCGAGTCGTCCGTACATCGTCCGTCTGTCGTCTGTTAACTTTTACCTCGTTAAGACAACAGGGCTTTCATTTTTCATCCGATCTTTACCAAACTTTTACAGATTGTTATATAAATGAAAGCTCGGAAAATTTCGAAAACCAGCCAGATCGGACCAGTAACAGCAGAGTTATGGCCCTTGATTTAGTTAAAAATGTTGTATTTTGCCTCATTAAGACGAAAGGGCCTTCATTTTGGTCGGATTTAAATGAAACTTTGCAGGGATGATCAGTACCAATCCTAGTTGTACATATCGTCACCGTGTTCCGGTTGAATTATTTTGGCAGAGTTATGGCCCTTTAAAGATTTTAATACGCTAACTTTATCCTGACTAGATCTCCTGAACCCCTAGCCGGATTTAAACAAAATGTTTTAGGGATGATCAGTTCAAGGTCTAGTTGTGCATATCATTGCCGTGTTCCAGTTGAATGGTTTTTGGCAGAGTTATGGCCCTTTTAAGGTTTTAATACACAAGCTTTTTCTGGACTAGTTCTCCTGAACCCTTGCCGGATTTTAACGAAGCTTTGCAGGGATGATCATCACAAAGCCTAGTTGTGCATATCATCATCGTGTTCTGGTTTACCTCTTTTTGGCGGAGTTCTGGTCCTTTAAAGTTAAATAAATGGAGATATTTTGATCAATATCATATCCAATTTGCTATATCCTGCAGTATCGATTCTTTGTATTATGTATAGAGGTAGGGTTATTCACTCACATACTCTCTCTTCATAACTAATAATAAATGTCAGCGTACAATTTTACTTTTATCCAACCAGCAATGTTCTATTATTAGTACTTTTGTTACTTCCCTTGATCAAAATATCTCCATTTATTTAATTTAATTTGTTTAGCCTTAGTCATTGTTTTTACTAGCGTTGGAGTTGCTTTATATTTTATCCTGCAGTATCGATTTTAGGTTTAAGGTTTTGAGACAGGGCTTGTGTTATCTTTTTCACATTTTTACTCTCTCTTCATAACTAAATGTCAGGGTACAGTTCTTCCCTCATCCAACCAGATATGTTCTTTTATTAGTATCACATTTGGCTCCAGAGTGTCTATTCAAAGTAAGCAGTTTCTGCAACACTGCCAAACGATAAGTTGTTTTTCAAAGAGTTTTATTTAAACTGCCGTGTATTTTAGTGTTTTTTGTTTCGTATTTGTTATTTTCGTGTTTGTGTACTCCTGATGAAGGCGTTAGCCGAAAGCGCTTGAGTTTTTGTAAACTGTAGCACTGTATAAATGTTTTTTTCCCCATCTATATGTATATATATATATATAAGGGTGAGAAAATACGTACATCTACAAAATACCTTTCAAAAAGCACTGGATCCCCGAGGGGATACGAAAATGTTGGAATAAATTAACAGATGGAGAAAAAAAAAATTATACAGTGCTACAGTTTATATAAACTGTAGCACTGTATAAATGCCAAAAAAAACAGAGAAAGTAACACATATATTAATAAGGTAAACGTTTGAACCACCTTCATATAATTCGTATGTTGCTTTTTCTACTAACATCGTAGAAAAATGTGTAATCCTACAAAGAAACAACATATAACTAGGAAATACGTCCATGACTCACATCTCCGATTACGTGCTTTCAAACTACTTCCTTTAAAATAAAAAGAAAGTAGGTGAAGGTTTATCCATTTACCTATTTTTGGTAGGAGCGTGTTGCTATCATGAAGGCTTGAAACCTCTACAGTTGTAATTGTGTGAGAAATGAACAAAGTAGTAACAGTAGGTCAATGTTATTGACATTGATGTAAGCATAAATTATATGAACATTGAAAGCTATATGGCTGTTGATGTCTGAAAAATGGACTTCACCACAGACTTCAATGCAAAACAGGAATGTAAATTAAGGTAGGACAAGGTCATTCACATTGACATACTTTTGGTATGGAAATGTTGCTCTCATGTTGTTAGTGAAATAGACTTAACCAAAAACTTGAATGTAAATCTGAAGGTATGTACGGACGTTCGATCGGACAAGGGTAATACTTTCTTGGCAAGGCATTAACTTATACAAAACATGTGTCTTATATTGTATTTTACCTTGTATAGTACGCACCCGTATATAGTATGCATCTCCCTTCTCAGAGGTCAAACTTGGGTAAAAAAAGTTGTTTCCGTGTATAATACACATCAAAATATTAGTTTTCCTAGATGAACTATTCGACAAAAATAAAAGGTTAAAAATTAAAAAAAAATATCTCTAATTGCATCACGATAATTAAAGCAGAATAATATGGTACAACAACTATCTGAAAACAATTGTCTATCAATCTCTCGTTAATTCCAAACCCTGCGGAAAACCTAGGAATTACACAAAGAACTGACCTTGCCAGCTGAGGCAATGTTTAAAACTGGCGAAACCATTTTTAATTTAGGTGTTACAGGTCGTCGCTATTGAATGAGAGTGGTCCATTCCATTATCTGTCAGAGACCTACACATTTTACTGCGTATTTGTCGGTTAAATCAAAAGACTAACCCATCCTCAAAAATATCAATAGGGGGTGTCGCTACTTGCGTCAACTACAAAGGATTATAGAAATAGAATAACCCACTCTATCCGTGTTTAAGTATGTCTGTACTGTAGCTAGTTCTGAAGTTTTCAAAACGTGTGAAATTATGAACAATTTAGCGGATAACGGCAAAACAAAGGGAAAACATGATCATCCTTTATTGAAATTCTGCAACAAATATGCAAGTATTTCTTATAATAGATGTACAATCGCTTTTACTGTCGTCTGCAAGAGTCGTCTGGTGCATTTAACGTATGAGAATAGAATTGTACCATACTATGTGTACCAGTCTTAATTCATGGGGAAATCATGTGATGTCAAGTCAGCTGATATAAATAACAAAACAAGGGCCAAATTTCGTTAACTCTTTTATTGAAATTCTACAACAAATATGCAAACATTTATATAAAAACAAGCTTTATAATAAACTTTATTCATTTTCTAAGTCAAATTAAGTCAATAAATTACTTGTATAAAGCGAGTATTGTCACGAAAAATAAAGTATTATCAGCATTCATAACATGTCCGTCTTTCGTCCCCGATGTTTTTATCGGCAATTTTGTCCAGTCTGACATCGATTTTCTGCATATAAAATGCAAGGAAAAAAGCTTGTTGTATTGTTTCCTTGTACTGTACGCACCCCACTTTCGGAAACCTTAAAAGAAGTAAAAAAACTGCATACTATACAAGGTAAAATACAGTACTTCAACGTAATAATTTCAGAGACCACATGTTCGATACCAATGCAAGGACTAGACAAAATATTTTTGCAAATGTGTATTCTTATGCCTGGAAAGGCTGGCCTATGTATGGTAGTGACGTTGCATTATTCAGTTAAATGCTTGCGTTTCTGTTTGAGAGGTTATTCTCAGTTAAACGTTTGTTTCTGCTGAAAGGGTTTCTGCACATTGACTTCATATTCCAGGGACTCGTTCAAAGCATAAAAATCAAACTGCAAATATGGAAAAAAAGAAATTGGAAAATTGAAAAAAGTCAGTGAGGTTTGGAGCACCTTAGAACCTGGTTTAAACCCCACAGCGGCCTCTTTTGTCTGATCGTTCAAAGACGGTAGCCTTATAGTCAACCATTTTGTGTTTGTGATATCACATATTACCTTTTATTCATCTTTATAGTTGTTGTTTGTATATTGCCATATTATATATATATATACTATAATGAATGAAGTTATAGCTTGTATATGAAGAACACAACATAAATTTATCAACCAATTTTTTAACAAAAAGTTAATCAGTTAAGTATTGCTGAATTTCTATAACATATTAATTTACTTTTGTTCATTAATCAATATAGTACTGAAGATATGTATATTTTCTTATTTAAATGTGTCTCGTAAATAAACATTGATATGTCCATGAATAACCAGAAGCACAGAACAAACATTATTTTAAACAATTAATATAGAGGCGACCTTTAATTATTGTTTTAGTTTATATATTTCTATGAAATATGAAGTATGTAGGGCAAATGGTTGAACTAAATAAACCACCATACAAAACATGGACTGAGGAGTGGGCTAACGGTTGAGGGATAGATTATATCTGCTGACAATTTTCGCTAAGATGTTATAAAACTAATAAAACGTTATTGTTTACTGACTGTAACTTTGAACATATGGAACAGGTGAGCTAAATGCCAATATGTGTCATATAAGAAAATGCGCTAAGCCAAAACAAACCACTGCCTCTACATCGAAAAACTAGAGCTTAACTTACTTCAACAAACACTCGCCTCGATAAATGTTAACATCCACAAACAAAATATATGTTTTGGCTTTAAAATTTAGTTCAAAGCCAACAGCTATAAGAGACATATTGAAATACAATTTAACTGATCCAACAAATGTATTTTGATGAAATATAAGGCAGCAAAGTAGATATATAAAAGTTCTTATCATATAAACCGCCGTATAACAGCAAATATAGATTTCCAAGTCGTAAACTCGATCTGGTCACTTCAAAGTCTGGTGCATGAGTAAATGTAAAGCACAGACAGGCAGTGTACATGTTGTGGAGAATAAGTTTGTAAAACCACGATTATTTGCCAAATATGAGTTTCCACATCTACAAACCATTATTTGTCTGTCTACAAACTAGCGTTTTGATAATTCGATTCGCACTTTACCTACAGTGTAGTTGGTCCGAACTAAAGTTCCTTTTGATTTGGATGTCACTCGTGGACACCAGTGACCATCTTTGTTAACATACAGTTATATAGGCAAACTTGTAGTGACTACTCCTCTGAAACTACTTGACAGGTTTTCATGAAACTTCACAGAAATGCTGATCTAGCTATCAAAACCTATCAGTAGGGCTTCATGGTTATTGACCTCTTGTTATTGTTAAAACCTCAACAACTAATGCATTTAATGATAACAATAAATGGGAACTAGCTTGGAAATAATAGCCTAGATGGAAGTGATAGAAAACAGGTAATTAAAGAAAGGAAATTGATTAGGTGACAGGACATGGACTGTTGCATTTTTGAATGCAATCAATTGTTGTGATGTACTGTAACACACACATAAAAACAATAAAACCACTGAAGAACCTGCATGAAAAAGATGGTAGTTTACAGTTGAAGTAATAATTTAAAAAACAAATGGACCAATAGTTCAAATACTGTCATTATCAACAAGACAACAGTTTCTGTTCAGTAACTACTGATTAATACTGAAACTCTATCAACTAAACAATATTTAGCATTCAAAGTTAAACAAAAATCTGGTTTAAACACACATAAAAAAAAAAGATGTTGTTTACATAACATTACAATAAAATGCATGAACTAAGAACAGAAGCTAACATTCTTACATTAAAAGTGGTATAAAACAGGAAATGTAGCTTTCACAGAACACAGTCAAGCAAAAACACGTATTAAAACAAACAACAATTACAATGTTTATAAGAAGCAAGGCATATGGCATCACAAACACAAATGGATTGATAAAAGGGCTACTGCCTTGGAAATGTCAGTGGTAAACAGGTTCTAGGGTACACCAAACCGCACTCTTACCTTATTGTCATCCCAATAGAAAGTGTTAATAAAGAAATCCCAGACAGGCTATATTCTGTAACTAACAAGGCAGCATTAATATGCAATATTAGTATAACACATAGATGATCATGTATATATGAATACAAAAACAAAAGCTTAGAAAGCTACCATTAAGGGAACGACAAGACACGATTTAAGACAAACATCAAACACTACCGTCTTGTGAGCATTTAGATAGACGTCAACATAGTGTCTACAGTCTGTTCGGTCATCGCACAATCAAACAGGAAAGCATAATGGCAAACTGTAAATGGGTCAACCATTAAACATGCAGTCGTGGCGGATTTGTAAACGGAGGCCCCGGGTTCAATCCTCCGTGGTGCCACTGAGTTTTGTCGGTGTGTTCTTGGGCAAGACACTTTCCCTTAGCCTCGTCCGTTGGATGGGGACGTAAACCGGGCGGTCCCGTGTATATGTCTATCCTCCGAGCACGTTAAAGAACCATAGGAATCTATTCGATAATAAGAGTAGGGCACTGTTCCTGGATTCCTATGTATCCTTCCCCTCTCTCTGGGGCGGCTCTATATAACCTATACTGTGTTGATGAGCCGTTAAACAACATTCAGTTCAGTTAAACATGCAGTGCGTTGCAAAATGATAGGGTCATAACCTCTTTTTAACAAGTTTAATAAATGTTGTATGAAAATGATTATGGCCGAAGATCTTACGAAGTTTGTAAATCATGTCACCGTATTAGTCAGGTTGTGATTATAGTTAGTGTTGTAAAATCAGACAATTTTCATAACCGATTATCAAACAGAATCAGCCCAGGGACTGTTTGAATCATAATCGGTAAATAATTGGAAGATATTTTTAGCAGAACAACATTTGATAACAATAATACTGTAATAGTAATTGTATGATTCTTTATTCTTTCAATGTTTTAAAATGTCTTAAACAATAATTTGATGTGCTTGTTCATGTTTAATATTATTTAAAATTGGCAAAATAATTAACATTTGTAGTATTATATAGCATCACAAAACTCAAGTGGACCAATAGTTCAAATACTGTCATTGTCAACAAGACAACAGTTTCTGTTCAGTAGCTACTGTTTAATACTGAATATCAACTAAACAATATTTAGCATTCCAAGTTAAACAAAAACCTGCTTTAAACACACATAAAAACAACGAAATGGTCAACCAAATCAGTCTTTGATTTTTTAACATTTGTTGCCTCACTATTATATTGCGTTACAAAACTCCAATGAACCAATACTATTCGTTATAAGCAAGACAACACATTTTGAACAGTTACTGTTATAGATTTATTCAGCACCAATAGTTAAATCATACTGAACCTCTTTCAACTAAACACTATTTAGCATTCCAAATTTAAAAAGAATAAATTGAACGTAATCACATATATCCATTTGTCTTTTCGTCAACTGTTCAAATTTGACATATAATAACATACCCCACCCACTGGATGGCAACTTCAGCTCTATTTGCGTACGTCTTATTGCACAATTAGCGACTAACATATTTAAGATATTCCTTGATTGGCATTCCCGTTTCCGTTTTATGGAATCTGAAAAAAGTTTGAGACTACAGTCGATTCCATTTAATCGCATATCGGTTAATTGCATATTTCGGTTAATTGCATAAAGTTTTGAAACACAAAACCATTCGTATTCTTTTGCATGTAAAAAAACCCGTATAATCGCATAGGTTTTTGTCACATTCCGGATAATTGCATAACGAATATCTGGCTAATTGCATAATGAAAGTCAAATTTACCTGTATATTGCAACTGTTAATTGACTGACGCGGTCACAGAGATAAGCCCGAGGCAAATTGATTGACAAAAGGTGCTAATTGACGCCGAAAGTTTGCCATTTTGTGCGGTTCCGTGAAGCTTCCACGCCATGACGATCGCTCACCAATTAGCATACACGATTTAGTAATAAGTTTGTATGCAATGTCAAGCAATGTGTTGTTAATTATTTACTGCTCTCAGTTTGCTAGTGTCGGTAGAGATGCATATGACATTGAGTAGCTTATAGAGGTTACTTAATAAATGAAAAATAAAATAAGCTTTTGTGTTATTATCATGGCTGTGTAATTCACACTACAAACAATAGCAAAGCGACGCAGATTGAAAGAAAACAAGTACGCATAAATATTGCATAAAATCTATCAAATAACAGTAAATACAACATGGATATGCGCAATAATAATCCTATCAAACATCTTACATAGAATTAACTCGCTTTTATGGAGGTTCTATGTAAGTATTAACAGAACAGTAAAACGAAAGTAGAAACGTGCACCGCTACATGTACAAAATGTTCAATTTCGGTTATTCGAATACTCCGGTTAATCGCATATATTTTCTTGACAAATGGGCTATGCAAATAACCGAAATCGACTATATCCGCGTTTCTTGAATTCGCGAGACCGTGGATTCGCAAATATTAGCGGAAATAAAACTCTCGCGAATAATACCGGATTTACAGTATTCAGATTCTTATTACTAAATAATGGATGTAGAAAACTGACAGGACACCAAAAGTTTGATGAAAAAAAAGAAAAGTTTGTCGTGTGTACCTGTAACTTATTACAAGATGAGTTTGACCCTGGAAATGATGTCATATTTGATGGTACAGTCGATTCCGTTTAATCGCATATCGGTTAATTGCATATTTCGGTTAATTGCATAAAGTTTTGAAACACAAAACCATTCGTATTCTTTTGCATGTAAAAAAACCCGTATAATCGAATAGGTTTTTGTCACATTCCGGATAATTGCATAACGAATATCTGGCTAATTGCATAATGAAAGTCAAATTTACCTGTATATTGCAACTGTTAATTGACTGACGTGGTCACAGAGATAAGCCCGAGGCAAATTGATTGACAAAAGGTGCTAATTGACGCCGAAAGTTTGCCATTTTGTGCGGTTTCCGTGAAGCTTCCACGCCATGACGATCGCTCACCAATTAGCATACACGATTTAGTAATAAGTTTGTATGCAATGTAAAGCAATGTGTTGTTAATTATTTACTGCTCTCAGTTTGCTAGTGTCGGTAGAGATGCATATGACATTGAGTAGCTTATAGAGGTTACTTAATAAATGAAAAATAAAATAAGCTTTTGTGTTATTATCATGGCTGTGTAATTCACACTACAAACAATAGCAAAGCGACGCAGATTGAAAGAAAACAAGTACGCATAAATATTGCATAAAATCTATCAAATAACAGTAAATACAACATGGATATGCGCAATAATAATCCTATCAAACATCTTACATAGAATTAACTCGCTTTTATGGAGTTTCTATGTAAGTATTAACAGAACAGTAAAACGAAAATAGAAACGTGCACCGCTACATGTACAAATGTTCAATTTCGGTTATTCGAATACTCCGGTTAATCGCATATATTTTCTTGACAAATGGGCTATGCAAATAACCGAAATCGACAGTATCCGCGTTTCTTGAATTCGCGAGACCGTGGATTCGCAAATATAAGCGGAAATAAAACTCTCGCGAATAATACCGGATTTACAGTATTCAGATTCTTATTACTAAATAATGGATGTAGAAAAACTGACAGGACACCAAAAGTTTGATGAAAAAAAAGAAAAGTTTGTCGTGTGTGCCTGTAACTTATTACAAGATGAGTTTGACCCTGGAAATGATGTCATATTTGATGGTACAGTCGATTCCGTTTAATCACATATCGGTTAATTGCATATTTTGGTTAATTGCATAAAGTTTTGAAACACAAAACCATTCGTATTCTTTTGCATGTAAAAAAACCCGTATAATCGCATAGGTTTTTGTCACATTCCGGATAATTGCATAACGAATATCTGGCTAATTGCATAATGAAAGTCAAATTTACCTGTATATTGCAACTGTTAATTGTCTGACGCGGTCACAGAGATAAGCCCGAGGCAAATTGATTGACAAAAGGTGCTAATTGACGCTGAAAGTTTGCCATTTTGTGCGGTTTCCGTGAAGCTTCCACGCCATGACAATCGCTCACCAATTAGCATACACGATTTAATAATAAGTTTGTACGCAATGTAAAGCAATGTGTTGTTAATTATTTACTGCTCTCAGTTTGCTAGTGTCGGTAGAGATGCATATGACATTGAGTAGCTTATAGAGGTTACTTAATAAATGAAAAATAAAATAAGCTTTTGTGTTATTATCATGGCTGTGTAATTCACACTACAAACAATAGCAAAGAGACGCAGATTGAAAGAAAACAAGTACGCATAAATATTGCATAAAATCTATCAAATAACAGTAAATACAAAATGGATATGCGCAATAATAATCCTATCAAACATCTTACATAGAAACTCCATAAAAGCGAGTTAATTCTATGTAAGTATTAACAGAACAGTAAAACGAAAGTAGAAACGTGCACCGCTACATGTACAAAATGTTCAATTTCGGTTATTCGAATACTCCGGTTAATCGCATATATTTTCTTGACAAATGGGCTATGCAAATAACCGAAATCGACAGTATCCGCGTTTCTTGAATTCGCGAGACCGTGTATTCGCGAATATTAGCGGAAATAAAACTCTCGCGAATAATACCGGATTTACAGTATTAGTATTCAGATTCTTATTACTAAATAATGGATGTAGAAAAACTGACAGGACACCAAAAGTTTGATGAAAAAAAAGAAAAGTTTGTCGTGTGTGCCTGTAACTTATTACAAGATGAGTTTGACCCTGGAAATGATGTCATATTTGATGGTACAGTCGATTCTGTTTAATCGCATATCGGTTAATTGCATATTTCGGTTAATTGCATAAAGTTTTGAAACACAAAACCATTCGTATTCTTTTGCATGTAAAAAACCCCGTATAATCGCATAGGTTTTTGTCACATTCCGGATAATTGCATAACGAATATCTGGCTAATTGCATAATGAAAGTCAAATTTACCTGTATATTGCAACAGTTAATTGACTGACGCGGTCACAGAGATAAGCCCGAGGCAAATTGATTGACAAAAGGTGCTAATTGACGCTGAAAGTTTGCCATTTTGTGCGGTTTCCGTGAAGCTTCCACGCCATGACGATCGCTCACCAATTAGCATACACGATTTAATAATAAGTTTATACGCAATGTAAAGCAATGTGTTGTTAATTATTTACTGCTCTCAGTTTGCTAGTGTCGGTAGAGATGCATATGACATTGAGTAGCTTATAGAGGTTACTTAATAAATGAAAAATAAAATAAGCTTTTGTGTTATTATCATGGCTGTGTAATTCACACTACAAACAATAGCAAAGCGACGCAGATTGAAAGAAAACAAGTATGCATAAATATTGCATAAAATCTATCAAATAACAGTAAATACAAAATGGATATGCGCAATAATAGTCCTATCAAACATCTTACATAGAATTAACTCGCTTTTATGGAGTTTCTATGTAAGTATTAACAGAACAGTAAAACGAAAGTAGAAACGTGCACCGCTACATGTACAAAACGTTCAATTTCGGTTATTCGAATACTCCGGTTAATCGCATATATTTTCTTGACAAATGGGCTATGCAAATAACCGAAATCGACTGTACCAATCTTGTCATGCCTGTGTACGGATATATTATCTCCGTTTTTTGTTTACATTTTCATATTCAAGTTTGACTCGGCCATTTTGTCGAGAGTAGTGTCCCTTGCCAGAAATGACTCAATCCAACAGAAAGAGCATTAAAGAGCAAAAAGTACATACTGCAGTGACAATCAATTTCGTCAATTCATTATCGATTGTTGAAGGCTTTACACATAAAACGACCAGTATTCGATTCTACTCGATTATCATTTCGTCACTAATTATAGTCCTTGTTCTTTAGTATCTAAATTACTTTTATATTTTAAAAGTTGATCAGGGTTACGATAATAAAATGTTTTGTTATACAAAGATTATGAATATTAGTCTTGAATTCAACTGTAATCTCTCGAAAATCAAATAAGTTGAGAAATATAGATTCCATAAGAAGTTACTTGAGGAACATCCTCATCTAAGTAGGGATAATTTACAATATTAAAGTTGAGACAATATGAAGTAAATCCATGACTAAAATTAATAATGCACTGAAAGAAGTTCACGGTATTAATTTTCTTCACTTTAGTATTTTTACGGCTGGGTTCTGGGATTTAACGAGTCACTAAAAGACTGACATGTGAAGAAATAACTAGTGAAGTAGGGACAGTGGAATATTCAAATAATTCATAAAACACATGGAGTCCCATGCCAACAGTAAACTATTTAAATTTAAAATATCATAAAACATGTTAAATCCCTTGCCAAACAATGAAATATTCAAATGCATCATGAGGGACACCTGGGTTTTCCTCCACCAATGGAAGCTGGAAAAGTTGCCATATAACCTTAGTTGTTGTTGTGTCTATAAAATCCAATTCAGTTCAGTTCATCATAAAACACATCGAATCAGATGCCAAACAATTAAATATTTCAATAAATCATAAAACTAATTGAAAAATGAGAAAATGAGAAAACGAAGAAGGTCCTTATGTTATTGGAATAGCATCACATATAAATGTTTTACTTTGTTTTTTTTATTTTTATCATCTATTGTTCATACTTATGTATCATCAAGTACAACGACCTGAGGCTTTTATATAACCAGTTCTAGACATTGCAGAAATTTAAAATTGATATATTATCTGTCAATATGTTTTTATGTTGTATGTCTTCTGTGTCTACAATGTCAAAAGGTCACTTCACAGTCTGGTTTAAAGAAATACAGAGAAATAAAACTTGAAAACTTACCATATATTTTAACACAGTCTGGTTATAAAATTCAAATTAGGAGATCTGGTTGTCTGCTGCACTTTCTTGTTCAACTTATAACACAGGCTGATATTTATATACTTTGAAATTTTCAACAGTTTAAATAAAAAAAATACTATAAATGTCCAGAGAGGGAGCCTAAATGAGGGAATAAGTAAAGCGGAGGAGCATAAATGAGAAAACAAGTAAAGAGAGGAATTTAAATGTCCTTCAGTCTAAATGGGAGAATAAAAAAGCATAGGAGAATAAATGGGAGACTACATAAAGAGAAGGAGCATAAATGGGAGAATAAGTTAAAAGGGAGAGCTTATAAAGAGTAAGTAAAGAGGAGGAGACTAAATGGGACAATAAGTTAAAAGGGGGAGCTTATGAAGAGAAAATAAAGAGGAGATGACTAAATGGGAGAATAAGTTAAAAGGGGGAGCTTATGAAGAGTAAGTAAAGAGGAGATGACTAAATGGGAGAATAAGTTAAAAGGGGGAGCTTATAAAGAGTAAGTAAAGAGGAGGAGACTAAATGGGAGAATAAGTTAAAAGGGGGAGCTTATGAAGAGAAAATAAAGAGGAGATGACTAAATGGGAGAATAAGTTAAAAGGGGGAGCTTATAAAGAGTAAGTAAAGAGGAGGAGACTAAATGGGAGAATAAGTTAAAAGGGGGAGCTTATGAAGAGAAAGTAAAGAGGAGGAGACTTAATGGGAGAATAAGTTAAAAGGGGGAGCTTATAAAGAGTAAGTAAAGAGGAGGAGACTAAATGGGAGAATAAGTTAAAAGGGGGAGCTTATAAAGAGTAAGTAAAGAGGAGGAGACTAAATGGGAGAATAAGTTAAAAGGGGGAGCTTATGAAGAGTAAGTAAAGAGGAGGAGACTAAATGGGAGAATAAGTTAAAAGGGGGAGCTTATGAAGAGTAAGTAAAGAGGAGGAGACTAAATGGGAGAATAAGTTAAAAGGGGGAGCTTATGAAGAGTAAGTAAAGAGGAGATGACTAAATGGGAGAATAAGTTAAAAGGGGGAGCTTATAAAGAGTAAGTAAAGAGGAGGAGACTAAATGGGAGAATAAGTTAAAAGGGGGAGCTTATAAAGAGTAAGTAAAGAGGAGGAGACTAAATGGGACAATAAGTTAAAAGGGGGAGCTTATGAAGAGAAAATAAAGAGGAGATGACTAAATGGGAGAATAAGTTAAAAGGGGGAGCTTATGAAGAGTAAGTAAAGAGGAGATGACTAAATGGGAGAATAAGTTAAAAGGGGGAGCTTATAAAGAGTAAGTAAAGAGTAGGAGACTAAATGGGAGAATAAGTTAAAATGGGGAGCTTATGAAGAGAAAATAAAGAGGAGGAGACTAAATGGGAGAATAAGTTAAAAGGGGGAGCTTATGAAGAGTAAGTAAAGAGGAGATGACTAAATGGGAGAATAAGTTAAAAGGGGGAGCTTATAAAGAGTAAGTAAAGAGGAGGAGACTAAATGGGAGAATAAGTTAAAAGGGGGAGCTTATGAAGGTAAAATAAAGAGGAGGAGACTAAATGGGAGAATAAGTTAAAAGGGGGAGCTTATGAAGAGTAAGTAAAGAGGAGATGACTAAATGGGAGAATAAGTTAAAAGGGGGAGCTTACAAAGAGTAAGTAAAGAGGAGGAGACTAAATGGGACAATAAGTTAAAAGGGGGAGCTTATGAAGAGTAAATAACGAGTAGGAGCCTAAATGGGAGAATAAGTTAAAAGGGGGAGCTTATGAAGAGTAAGTAAAGAGGAGGAGACTAAATGGGAGAATAAGTTAAAAGGGGGAGCTTATGAAGAGAAAGTAAAGAGGAGGAGACTAAATGGGACAATAAGTTAAAAGGGGGAGCTTATGAAGAGTAAATAACGAGTAGGAGCCTAAATGGGAGAATAAGTTAAAAGGGGGAGCTTATGAAGAGTAAGTAAAGAGGAGGAGCCTAAATGGGACAGTAAGTTACAAGGGGGAGCTTATGAAGAGTAAGTAAAGAGGAGGAGCCTAAATCTGAGAATAAGTAAAGAAGAAGCTTAAATGAGAGAATACATGCAGAGGAGGAGACTAAATAGGAGAATAAATCTAAGTGAGTAGCTTATGAAGAGTAAATAAAAAGACGATCTTTATATAAAGAAGATGAGCTTAAATGGCAGAATCTTGAAGAGGAGGAGCTTAAATGAGAGAATACATGAAGAGGAGGAGCCCAAATGGAAAAATAAGTAAAAAGAGGGAGCTTATGAAGAGTAAGTTCAGAAGAGAAGCATTGATTGGAGAATAAGTAAACAAAAGCAGCTTACAAAGAATAAGCAAAAAGGAGCAGCATTGACAGGAGAGTAAGTAAAGCGGTGAATTTAGAGATAAACTTAAATATTTTAATTTCTTTTACTTTTACTGGTTACGCTCTCTCAAAATAGAATATTGCAGGCATCCACACAAAAGGATGTTGGAATACTGCTAGGAAGATCCTCTCTTTTCTGCCAGTATAACTGCTCGCAGGATGCTCCCTATGCACTCTGTATAACTGCTCTCAAGATACTCTCTCCACACCCTGTATAATTGCTTGCAAGATGCTTTCTACACACCATGTATAACTGCTCACAATATACTCTCTATGCACCCTGATTAACTGCTCACAAAATACTCACTATGCACCCTGTATAACTGCTCGCAAGATGCTCTCTACACACCCTGTATAACTGCTTGCAAGACACCTTGTATAACTGCTTGCAAGAAACTTTCTACACACCCTGTATATCTGCTCACAGGGAGACTACACACCCTGATTAATTGCTCACAAGATACTCACTATGCACCCTGTATAACTGCTCGCAAGATGCTCTCTACACTTCCTGTATAACTGCTTGCAAGACACCTGGTATAACTGCTTGCAAGATGCTTTCTACACACCCTGTATAACTGCTTGCAAGATGCTTTCTACACACCAAGTATAACTGCTTGCAAGATGCTCTCTACACACCCTGTATAACTGCTTGCAAGACACCTGGTATAACTGCTTGCAAGAAGCTTTCTACACACCCTGTATAACTGCTCGCAAGACACCTAGTATAATTGCTCGCAGGATATTCTCTACACACCCTGTATAATTGCTTGCAAGACACCTGGTGTAACTGCTCGCAAGATGCTCTCTACACACCCTATATAACTGCTTGCAAGACAGCTAGTATAACTGCTCCCAAGATGCTCTGTACATACCCTGTATGACTGCTTGCAAGATGCTTTCTACACACCCTGTATAACTGATTGCAAGATGCTTTCTACACACCCTGTATAACTGATTGCAAGATGCTTTCTATGCACCCTGTATAACTGCTTGCAAGATGCTTTCTACACACCCTGTATAACTGCTTGCAAGATGCTCTCTACACATCCTGTATAACTGCTCGCAAGATGCTTTCTACACACCCTGTATAACTGCTCGCAAGATGCTTTCTACACACCGTAGACACCCGGTACAATTGTTTGCAAAATACTGTCTGTGCACCCCCTATAACTTGATTCCCAGTGGTGGGAGGATTCTGTGTCTCTATTGTAACTGTATCCTGCAAGTCACAATGAAGTATTTAAATGTAATTATGGTATAATTAAAATTACCATATTTGTTCATGATGAAACTTTTCAGTGATGCTATATTGTCTGTTGACAGCAATATGAATATTCTGGCAACTGTCACCAAGGGAATGAGAGAGGGATATACTGGACATAAAATGTTTAGCACAACTTTTTAGGGACATAGATTCAACGTACGAACATAGATATAATTGTTTGAAGGTATTAAAAAATGCTAGGTAAGGGTGTGATTTTGAAGAAAAAAGTCAGAATTAACTACCATATATTAAAAACAACTTTTTTCATTCTACAAACGTATTGCTTTGAGCAAATTAAATGTTTGGCATTGACAAGAATACACAGTTCCGATCTGTCAATCAAGCTTATATCCACAAGAGGTTTGAGCCAATTAACGTTCAATCAATATTTACACCTGTACCAAAAGCACGTCTTGTCCCACAAACAACTCTAAAATACAATAGATCAAATGACCAATGTTTGTGGGAACTTGACCTAGGAACAATAGGGGGTGGAGCTGGAAACTTAATGTCGGAACTTTTTTTTTCCCTGTTAAAATGTGTCCACAAACGATTGTTATTCTCAAACAAAAACATTCCAAATTTCATAATTTAAAATTACCCCACCCCACCCTCTTCATTGAAATGAGAACAATTTTCGATAACCTATAAAAGTATATTCCCGTCATATTTGACTTTGGTTACAAATGACTTTAAAGCATTATTATTGGTCATATCTGTATCACTTTATCATTAACCCCGAACATACACGGCTTTGTATCTTGTCTATGGAAATGACCTGGGTCCGTATTCATAAAGCAACTTATTATTATTATTATTATTAAATATTACTTAAGTCAAATTTTAAGATTTTTACATGTTTTTAAATATCCTTATTAACCTCTCTGGGACAAACCATCTATTTTAAGATAAATATGTAGCTGTAGGTTTTATTTATCCAAACATTTAGACACAATATGAAGAAAAAGTCTTAAATGGATAGAAAAACGGTGTTTAAAAAATGGATAATTTTTTTGAATTTTACATGCTTAATTTATTTTGCTCAGTATATGACACACTGTAAGATCAGTCCAACAGCAATTACTTGTATTTAAATGACAAAATGATCCTAAAATAAACTGTCGCCTACAAGTAAGTGCTTGCGGAAGTGTTAAAAAAAACGGGAAAAAAAACATTGACTATTGATTCACTCTACGGTGGTGATGGAAAGAAGATTCACTTCAGGCACAGAAATGTCCTTAGGGAGCTTGTGTATCAGATATTTGAAATGTAACACTGGTTTCTGAAATGTGATTTCAAGAATGTAGCATCTAAATCTTTTTCGCCTCCGCTGCAGGCTCGAATCCCACTGGGAGCTTGACATTTTAAGTCAGAAAGTGTCGATCCTTACTGATGACCGGAGGTACACAGTGCTGGTTCTACACAGATAAATTGGGGTGAACTACCTCTACCACAAACAAATCGTTGTATGGCCTAGCATGTGTTTACTGTTAAATATGATGTAAAACACCATTCAAACAAACAAACAAAACAAGAATGTAGATATTGGCACATTGTGTTTGTTTGTTTCTTTGTTTGTATGGTGTTTTACGTCATTTTGAACATATGTAAGGTTATATATGAAGGTCAATTTTTTGTAGTGGAGGCAGACCTCCCACTTCTCCTGGGTAGAACACCTCCCGTCATCCATAAGTATCTACACTTCCTCACTTACAAGTCGAGCTCCCAGTGGGATTCAAACCCTCAGCTGTGAGAGGCGAGAATGTTTACAACGCAATGTCATTAACCTGGTACATTGTTATATAAATATAACTGGACATTCAAGTAATCAGATATTGACATTCTTTTACCTTCTTAGGACATTCGCATTACCATATGAAGATTCTTGTACCCATATATGGTCGTTGAAAGACCATACATACACGTTAGTTGACATTCACATTGCCATATAACAATAGATTGACATAACTGAAAAGTTATGGACTTTCACATTGCCATATAACAATAGATTGACATAACTGAAAAGTTATGGACATTCACATTGCCATATAACAATAGATTGACATAACTGAAAAGTTATGGACTTTCACATTGCCATATAACAATAGATTGACATAACTGAAAAGTTATGGACTTTCACATTGCCATATAACAATAGATTGACATAACTGAAAAGTTATGGACTTTCACATTGCCATATAACAATAGACTGACATAACTGAAAAGTTATGGACTTTCACATTGCCATATAACAATAGACTGACATAACTGAAAAGTTATGGACTTTCACATAACCATTAATTTACATCCTTGTTATCAAATATAGACAGAACTCATAACCATATATGGGCATGAATTTGCTGTCCAGGAATAAGTGTTACACCCACAACCTCTTGGTGTCCAACTTTTGAATATTAATTAAATTTAATGTCGTCAGTGGTACATGAAAAGGGACCTAGTCAGCTGTATTATAGTAAAAGGGCAAGATAATATTGCAATGGGAAAGGCCCTAAAAAGACAAATATAACTTCATGAATTTTAAGATGTAACTCTGGACACCAATGGAAAAAATATATATATATATAATACAGGTGAATACTTAAAAAAAATGTCTTTAAAGCTTCAAACATTAGTTTAATTTCCATTAAGTTTCTTCTGCAAGCTTTTCATGAATCAAAATATTGAAATTCACATTAATATGATATGAAAAGTAAACGGGTGTAACTGGACCCAAAACAGATAACATATTCCGTGTTACACCACATATAATTTAAGCTGAATCCTTTTCATTGCACAGAATTAGTAATAACTGTCCTCTTTTTGAAAACAACAACAACTGGCATGGTTCAATAAACTCAAGTTTCAAGCAACAATAATTATAACCAAATTTTAAGTTCACGTTTCATGGATGTTACAAGGGACATGACAAATTTGATTCCAGATCGTCCAGATTGATTTGTAATCCAGGGAATCCTAAAATAATTACTTTTTTTCAGCAGTCGCTGCAACCAAGTTAATTTCCAATTGCATAGTGGTATTATGCAGACAGCAGTGTCATTATGACAATGAAAATATTGCCTCTGTAAAGTTTGTATGTAACATTGATACCATACTTTTTATATCAAATTTCGAATCTAGGTTACGACCAATGAGTTCATTTTACACCTATGTCAGCTCCCATTCAAACTGCCATAGTTATTCAATTAAATACTTGTTTCATACGGACATACCAGGTACGTTTTCGGAACACCCACTGATTAATTTCTCTATTTAAATTATTGCCGGTTCATGCAAAGGAATCATGAACTCAAGATTTTAACTGCTTGTAATTGACATGTCGCCAGTACTTAGATATCTCTGCCCTATTGTTGATGTCGGAGTATATTGACGATAGTTTATATAACAGTTGCACATGCTTTATACACATGCTGTTGTTTGTCGGAGGTATCGTTCTGGTTTGATTGGTTGAATTGGATAAATGATTGACAACTGGCGACATGTTAAGACACAAAACAATATTTTCTTCCACGGCAGTCAAGGAAGAATTTTGCACACACTGACATGATTCATGATGCACTTGTTCACTATAACATCGTTTAAAAGACGTTTTCTACACGTAAGCATGTCTTCCCATGCTGAACTAAACAAAAACTTGATTAGCATTTTTAAAAGATACTCCATCTTTCTTAGGGCGTAACACTTGAAATATACCTACCAACCCTCCCCATGCCTTTCAATATTAACCATCATTTTTGTTTACATCGACGATCTTCCACATACCACCACGTGGTATTGTCGTTAAATTTCCCAACTTGCCACTAACGGCTTGCCTCGAAATGAAACCGAAAGTAGATCCGTCAGTTTGGAGCGTAACATTTTGACACCATAACTGACGAACAAAATTGTTATTGAATGTACCTTGTGTTGTCAAAGTATGTTAAAATTCTTGCAACTCATTGGCCTTTCATCTTTCCATAAAGATTACATCTAGCAAGTAATGTTTAGAAATGTCAAATATTAGAACCATGTTAAATACACATAATTCTCTGTGGAAGATGGTGCTACTATTTGATGTTCTTCTTCAACATTTCTAAATATATCTCGCTGGAAGTTTATGGAAAGATGAAAGGCCTAGGAATTGCAAGACATAACATTTTATAGATTTTTATTGCCACAAACCAATAAAGAAAATTAATTGGCTAAAAAAAGAAATTTTATACACTTTCTATCAGTGTATGACTTTTAAAAATCGGTAAACTATTCTTCAAATTATTAATTAAAATGTAACATTACTGTTCGTTTTTTGTAGAGTCGATATTAAACGCTCGATAAGCCGTAGGTCGATAGATACAGGTAGAGACAACAACCATGTTTTGGAATACAGCCTTGTTTCAAGACCAGTTAAATAAGGACCCTGAGGCATCATAACATCATATAAAGTGCTATAAAACCTTTTGTAAACGTGTCACGTGTTATTTAAGAAATATCAATCTGTGAAAGTTAAATTAACCATTTTTGCAAACTGGAAATGTAGAGAACAATAAATTGCTTCATTTTAAATAATTGTTTTGCTTGTGTTCTCTTCATTATTAATAAATTCATTAACTAATGTGTGTTTGATGTAGTTATCTGCACTTCACAGACCAATTTTTACATCCAAATATGCACTTTCAGTAATTGCATACAAATGTGTAGTAAATTCAACTGTTAATTATAACCCCGCAAAGCAAAGTTTGAAAAGCTTGGTTGTCTGTCTGTCTGTCCATCCGTCCGTGCATCCGTGCACCTAAAATGGAACAGAAGGCCATTTTAGTAGCATGTCCAGAAGGAAAGGGTCATTTTCCAACAAGGGGCCTGGCCCCCTTATTTTTGTGCTCAAATGATAGCAAAGAGCCAGAAGATCATAATCCAAACATTTTTGAAAAATGGCCTCCACCATACGCTGTTCAGGTTCATTGGGCACTCTTTGTTTAAATACTTGGAAGGAAATACGGGGCCTTTTTCTGAAAGAAGAGGCTATTTTCCTTTATATATGGCCCTTCATTTTTAAAGCTTGGCCCTTTATTTATATGGCCCCTTTGTTAATGGCCCTTTAAACATGGCCCTTTGCAAGGTGGCTCCTTGCTTTATTCCATTTGACCGTCCGTCCGTCCGTCTGTCCGTCCGTCTGCCTACACAACCTTGCTGCAAAATGAAGTGTTAAGGAAGTATACTGTTTTTGGTTTGTCCAGCTGTCAGGGTGTCTGACTGACCTACTGTCCATCCGTCTGTTCATCTTTAGACACAGCCTAGAACACTGCAACTCTTTACCCCTGAAGCAAATCACATAAAACTTCATGGGTGAGCTGCCTATGGTGAGAGGATGACTGCTATTGATTTTGAGGTCAGTAGGTCATACCATAACAATATCAACAAGAGGGCCTGTGGACGCTCTACTGGCTAACATGGCTCTTATAACATCAATGAAGTGAGTGACTGCCATTTACGTTTTTTTGAAAGTTTCGGGCAAAAAAAAGCTTTTTAACTAAATCAAAGGCCATAACTAAAGAATCTGGTAAAGTTTGGTAAAGATCAGATGAAAAATGAAGGCCCAACCGTATCAACGAGGCAACATATAGCATGTTTAACTAAATCAAGAACACCTCTGTTACTGGTCCGACTGGTCGAACATAGAGCTAAAAAAAAAAAAAATTGCAAAAAAAAAAAAGAAATTCAAAAAATTGCAAAAAAAAATTGCAAAAAAAAATAATAATTGCAAAACATTTCCAAAAAAAAAAGAGAAGATATTTAAAAAAAAAAAATTCAAAAAAAAATATTTCAAAAAAAAAAATTCAAAAAAAAAATAAATCTCTATACATGTCTATGTAAAACATGTGACCCGAGGGTTACCATTTGAACAAACTTGGTAAAGGACCATAAACTTACAGCAAATGCAAAATATTAAACCTCTGTCTCTTGCAGTTCCAGAGAAGAAGATTTTTTTCAGTTTTTCCCTATACAAGCATTTATGTAAAACTGTGACCCCTGGGGCGGGGCCAGATGTGACCCCAGGGTCCCCATTTGAACAAAATTGGTAAAGGACCATAAGCTTATAGCACCAGCAAAATATTAAACCTCTGGCTCTTGCAGTTTCAGAGAAGAAGATTTTTTAAGTTTTTCCCTATACATGTCTATGTAAAACATGTGACCCTTGGGGCGGGGCCAAATGTGACCCCAGGGTCACCATTTGAACAAACTTGGTAAAGGACCATAAGCTTTTAGCAAATGCAAAATATTAAACCTCTGGCTCTTGCAGTTCCAGAGAAGATTTTTTTTCTTCAGTTTTTCCCTCTACAAGCATTTATGTAAAACTGTGAATCCCCGGGGCAGGGCCAGATGTGACCCCAGGGTCCCCATTTGAACAAAATAGGTAAAGGACCATAAGCTTATAGCAACACCAAAATATTAAACCTCTGGCTCTTGCAGTTTCAGAGAAGAAGATTTTTTAAGTTTTTCCCTATACATGTCTATGTAAAACATGTGACCCTTGGGGCGGGACCAAATGTGACCCCAGGGTCACTATTGTCTCTATTTGAACAAACTTGGTAAAGGACCATAAGCTTATAATAAATGTAACATCTCAAACCTCTGACTCTTGTAGTTGGCGAGAAGAAGATTTTTAAAAAAAAAATCCTATATAAGTCTATGTAAAACTGTGACCCTCGGGGCGGGGACAAATTTGACCCCCGGGTCACCAATTGAACAAACTTAGTAGAGGACCATAAGCTGATGCTACATGTATTACATGAGAGCTCTGTGCCATGTGGTTCCAGAGAAGAAGATTTTTTTCAGTTTTTCCCTATACAAGCCTATGTAAAACTGTGACCCCCGGGGTGGGGCCAAATGTGACCCCTGGGTCACCATTTGAACAAACTTGATAGAGGACCACAAGCTTATAGCAAATGCAAAATATTAAACCTCTGGCTCTTGCAGTTTCAGAGAAGAAGATTTTTTAAGTTTTTCCCTATACATGTCTATGTAAAACATGTGACCCTTGGGGCGGGGCCAAAAGTGACCCGAGGGTCACCATTTGAACAAACTTGGTAAAGGACCATAAGCTTATAGTAAATGCAAAATATCAAACCTCTGGCTCTTGTAGTTTCCGAGAAGAAGATTTTTAAAAAAAAAATCCTATATAAGTCTATGTAAAACTGTGACCCCCGGGGCGGGGACAAATTTGACCCCAGGGTCACCATTTGAACAAACTTAGTAGAGGACCATAAGCTGATGCTACATGTAATACATGAGAGCTCTGTGCCTTGTGGTTTCAGAGAAGAAGATTTTTTAAAGTTTTTTCCTATATGTCTATATGAAAAACATGCAAAACCTCAATATACAAATTTTGGACCCCCGGGGCACGGCCATTTTTGACCCCGGGGACTTTATTTGAACAAACTTGATAGTCTAGGCGTTGGCGATCATTTTAAAAGAAAAACTGTTGAAATCTGTCCAGCGGTTCTGGAGAAGAAGATTTTTTAAGGTTTCGACCATATATGGTAATGGCAGCCATCTTGGATGTAGCATTGACCTAATTTTAACAAATCTAAAAAGCATTCAACTAAGGATCATCCACGTGAAGTTTGGTCAAAATTAGCCAAGCGGTTTCTGAGAAGAAGTCGTTTGAAGAAAAGTTAACGGACGACAGACGACAGACAGACGACAGACAGACGACGGACGACGGACAACACAGCATCCCATAAGCTCTGCTGGCCCTTGGCCAGTAGAGCTAAAAAATCAAGGTCACAGCCTAGGTCTCATTCAAGGTCACATGCAGTCAAGGTCTAGTTTATATAAGCAACAAGGAACATTGCCTCTTGTCTAGAATAGTAACGTCTCTCTCAAATGGAATATTGAACTATAACCTACTCCTGTATAGTTTGTCGCATAAGGAAATTTAAGTAAAATAGTGTTGTGTAACTTCCCACTCATTTCCAACAATTTTTTTAATTAAGGCAATTTATGAAAGCAAGTACATTGCAAATTTTGTGATAAAAACAACAAGTAGATCATAAATTGAATAATGAAGTTGTGGTCTATAAACCCATTTAATTTTGCAGGCAAATCTGTTAAGTATTCCTGTAAATTTGAACAGTTTAGCAGTGGCAAATTACATTTCGGTGATGTTAATAAAATGTGGTTTACTTGGTCAATTTTAACCCCATGGTCTAAATATTGTCTGAGACGGCATGGATGGAAGCTTTCCATACCTCCTGAAACCAATCATTTTCATCATTTCCATAGTCATTGAAGTCAAAATCAGCACACAAAAAAGTCACAAGTCCCCTTCGGTCTAAAATCATTTGTTGTTTACAGTTTCCTCTCACTAAAAGGTGTCCAAAACATCGTCTTCCTCATCCATAAACTAAAATTCGTCATGAAATCCCCTTGCAAAAAATCGCTGAAAAAAACTTCTTTTTTTTTCACTTCCTGAAGTGTTTAAAATTCCCAGACAAATGTTTATTTATTGCGCAAGCTCACCCTGCCTTCTATCTGAAGAGTACCCACAAAGTAATGACATTATACATGGGTTTTCCACATGGATAATTTTCCATTTGCAACATCGCGTACAATGCTTCGCAGTATTACTGGTATGTAATATGCAGGTTTCCATATTAGTTAAGTCATCGTGCCTTAGATTCCCGCCAAAACCGGCGGAACAAATTTGCATTCAAAATCAGTTATCATCCAAATGTTGCAATGTTATTCAGCCGATTGCTCCATCAGTAGTTTATTTACATGAAAGCAGTGATGAAACCTTCATTTTGCATTGTAAAAAACAAACACTCAATGCAAATTATACATCAACATGTGTGGCTAGCGGCCATATTGTTTACATAGCAATAGTGCACTATTTTCTGGCTAACATATTCAAGATTTTGAACATACCAAAGCACCGTGATACACACGAGGCGGGATCCCGAAGAATGACGGGCTGTTCACAATTAATGGAAAACAATTAAATGTCAACAAAAGTCATAACTTACGAATGGATTCGTATCCCAAATGTAAAGTAAAGCATAGGTACGGAAGTATTTGTATCCCACATGAAATGGGTTAAGTGGCAAAGCTAGACTGGTCACTGGATTGTAGCAGAGAACATAAAAGTCAATATATATTTTAAAGATGGTATAAATGTTTTAAAGAGTTTACATAAACATCACTTTGATGTTATACAGATACTGCAAATGTTACAAACAACTGAAAAATGGAAAATTTGAAATTGTATTTTAGAATGTTACAGTGATTTTGTGATACAGAGTGTATTAAAATCAATATTTTAAAAGATGTTACAAGCAAAGTAAATAATAAACATGACTGTGAGCCTGTGAACTGATAGGAATGCAAACAATTATTTGTATAATTAATGAAAATCTGAGAGTTACCAAGCTGAAATAAGTGTTGCTGTTTTTTGTCTCACCTTTTCAAAGAAAAAAATAGACATAGGTGTTGCTTTTCTGGTGAAGGCGAAGGCGTCAACATTCAACTTTTGTGTTTAGGTCAATTTCTCACAAACTGTATGTGCTAGACCTTTTAAACTTTGTTATAGTTGTATCTTGGGTGGTACATCGCAATGTGGCAAAGCAAAAGTGGATGTGACCTTGTCCTCAAAGCATAGGGCAGCTGATACTTAACCTTATAATTTTTACCTTCAGCTTTTGCGTTCAGGTCACTTTTTCACAAACTGTATGCACTAGACCTTTCAGTTGTATCTTGTGTGGTAATTGCAACGTGAAAATTGAATTGAATTGGGTTTTAAGGCACACCAACACAAGAAAGGTTATATGACGCCTAACAGGCATGAACATGCCAGACTCATCCTCCATGTACATCGAGATAAAATATGGAAAATGGGCCTAGAACCTTCTCACCCTGAAATGCAGAGTTGCTGCAAATTCTATTGTAGAAACTCCATTTACGCTGGAGCCACGTTTATTGTTTTCCTGCCACTGCTCTTTTGATGTGAGCGAGATGGCACCTGAAACAATGCAGGGATCATGATGAAGACCTTTAATGAACATGAACAAAAAATGATAAAATGAACATGAATTTGGTGGGGATTCTACCCCTCTGCCTACCCCTCCAAAGGGATCTGCATTGGCCCTATTCTTTGCCCAGTGACCAAACGGGGCCCCCGGGAACCACACGGGGCTGCAGCGTGACAAAGCAAATGTGGGTGTGACCTTGACCCTTCAACCATGGGCAGATAACTTAATAATTTTTACTTTCAACATTTGCATTTAGGTCACTTTCTCACAAACTTTATGCATTAGACCATTCAAACTTCGCTTATAGTTGTTTCTTGGGTAGTACATCACAAATTGTCAAAAAGCAAATGTGGATGTAACCTTCATCCTCCAAGCAAAGGGCAGATAACTTTAATTGTTACATTTACATCACTTTCTCATGAATTATAGTTATGACTAGATACTTTAAACCTAGTTTATAGTTAAATCTTTGAAAGACAAAACATTCTATTTTGACACAGTTGTTTCAAAACTAAATTCTTTTTGAATACATGGATTTCATTTATGACGACCTACTTTTGGGAGCTGATGATTTTTTTTTTTTTTTTTTTATAGAATGCCATTTTGTTTAAACAAATGCACTTAAAATTAATGTCATATCAGCAAACTGTAAATTCCATTGGTTTTAGTTATTAAAATGTTTAAAAACTTACTTTTAAGCAGCATTTATCTTTTATTTTTAAGTCCCACCCCCATTAGGCGAGACATGTGAATCTGCGGATTTCTTGTATCAAAAGCAATAACTATGCAATGGATGCGTCAATAGTGTCCATTGTCAAACTTGCCCAAGGTCTTATTGATATAATCCTTAATGATAGTTAAACAAATTAACAACAAAGACTTTTTAATGTTTTGGCTTGACAGTCTTCATCAGAATTTTCTGATGTAATCAGTCAAATTCAAATTGATAAAAAAAATCAAAAATCATTTTAAATGGCAGTGTGGACAAACTGATTTACTTCTTTTTTGCTGCTTTTGAGGCATATACATAAAACCGATAGAATGCTAAACTTTGTCGTTATATATTCATAGATTCAATAAATTTCATGGATTTCATTCAGTTGCACTTACGATTTCATTCTGCTCCGTAAACATCCCGGACACGTAAAAATCCCATAAACATTGCCGCATTCTACACTGAGTAGACTGATCTACAAAAACGTCAAATCCAGCAGGTAACCTATGAAAGTACCAAAATATGTGTTTATACCGTTCAAGTTTTTTAGACGAGTTCTCTAGGAATTCAAGTTGTAAAGCATGCTTATCGTCAACTACATGATTTCCTTTCTTTCGGCTCTACTGAGCAAATATTAGCAGAGCTTATGCAATGATTGGTTCCAGCATGAGTTCATAAGTTCGTCTGACCATCCTTGTTCACAGGAACATGCCTTATGATCTCTAGTCGGTACTAACTAAAACTCAACTTATAGTTGGGACTCAGGCCACCTCATTACATGGTACCACCTTATTTCCAATAAGCAATGGGAAAGCTTATATTGGCAGGACTTTATAACGGATATTTCGACAATAAAACACGTTTAAAAACATTTTTTACTGAAAAATGCAATAACCTGTTTAAAATGACCTATTAAATGTTTTAATTTTACAATAATATACAAACTTTTAAGCCGAAATTAAGGTTTTATTTCATACTCCAGCCAACACCATTTTCGCGTCTTAGAGAAGAGGTTGGATGGGGTATGAAAGTTAATACTCGGACACGTAATGTGACATAGAATTTGTTTACCCAGTCAGACATACTCTTGATTTTCACTTTTATCATTAATCGTCGCCCGAAGCTGACCAATATATTTGTGCTTAGTTTGCTAAGTGCCATTGGAATTAGGAGAAGTAATTAATGGAGAACAATTTTTATTTTCCTTTTTTACTAAATTGAGCAAATGAACTGACATGATAATAACTAAATTGCGCTTGGAATATAAATGCTGATTTAACGCTATAAGAGGGGTTTTACAAAGTAGATACACTTTCGGAAAAACGGCTTTGTTTGTATCGAGTGTTTACCAAAACTGTTTCTCCTAAAAACGTGTTTACAATGCGGCGCTTTATTCATCTATTGGTAATGGATTACTCGGGAACCAGCCTACAGCAATAAGTTCTATTTTAAGAACACACTGATGCCCCAGAACCAGCCGATTAGCAGCTTCATATCGAGAGCTATTTTTAGAACGCGGCCTAAATTTTATTATATACATCCACCATACATCCATCTATTGGTAAAGTTATATAAGATTAAAACGGAATGTACGGTACGGTCTGATAATGGGAGGCTTTTATCACCAAAACTTTGCTTATTTTACCTGTACTATTTTATTTTATTAAGATTATTACATCTGTAATATATGACAAGTGTTTTACATTAATTTTACATCGTAAATTATTGTTAACGTAAAAGCTTTGATAACCTCCGTTCCCAAGCACCTGCTATTCCCGATATTTTTCGCTACAAACACTATCGACGAATTGGTGTTTCTTGTTAGTATATGTGTTCGTGGTTTCGAAAAATAATGTTGCGATATTTGTACAGATTGCATTACCTAATGGCAACTTATTTCTATGGAAGCCCATTCGTTACATTGAATTGCACACACATGTAACACAAACCGTAATTATAAATGTCGTTTGCAATTGTTTCATTCTTCGAGAGACATATACTAACATGTACATTATGTCTCAGTTTCTCCTTTTTAGATCACTCTTTGTCAGTCGTCGTCCGTCATGGTCCGTCGTCGTTAACTTTTCTTCAAACGACTTCACCCCAGAAACCGCTTCGCAAATTTTGACCAAACTTCATGTGGATAATCCTTAGGTGAATGCTTTTCAGATTTGTTAAAATTAGGTCAGCACGACATCCTAGATGGCTGCCATTGCCATATATGGTCGAAACCTTAAAAAATCTTCTTCTCAAGAACCGCAGACAGATTTCAACAGTTTTTCTTTTAAAAAGATCGCCAACGCCTAGACTATCAAATTTGTTGAAATGAAGTCCCCAGGGACACAAATGGCCGTCCCCCGGGGTCCAAAGTTTGTATATTGAGATATTGAGATGTTTTCCATATAGACCTATAGGAAAAAACTTCTTCTCTGAAACCACAAGGCACAGAGGTCTCATGTATTACATGTAGCATCAGCTTGTGGTCCTCTACTAAGTTTGTTCAAATGGTGACCCTGTGGTCAAATTTGTTCCAGCCCTGGGGGTCACAGTTTTACATAGACTTATAACGGATTTTTTCTTTAAAAATCTTCTGTTTGGAAACTACAAGAGCCCGAGGTTTGATATTTTGCATTTACTATAAGCTTATGGTCCTTTACCAAGTTTGTTCAAATGGTGCCCTTGGGTTACATTTGGCCCCGCCCCAAGGGTCACATGTTTTATATAGACATGTATAGGGAAAAACTTAAAAAATCTTCTTCTCTGAAACCACAAAGCACACAGCTCTCATATATTACATGTAGCCCTGGGGTCACATTTCGCTCTGCCCAAGGTGTTACACTCTAGGTGTTACACTCTAGCACCTTCATTTTGTATTTCATCTTTACCAAACTTTTTCAGTGTCTTTATATCAATGTTGTTATACACAACAGAGCCCACATTTCTTGAACAATCTTACCAAACTTGCACAGATGTATATGACCATAAGATTTCGAAGAAGTTCAATAATGTGCCAGTACATCTTGGCCGTCTTGTTAAGTTAATATACTGTACTTTATGACAAATAAATATATTCGCTTCTGGTGTAAATTATACGGTGGCCTATACAAGCCATATTTGTGGTGTATTGAAAACTGATATAATTTACGCTGAAAACCATTTAAAAATCAAACTGTTAAACTATTGGTACATAATTAGTATTGACATTATTATTTATTTATGGGATAGTGTGATGGAGGTAAAACTAAAATGCACTCGACTATCTAAAAGGCACTCAAGCCTCCTTACCACGTCAAGGTAGAAGTTGATAGAGGACATTTATTTAAAAAGAGATCCTCTAGGTTTTGTTTTTTTTAAATTTAATCAGGCACTAAGTATACGGATCGTTTTGCCGTTTGATGTTGTCACGCGTGTGTTTCACTACTGCGTGAAAATGACTACTTCCGGTTGTTTCGCGCGTGTGTGAAAAACAGCAAATTCTTATAAATTATTAAACTTATAAACTCAATAAAGGTGCGAAATATAAACATAAGTATTATTTATTCACATTGTGTCCTCTGATAAGTGTATTTGTTTGCATGTCTAAAAGCACATTTTACCAGATGGTTCCATGTAACAAAGATGGCGCCACTCTGCACCAAATAAAAAATGGTGACGGTGTATAGCTATTGCAAACGAGATACGAGACTACGGGTTATTTAGGCATTAATAATTACAAAAAATGAATAGTAGTCATATTTATCTTTGTCAAGAAGGTAATTTCAAGGTGGTGATTATAAGACAAGGCCTAAAAAGAGGTGCTGAAAATGTGCCTTTTGAGATATCAGCTGAATTTTTTTTTTTTTTCAAATTAAAAATGGTGTGGAGCTATTGCAAACGAAATACGAAGTATGGGTTATATTAGGCATTAATAATAACAAAAAGTGAATAGTAGACATATTTATCTTTGTCAAGAAGGTAATTTCGTGATGTTGATTATGACAGAAAGCCGTAAAAATGAGGCTGTAAAAACTGCCTGACTTGAGATGTTGGCTGAAATTTTAACTTTTGACATGTAACGCACTTACGATCGATTTGCCTGTATCGATAAAATAGTAAATGGCGGCGTTCTAGCGCGACTACATAAATCAATAAACTAGAGCGTTTATGAAGCCGTTTCTCCTCCGCGTATACTTACTCCCTGATTTAATTTTTTTAAAGTTATGATTTCATTGCATTATTTTATTTTGATATGTGTATCATATAAGTATATCCATGAACAAATGTATGCAATTTATTCAGCAATTCATTTTCCACTAAGTGTCAAAAGTTTATAATTCACCTTTTCCAAATTCACTGATGCACATACATGCCACAATACACGGAATGGATGCCATGGAGCATGAGCATGACTTTGTAACCGGGTACAGGTAAATGGTGAATAATCTATTCCTAACCGTGTGTCCTCGATAGCTCAGTGGTTAGAGCCCTGGTACAGTAAACCAGAGACCCTGGGTTCGAGTCCCACTTGAGGAACGTTTTTTCACCACCTGTTATATTTGGGGGCTCGTCCGGGATCCAGGACCGTGTCTATTAGCATGAAACAGTATGAAAATAAGTCTTGACAGCTGGCCTGGAGTTAACTCCACTAGAAATTCAGAGACGAATTTCAATCTTGTTGGGGTGTATGTAACCGGGTACACGTAAATGGTGAATAATCGAATCATAACCGTGTGTCCTCAATAGCTCAGTGATTAGAGCCCTGGTACGATAAACCAGAGACCCTGGGTTCGAGTCTCGCTTGAGGAACGATTTTTTCACCACCTGTTATATTTTTGACCGGGACGACTACTTGAGGCATTTCAACTTTTTGCACTTGCAAAATGTTTCCTTAAGAAAAGCCGGACGTGGTTATTTTTCCAATCATGATTGAAAGTAACTTTCCATTAATAATACTTCTGGTGGGCTAGGGAGGCAAAGGTTATTTAGGTGTGCTCTTTTGTGTATCAGAACTTGATACAGAGCGTGATATACATGGAACTTTAAGGCATCTTCCGTTGGTGGTAGAGATCTGATGGACAAATAAATGAGCAGGTAGAATGTCGAGAAGCAAAATCCTGCCTCCATACAAAGAGACAAGTAACAGTCTAGCCTGATTAATGACCGAATCAGTCTTTTCAATAATTTGTCCTGGATGTGCAAACTGTTCTAATTGTGGAAACATAACAAACATAGTCATAGGAATTCTTGCAGCCCGTTTCTTCCCTCGTATGTACGGATAGCATACCGTGACACATACACTGAGGACATAACAGCAAAGCAAGGACTCCACTGTACTTATAACAGGTTTCTTAGCATCATTGAAATGCCCTCTCTGCGATGAACCCTGAATTTATCCAGGAGGAATTGCAGATATAATGGCAAACAAGTTGCATACTTAGCATGTCCCACCGAATAAATGTATGGCAGAATGTTTTTTTACCTCTGATAAATGATCCTCCCAAGAACAGCAGCGTTCTGCTCAAATGTACCTTTGCAATATGAAAGTCATATCTAGATACATAGACCAGAACTGCTGCATCGGGCCGTGAGTTCTTTCAAACTTATCCCAAGTTTCTTTTAAGGCTAGCAGCCCTTTTTTTACATGTTCTAGTCCAAGGCGGGTGTTCTTCATGTCATTATTGTGGAAACAAGACAGAAATGCATCGATTTTGTCTGGCAGATAGAACAGATATTCTGTCAATAAATACTAAAAAGGTGATCCCTTGGAAGCAACAAAGACTAACACAAGAGAAAAGTAGCAGACTCGGTTTTATTGAGCCAGTTCATGAGAGGTAATTATAAGATGCCACACCTCTCACGCTTCATAGCACCGGCTTAAGCGATATTCTACTTTAAAGCAACACAGAATGGGTTTGATGATCTCAAAGGACCAGTAAATAATAACACTACTGATTTGTAGTCGGGCGACATTTTAGGGCCACCACACAGAACTAAACCAATGCTAGTGTGAATGTTAATAAACACTGAAAATGTGATCCCTTGGAATCAACAAACACAAACAAGAGAGAAAAGTAGCAGACTCGGTTTTATTGAATTATTGAGTTCATGAGAGGTAAGTTTTCATCAATCAGAAACCTCTCAAAAGCATCCCACTTCAGTCTGACCATTGCTTCTGACAAAAGGGATTGACATCTAATCATTTGGTAATAAGCTTTATCCGCAAGGACTTTATTTGCAGTTCCTGTACCACAAATCTTACTTTCTGCCAGTATGTCCCCCATACCAGACCCTTTCATGAGGAAACCAATGGCTCCCATAAAATTTTCAGCAATATGGAAGCCACCCTGATGAGGTACAAGATCAGAATACTGTTGTTGCTTGTTTTTTTTGTAGCCCTTTCACAATGTCATAGATAGCTTGGTCACAAGTGACAAGTGTATGCTGCTGCTACATTTTGTGTGTGACCTTTACAAAATAGGCAAGTGATGCTTCAACTACATCTGGATTAGAATGGGGTCTGGGAACAGTGGACAATAATTTTTTATGCAATTAGGTATTTTTCAGATACATCGTAAAGTTTACCGAAGAATGTGTTCCAAGAATGCATAGGTAATGTTCCAGCAGGAACCATATCAGAAGTGATCAGTGTGGTAGGTAGCATGCGTGTCAATTGCCAAATGAAAGTGTCATCTTACAAGGCATACATTTGCAATATCATAATGGTCCTGATATAAAAGAGTTGTACCCTGTTAAATTTCTTGCATTTCGTCTATCACGACAAACAAATTTGGTTCCTATATTGTCACATTACGACTTTTTGTCAGTGGAACAGGTATAGGCGAACTACGTTTATCTTCAACGACATGCAAATATTGATAGACTGATGTTGTGAGTAGTTGCATGCATTGTTTTTCCATCTTTTGTAGCCTCACTAAAGTCTAAATTGTCAGAAGCGCAATGGGTAAATCTACCAGGTTTCAGATTTTATGGAATGTAGCATCCATCATCTTGTTTTTGCCTGTCAACAGCATTTGCTACTGTTGTTATGTACCTTTGGACATCCTGATAGATGATTGCAATGCCAAATCTGTTCATCACAGTCAACAAATCTTTGCTCCATGTTTGCTTTAAAATGTGCAAGCCTAGTCCTACATATTTTGGTAATGGAGTAGATGTAGAAGGGGCCGTTACATCTTGTGATATATTTAAGACCTTTTCATGTAACTTTTCTGTCAACTCAACTCTGCCATTGTCTTGTACATGAGATCATCCACGCTAGGTGATTGTATAAGTCGTTTGGTAAAATAGCAGAGACGGCTTGGTAAGAAACATGAAAGCCATTAAGTGGTTTTGGACAGTTGGTCTGTATCTCGCAGCTCTTTTGCTTTGTCTTTCATTTTTACTGTCAGACATTTGGCTGAGGTAAAAGAGTTGTATTGTATCATATACATATCTGACTGAGGCTCATCACTATCACTTATATCAGATTTAAACTTTAACTGATATTCATCAATATTCTTTTGCAGCCTCACAAGCACGAGCTCATTTGTTGAACTGTTATTTGTGAAGAACAAACCAGACTTTATGTACCGTTCTGTGGTAATATTTGGAGTTGACTTCCGAAATGTTTTTGTTACCGAGCTTGAAGTCTATCTGATCCATAATACTGCGAATTAATTATGCCCCTGCCTGACAGAAGTTCCCGATCTGAGTCATGAAATAGGCAACACCTTTCATCAGAAGGTTTTCGTAAATTTCTTCTAATAACAGTTGAAAGCAATTATCAAATTCGCACCGCCTTAATGATTCTGCATTGTTCTTACATTTTCTGTTTAAGAATTATGTCATGCACAGTCTGTGATAGTGAAAACCCTGTGCAGTCATGTCAGCGCACTGATTGCCATGTCCCTTTATATTTAACAAAATATTCATTTAGATCTTTTGCTTTTTTGTTAATAGATATTGTCTCTGTTCTGTCGCAACCATGATTAGGTTTCTATCATCCCTGGGACCTCTTGATCTATCGCACAAAAAACAACACATTGTAAAGTCTGTTTTCGGCCTGTGAGATTTTAACCATATTTTGTTAGTTATCTTGGTAGCTTTTATATCTGTGAAAAGTTTGGGACGTTTCACGCCTGCTATTTTAATTTTAGACTTGTGCGTATAATTACTTCTGCAGGTTCTGTGACAAACATGACCTTTTGATGGATTTTCTATTAAATGACACAATCTGTCATAGACATTGTCCTGTCTCTGACAAAGTGCAGTTTAAAACGTCTCAATACCCCTTAAAGTAAGACTATGGAGAGTATTGTCGGAGTTCGCTGGGCAAATAAGACATTTGTTAAAGTCTGTGTCTAACGATACATAATTTAATCGACTGAATATTTGAAATGCTGGATCCATGGCTTGTCTGTCAGCATATATACAAGACAGTCTCTGAATGTCTAGTACTTTCTCGCATGGATAAGACTATTTAAAATAATTAGTGAAATGAAATCAAATAAAAAGACAATGGTATAGTATAGGATACAGAAAGAAATGAAGAAATTGAACATTTATTCTTCAATTCTGACACACCTCTCTTTAAGAAAGGTAGCCAGTGAAACAAAACAAAAAAGCTTAAAAGAGAAAGCGTTTTGCAGTAAACGTACAAAATGTATCACAGAACAAGTATGAAAACGTAACATCAGAACCATTGAATCTATAAATTCAGACCAGTGTAATACTCAATAAGCGTGTGGCGCGTGTAATACTTTTTGCATTAACCATTCCTCCTACGCGCTTTGACGCTCCTGTCGTATTATCAGACCACATTTCTTGCCTGCAATGATTTTTACCCCGCTTACAAAATGTTCGACGAAGCGCACGTGCAAAACTTGGAAATAACAGATTGTAATTAGAGTGGTGAATCGCTTGAACGCACACGGTATATGTATGCATATTTTATAGCACATGCATACAGGTATAATTAAAAAAGCTAAACAGTTTAATTCATTATGTTTTTTACGAAAAATATTAGCAAAATAAAGATGTTTGATCTTTTAAATTAAGGCGTCATAACGTCATAACCTTATGCGGAGAGGATCATTTGCGCAACATTGTTTTTTGAACAGCTCTATGTTTTTTCTTCAGGAGAACTTAAGTTTTAGGAGTATGTCCAGCCGGGTAAACCCACAGTTGTTTTTTTACGAGATATATCGATCTGGGTCTTTGACTATTAAGGCAAAAGCCAAGAAGACCACCATGGCTAAAGTTCCTTTCTAGAACCAATGAAGTTCATGGTTTATAAGGCTTAATTCTAGGATGGCCACCAGTGGATATTTCAGAAAGTATTAAGATCACGTTCTCCTAATTCTTTTTCTGATCTTCATATTACATTCCTTATGATGGTTCGTCCTATATCATATTTGACTGTGACTTCCTGCAAAATTCAAGATGGCCACCATAGCTAAGAACAGACTTAATATATCAAATTTATCATTGTGCTAATTGCTATTATCTAGAAAAGTACAGTAAGAAGTTCTGGAACAGGATCTCTGTATAAGTGGTTGGTATGACATAAAGTTGGCTCTAAATGAAATCATTGTTGATAAGGCTGTCAAGATAGCCTACAAGGTCAGTCTTTCTAGACATAATAATATAGATATAGTACAATCTTCGGATGCAGTATTTCATACTATTTTAATTGGATCTTCACAAAACGTCACAGAAGCAATCAGCGAAAGGTCAACTCTGGTGTCTCACTCTTGTTTCACTGGAACCCGACATGTTTGAGTCAGGCATGATTTCATACAGTAAAGCGCTCTGGGGTCTTTCATGTCTCCTTGTTTTCAGGAGAAATGTCTGAAAGGCTTGTATTAAAGTGCTAAAAATGTAATTCCTTAAAGGATATTCTATTTGCAAACCAACTATATTATCATCTTCTCACTATATAATTCCATGTAATAATTCTTTGCCAAATATAATGATATATACACACCTTGGGGGTCTTGATTATTAGTTATTGGGGTCAGTAAGATTTATAGGGGGCGAGGCAATAGCCGAGTCCCCCTATATATCTGACTGACCCCACATATTTCTGTAAGGGGTCAGTAACAAATCCAATAACTGATTTATTGCATCGAGCACCTTTTTTAAGGCAAACATCGATATTTAACCATTTTAATGGAGCGTCAACGTCATTTAGACGTTTGCGCATTTTGATGTCATGACGCTGACGTCATGACCCGTCGTACTGTTCAAAAACATTATTAATTTACTTATCATGTCTGTTACTGACACCTTAAAGAACTATTTGCAAATGATTTAAACTTTGAATCTGAATTGTAGTACATATTGTTTTAGTTACCCTCTATGAAATATACTGACCTTCTATAGAATAATAGAGGGTCACCATGTGACCGCTCTAATCCAATGAAATTCTTAGGATTTTGTGCAAGATGCAATAAAAAAGAATGTATTCAGTACAACATCTTGGTATCTTACACAACAGGAGATGGACATGACTGGTGATCTAGAATGTATTAAGTACAACATCTTGGTATCTTACACAATGGGAGATGGACATGACTGGTGATCTAGAATGTATTCAGTACAACATCTTGGTATCTTACACAACAGGAGATGGGCATGACTGGTGATCTAGAATGTATTCAGAACAACATCTTGGTATCTTACACAACAGGAGGTGGATATGACTGGTGATCTAGAATGTATTCAGAACAACATCTTGGTATCCACACAATGAAATATGGACATGACTGGTGATCTAGAATGTATTCAGAACAACATCTTGGTATCCACACAATGGAAGATGGACATGACTGGTGATCTAGAATGTATTCAGCACAACATCTTGGTATCTTACGCAACAGAAGATGGACATGACTGTTGATCTAGAATGTATTCAGCACAACATCTTGGTATCTTACACAACAGGAGATGGACATGACTGGTGATCTAGAATGTATTCAGCACAACATCTTGGTATCTTACACAACAGAAGATGGACATGACTGGTGATCTAGAATGTATTCAGTACAACATCTTGGTATCTTACACAATGGGAGATGGACATGACTGGTGATCTAGAATGTATTCAGTACAACATCTTGGTATCTTACACAATGGGAGATGGACATGACTGGTGATCTAGAATGTATTCAGTACAACATCTTGGTATCTTACACAATGGAAGATGGACATGACTGGTGATCTAGAATGTATTCAGTACAACATCTTGGTATCTTACACAACAGGAGATGGACATGACTGGTGATCTAGAATGTATTCAGTACAACATCTTGGTATCTTACACAACAGGAGATGGACATGACTGGTGATCTAGAATGTATTCAGTACAACATCTTGGTATCTTACAAAATAGGAGATGGACAGTACTGGTGATCTAGAATGTAATTTAGCACAACATCTTGGTATCTTACACTATAGGAGATGGACATGACTGGTGATCTAGAATGTATTCAGAACAACATCTTGGTATCTTACACAATGGGAGATGGACATGACTGGTGATCTAGAATGTATTCAGAACAACATCTTGGTATCTTACACAAAAGGAGATGGACATGACTGGTGATCTAGAATGTATTCAGAACAACATCTTGGTATCTTACACAATGGGAGATGGACATGACTGGTGATCTAGAATGTATTCAGAACAACATCTTGGTATCCACACAATGGAAGATGGACATGACTGGTGATCTAGAATGTATTCAGCACAACATCTTGGTATCTTACACAACAGGAGATGGACATGACTGTTGATCTAGAATGTATTCAGCACAACATCTTGGTATCTTACACAACAGGAGATGGACATGACTGGTGATCTAGAATGTATTCAGCACAACATCTTGGTATCTTACACAACAGGAGATGGACATGACTGGTGATCTAGAATGTATTCAGTACAACATCTTGGTATCTTACACAATGGGAGATGGACATGATTGGTGATCTAGAATGTATTCAGAACAACATCTTGGTATCTTACACAATTGGAGATGGACATGACTGGTGATCTAGAATGTATTCAGTACAACATCTTGGTATCTTACACAATGGGAGATGGACATGATTGGTGATCTAGAATGTATTCAGAACAACATCTTGGTATCTTACACAATTGGAGATGGACATGACTGGTGATCTAGAATGTATTCAGTACAACATCTTGGTATCTTACACAATGGGAGATGGACATGACTGGTGATCTAGAATGTATTCAGTACAACATCTTGGTATCTTACAAAATAGGAGATGGACAGTACTGGTGATCTAGAATGTAATTTAGCACAACATCTTGGTATCTTACACTATAGGAGATGGACATGACTGGTGATCTAGAATGTATTCAGTACAACATCTTGGTATCTTACAAAATAGGAGATGGACAGTACTGGTGATCTAGAATGTAATTTAGCACAACATCTTGGTATCTTACACTATAGGAGATGGACATGACTGGTGATCTAGAATGTATTCAGAACAACATCTTGGTATCTTACACAATGGGAGATGGACATGACTGGTGATCTAGAATGTATTCAGAACAACATCTTGGTATCTTACACAAAAGGAGATGGACATGACTGGTGATCTAGAATGTATTCAGAACAACATCTTGGTATCTTACACAATGGGAGATGGACATGACTGGTGATCTAGAATGTATTCAGAACAACATCTTGGTATCCACACAATGGAAGATGGACATGACTGGTGATCTAGAATGTATTCAGCACAACATCTTGGTATCTTACACAACAGGAGATGGACATGACTGTTGATCTAGAATGTATTCAGCACAACATCTTGGTATCTTACACAACAGGAGATGGACATGACTGGTGATCTAGAATGTATTCAGCACAACATCTTGGTATCTTACACAACAGGAGATGGACATGACTGGTGATCTAGAATGTATTCAGTACAACATCTTGGTATCTTACACAATGGGAGATGGACATGATTGGTGATCTAGAATGTATTCAGAACAACATCTTGGTATCTTACACAATTGGAGATGGACATGACTGGTGATCTAGAATGTATTCAGTACAACATCTTGGTATCTTACACAATGGGAGATGGACATGACTGGTGATCTAGAATGTATTCAGTACAACATCTTGGTATCTTACACAACAGGAGGTGGAGAAGACTGGTGATCTAGAATGTATTCAGTACAACATCTTGGTATCTTACACAATAGGAGATGGACATGACTGGTGATCTAGAATGTATTCAGTACAACATCTTGGTATCCACACAATGGAAGATGGACAGGACTGGTGATCTAAAATGTATTCAGTACAACATCTTGGTATCTTACACAACAGGAGGTGGACATGACTGGTGATCTAGTGTATTCAGTACAACATCTTGGTATCTTACGCAACAGGAGGTGGACATAACTGGTGATCTAGAATGTATTCAGTACAACATCTTGGTATCTTACGCAACATGAGGTGGACTTGACTGGTGATCTAGAATGTATTCAGTACAACATCTTGGTATCCACACAATGGAAGATGGACATGCCTGGTGATCTAGAATGTATTCAGTACAACATCTTGGTATCTTACACAACAGGAGATGGACATGCCTGGTGATCTAGAATGTATTCAGTACAACATCTTGGTATCTTACACAACAGGAGATGGACATGATCTTGGTATCTTACACAACAGGAGATGGACATGCCTGGTGATCTAGAATGTATTCAGTACAACATCTTGGAATCTTACACAACAGGAGATGGACATGACTGATGATCTAGAATGTATTCTGTACAACATCTTGGTATCTTACACAACAGGAGATGGACATGACTAGTGATCTAGAATGCATTCAGTACAACATCTTGGTATCTTACACAACAGGAGATGGACATGAATGGTGATCTAGAATGTATTCAGTACAACATCTTGGTATCTTACACAACAGGAGATGGACATGACTGGTGATCTAGAATGTATTCAGAACAACATCTTGGTATCTTACACAACAGGAGATGGACATGACTGGTGATCTAGAATGTATTCAGCACAACATCTTGGTATCTTACACAACAGGAGATGGACATGACTGTTGATCTAGAATGTATTCAGCACAACATCTTGGTATCTTACACAACAGGAGATGGACATGACTGGTGATCTAGAATGTATTCAGCACAACATCTTGGTATCTTACACAACAGGAGATGGACATGACTGGTGATCTAGAATGTATTCAGTACAACATCTTGGTATCTTACACAATGGGAGATGGACATGATTGGTGATCTAGAATGTATTCAGAACAACATCTTGGTATCTTACACAATTGGAGATGGACATGACTGGTGATCTAGAATGTATTCAGTACAACATCTTGGTATCTTACACAATGGGAGATGGACATGACTGGTGATCTAGAATGTATTCAGTACAACATCTTGGTATCTTACACAACAGGAGGTGGAGAAGACTGGTGATCTAGAATGTATTCAGTACAACATCTTGGTATCTTACACAATAGGAGATGGACATGACTGGTGATCTAGAATGTATTCAGTACAACATCTTGGTATCCACACAATGGAAGATGGACAGGACTGGTGATCTAAAATGTATTCAGTACAACATCTTGGTATCTTACACAACAGGAGGTGGACATGACTGGTGATCTAGTGTATTCAGTACAACATCTTGGTATCTTACGCAACAGGAGGTGGACATAACTGGTGATCTAGAATGTATTCAGTACAACATCTTGGTATCTTACGCAACATGAGGTGGACTTGACTGGTGATCTAGAATGTATTCAGTACAACATCTTGGTATCCACACAATGGAAGATGGACATGCCTGGTGATCTAGAATGTATTCAGTACAACATCTTGGTATCTTACACAACAGGAGATGGACATGCCTGGTGATCTAGAATGTATTCAGTACAACATCTTGGTATCTTACACAACAGGAGATGGACATGATCTTGGTATCTTACACAACAGGAGATGGACATGCCTGGTGATCTAGAATGTATTCAGTACAACATCTTGGAATCTTACACAACAGGAGATGGACATGACTGGTGATCTAGAATGTATTCTGTACAACATCTTGGTATCTTACCCAACAGGAGATGGACATGACTAGTGATCTAGAATGCATTCAGTACAACATCTTGGTATCTTACACAACAGGAGATGGACATGAATGGTGATCTAGAATGTATTCAGTACAACATCTTGGTATCTTACACAACAGGAGATGGACATGACTGGTGATCTAGAATGTATTCAGAACAACATCTTGGTATCTTACACAACAGGAGATGGACATGCCTGGTGATCTAGAATGTATTCAGTACAACATCTTGGTATCCACACAATGGAAGATGGACATGACTGGTGATCTAGAATGTATTCAGTACAACATCTTGGTATCTTACACAACAGGAGATGGACATGCCTGGTGATCTAGCATGTATTCAGTACAACATCTTAGTATCTTACACAACAGGAGATCGACATGACTGTTGATCTAGAATGTATTCAGAACAACATCTTGGTATCTTACACAATAAGAGATAGACATGACCGGTGATCGGAGATGGACATGACTGTTGATCTAGAATGTATTCAGAACAACATCTTGGTATCTTACACAATAAGAGATAGACATGACCGGTGATCGGAGATGGACATGACTGGTGATCTAGAATGTATTCAGCACAACATCTTGGTATCTTACACAATGGGAGATTGACATGACTGGTGATCTAGAAAGTATTCAGTACAATATCTTGGTATATTACACAACAGGAGATGGACATGACTGGTGATCTAGAATGTATTCAGTACAACGTCTTAGTGTCTTACACAATAGTAGATGGACATGACTGGTGATCTAGAATGTATTCAGTACAACATCTTGGTATCTTACAGGAGATGGACATGACTGGTGATCTAGATTATATTCAGTACAACATCTTGGTATCTTACACAATGGGAGATGGACATGACTGGTGATCTAGAATGTATTCAGCAAGTTGTCTTGGTATCTTACAAATTCGAGATGAACATACTTGTCTAGACTGTATTCAGCACATGTCTTGGTATCTTAAAAAATTGGAGACGAGCATGACTGATGATCTTGAAAGTATTTAGCACATCTTCCTGATCTTTATACAGATTGGATAATCAGATTAAAATGTGCATTAAACACATCTAGCAGATCTTGGTGCATATTGCCGATGGAGGTGATGTGGGAAATTAATGCATTCAACTTTTCGATCTTGTAATGTGATTGAGGAAGGAATTACGCATACATTGGTGATTTGGTGAAATTGGCTTCTAGAAGTCTTCCATTAATAGAAGGTTATTTGTAATTCATAACGACGATTATAGTTGTTAAAGCTAATAACATCATCTAAAAATACTTTACTTAAGTAGCAAGAAATAACAAAAAAAGATCGTGATGGTGTTTTTTTACATCGTTTTCAACACATGTAACGGTCGATTTTAGCTTTCAGAAAAAAAGGAAAAATAAAAAAAACATAATTCAGATATAAACAGAAGCAAATATAGATTGTATGGAGACAAAATAAAAAATGTCTAAAGCAAATAAGTTTGGAATACAAAGGACGGTGTCAGTGAAGATGGGCAAAGAGTATAAGAATCCATCATGAGCATCCATGTGAGATAGGGAAATCTCATCCGAGGGTCAGACTTGTAACCAGGGTCGAGCCTATGCCAAGTTCCTGTTGCAATTCTGATCCCAAAGGTGAGATTACCCTATATCACATGGATCAACTCATGATGGATTAATTTCTCCCATTTTGCCTCAGTATAGGCATACCTCAAAGACTGTATTTGATTTCATGCTAGAATAAGACATTTCATGTCAGATTGACATGTCATGTAAGAATATAAGAACTTTCATGGGTGTCCTGTGAAGATAGGGAATTCCAACCCGAGGAATAAGTGTTTTTACCAAACCGAGGCTTTGCCGAGGTTCCGATTAAAACACTGAGGGTTGGAATTTCCTATCTGAACCGAATACCCATGATAGATTCTTTTTCTTGCATATCAGAGACATGTTGTGCCGCCAGTTACTAACGTTTTGCATGTTTTCCTGCATACTGGATGTTGGTGCTCGTGTTAATTTTTTCTCGACCCTAGGATGAGATGGAAATATCTAGCCCCGGTAAAATAATGGATATCCTTGTCCAGTAGGCAAGAAAGAGTTATCTTCCATGGGAAAAACCCTATCTCACATGACTAGAAATAGGAGAATGCATATGCATGCATCAACATAAAGTTGTTCTCACCTTCTTATTGTACTAATTTTAAGTATGTAAATAGAGACAAACTTGCGTTAAGCGACCTTTCAAGGGAGTTTCTAAAATCGGTCACTTACTAAAACTGCTGCTGAATAGAATGAGTATAAGAAGTAGGTATTCAGCTGGGAAAAAAATGCATCTTAAATCATGTTTTATGATATAATTGTTGGAAAAAATCATAGTTTTATTGCAAACATTTTTTTTGTACAATATATGGTAGATCTGATCTTGTGGAACAGGATTTGTTGTCTTATTTGGCACGAATGAAGAAAATTGCGGTGTATTTTTCTTTATTGCATGATTATCCACTGTAAATACACTATGTTATGACATTGTTAAAGACACATTTCCCAACTGAATGATCATGGACAGCATGCTTTTTAACTGCTTATTTCTCGCTGACTGATTACCACAGAAACATTATATTGAGGCCCCATCACAGTTTTTAGCTCGACTGTTCAGAGATCAGCAGAGCTTATGCCGTGGTGCGGCTTCGTCGTCCGTCCGTCCGTCCGTCCGTCTGGCCGTCTGTCTGTCTGTCCGTAAACTTTTATTTGTAGCGACAACTCCTCTGAAACTACTGGATGGATATTCATGAAACTTTACAGAAATGTTGCCCATCAAGTCTAGTTGATCCTAGCAAAAATGCATGTTGATGTGAAATCCAAGATGGCCGCCAAAGCTAAAAATAGAGTTTTAAAATACAAGTTTGTAGCGACTACTTCTTGAAAACTATAAATGATATTGATATGGGACTTTTTCTAAAATGATCAGCATGACATGATGTTGATCCTTGTCAAAAATCGTTTTGATTCAACGTTAAACATGGCTGCCAGCGGCCATCTTTGTTTACATAGAGTTATATTGTAAAAACTTGTAGCGACTACTTCTCTGAAACTACTTGGCAGATTGTCATGAAACTTTACAGGAATGTTGCTCTTGATGTCTAATTGATCCTAGAAAAATTTCAGGTCGGCCAGAAATTCAAGATGGCCGTCACAGCTAAAAATAGATTTTTAAAAAATAAGTTTGTAGCGACTACTTCTTGAAAACTATAAGTGATATTGATATGGGACTTTTTCTAAAATGATCAGCATGACATGATGTTGATCCTTGTGGAAAATTATTTTGATTCGATGTTTAACATGGCTGCCAGGGGCCATCTTTGGTTACATAGAGTTATATAGTAAAAACTTGTAGCGACTACTCCTCTGAAACTACTTGACGGATGTTCATGAAACTTCACAGGAATGTTGCTCTTGATGTCTAGTTGATCCTAAAAATATTTCAGGTCGGCCGGAAATTCAAGATGGCCACCACAGCTAAAAATAGATTTAAAATAAATAAGTTTGTAGCGACTACTTCTTCAAAACAATAAGAGATATTGATATGGGACTTTTTCTAAAATGATCAGTATGACATGATGTTGGTCCTTGTCGAAAATCGTTGTGATTTGACGTTAAACATGGCTGCCAGCGGCCATCTTTGTTTACATAGAGTTATATAATGAAAACTTGTAGCAACTACTCCTCTGAAACTACTTGACAGATTTTCATGAAACTTTACAGGAATGTTGCTCTTAATGTCTAATTCATCCTAGTAAAATTTCAGGTCGGCCAGAAATTCAAGATGGCCGCCATGGTTAAAAATAGATTTTCAAAAAACAAGTCTGTAGCGACTACTTCCTGAAATCAAAATCAATCAGTAGAGCTTCAAGGTCATTGACCTCTTGTTTTCTTTTCATTTACTATTACCTTAGATTTTGATATAAAATATATTGTAACTAAAACCACTAGATTGTTTATTATGGGGGAGCATAGTCGCGGCTTTTTCCGTCCGTCCGTGTGTGCGTCCGTCCATGCGTCACACTTTTTCTCCGGAGCATAACTCAAAAGTATGCTTGATTAAAGTTTGTGTGAATGATAGGACAGCGAGACGGAGTGCAGTTCATAAGAACCATAACTCTAGCTTCACTACTTTTTAGCTCGACTATTCGAAGAATAAGAGAGCTTATGTAATCACTTCGGGGTCGGCGTTGGCGTGTCAAGGTTTGCGTGTAAGCTGTGTTTACAAGTCTATATCTCTTACATTTCTTATCCTAGCACAACCAAATTTGGCCATGGGCTTCCTTATAGCATAAAATGTGTCCCACATAAAATGTTTTGTTTTTTTTACATATTTCTGTGTTGTTTTAATCAATTCTTACACATATATGTTGCCCAACCCCCCCCCCCCCCACTCCCCTCTCCCCCCATCCCCCCCTCCACTTGAAACTCTATTTGTTTTTTTACATATTTCTGTGTTGCTTTTGTCAATTCTTACACATGTTGCCCCCTCACACACCCCCACCTCCTCTCCCCCACCACTCCCAACCCCCCGCCCCCACCACACACTCGAAACATACCTATGTTGCCCCCACCCTCCCCCTCCACCTCCCACCCTTGAAACTGGATTGTTTATTGTTTTTTTACATATATCTGTGTTGTTTTGGTAATTTCTTACACATAGCTTCTTATATATGTTGCCCCCTCCACCCACTCCCACACACTACCTACCAACACTCGAAATTCGATATATTTTTAGTTTTATTTTGTTTTACCATATTTCCGTGTTGTTTTGGTCAATTCTTACAGCTTCTTACACATATATGTTGCTCTCCCCACACCCCGCCTCTCCCCCATCCCCACTCAAAACTCGATTTTTAATTATTTTTTTTACATACTTTTGTGTTGTTTTGGTGAATTCTTACATAGCTTCTTACACATATATGTTGCCCTCACCACCCCCACTCCTCCCACTCCCTCCACCACCCACCTCTCCCCACCCCACCCAGCACCCCACTCAAAACTCGATTTTTTTTTATTTATTTTTTTTACATATTTCTGTGTAGTTTTGGTCAATTCTTACACATAGTTATGTTGTGCCCCCAACCCCACCCGACATTGTTGTAGCCTTGTTTTCTGATGGTATATACTAGCTATATAATTTATTATTCTCCGAAAAATCGAATAGTCGAGCTGCGCTGTTCTCCGACAGCTCTTGTTTAATTATCTCCCTTTTTTGAAAAATCTTATCCGGAGCATAATAGAGTTCCGTACGGATTCATTTTGAATAAGGAAGCACTCACACTAAACATTACATTTTCTGTGTAACTTTCGGGATGCATCCATTGGTTCTACCGATTCTCTTGTTGTTATTATTAATATCAGAAAACAAACAACAACACACGAACTAGAAGTGATAATTTTACTGCACCATATATTAATATTAGTTCCACCTATGGCCCATATGAGGTTGTACATACGGATTTGGTAACCACCGTCTACACTGTTCAACAACACACTTTGGCATGATTTCTCTGCGATGCCAGGTGTTGTCTCCATTTCTGGCAGTACTTTTCTTCACAGTATATCTTGGATCGTTCCATGCCCCACAGTTGTATAACATCGCCCAAAATCGCTGGACGAATGACGGACGAAGAGTGATTCCAAAACATCACATTGAGCCTTTGAATTTTGAAGTCCCGATGAGTTTCTTGCATTTGAGATTTACTAAAACATGGCAGAGAAGTAACTGATAATAGAGTATATTGTGCTAAAAATACAAAAACTATTAATTGTTAACATGGGTCTTTTAAGAAAATCCATCTATACATAGTTGTTTTAACATATATACAAGTGCACATAAAATGCAAAATGGCTATAATTTTTACTGCATTATTATACACTCTTTATGGGACGGGCCTCATCCTTTGACAAAAAACTAATAATCTCAATTTCCTGTGCAAATGTATTTCTAACAGCGATTTACAGTTACCTATAGAAATTCTCTCTTCCCCCCCCACACAAACACCCCCCCCCCACACACACACACACCACACACACACACACACACACACACACACCCCACACACCCCCACACACACAAATACAATAGGCTCGAAATGTGTCTTTAAATGAAAGGGATGGATCTCCAAATAATATTATATTTAACACAATGTTACAAAGTTTTGTTAGTTTGTCGGAATTTCCTCTACAATTGTTGTCATAAAGAGGCAGTTAAAAAGGTAATGAGCATTTTCTATTCTGACACACATAAACATCATGACGATTCTGTATTCTGTTGATTCTGCTATGTTTTTTAAGAATAGAGGATGATTTAGTGAACTACATTAAGTGCGGCGACAAGTACGAAGAGGAAATTGCAATAAATAATCCTACCACCTTACTGTTAAGCTTCTGTAGCTTAACTGCTTAGAGACTTGATTGCAGAGAAGGGCAGAGTGCATTACTGAATAGACCTTTATGGTCGAGTGTCCTGATTAGACTGCATATCTTATTTGAAAACCGTAAGTGGTTAACCCAATTTTGTCTTACCCTTTGGGAGAAAAAAGTTAGACTATTAAAGATATTGCTTTTCCGACAATATCGGAAACTGCAGTGTCAGATAATCACATTTGGGATGTTTTTCTATAAATTTTGTATGATGTTCACTATATTCTGATCAAAACAAAGTGACAAATAAGTCAAATGAACTTAAAAAATAGGTCAAGTGCACATATTGTGTATTGACTAAAAGTGTATGTAAATATCTTAAAATACAACTATGAACAAACTTTGGAACATGTATACAATTTAAACAATATGTGCACTGGACCTGCTTTTTAGCTCTACTGATCAGAGATCAGCAGAGCTTATGCCGTGGTGCGGCGTCCGTCTGTCCGTCTGTCCGTCCGTCTGTCCGTTAACTTTTATTTGTAGTGACTACTCCTCTGAAACTACTGGATGGATATTCATAAAACTTTACAAAAATGTTGCCCATGAAGTCTAGTTGATCCTAGCAAAAATTCATGTTGATGTGAAATCCAAGATGGCCGCCAAAGCTAAAAATAGATTTTTTAAATACAATTTTGTAGCGACTACTTCTTGAAAACTATAAGTGATATTGATATGGGACTTTTTCTAAAATGATCAGCATGACATGATGTTGGTCCTTGTCGAAAATCTTTTTGATTTGACGTTAAACATAGCTGCCAGCGGCCATCTTTGTTTACATAGAGTTATATAATGAAAACTTGTAGCGACTACTCCTCTGAAACTACTTGACGGATTTTCATGAAACTTCACAGGAATGTTGCTCTTGATGTCTTATTGATCCTGACATGATGTTGGTCCTTATCAAAAATTGTTTTGATTCGACGTTAAACGTGGCTGCCAGCGGCCATCTTTGTTTACATAAGAGTCATATAGTAAAAACTTGTAGCGACTACTCCTCTAAAACTACTTGGCAGATTTTCATGAAACTTTACAGGAATGTTGCTCTTAATGTCTAATTGATCCTAGCAAAATTTCAGATCGGCCAGAAATTCAAGATGGCTGCCACAGTTAAAAATAGATTTTTAAAAAATAAGTTTGTAGCGACTACGTCTTGAAAACTATAAGTGATATTGATATGGGACCTTTTCTAAAATGATCAGCATGATATGATGGTTATCCGAGTCGAATATTATTTTGATTCAACATTAAACATGGCTGCCAGTGGCCATCTTTGTTTACATTACATAGAGTTATATAATGAAAACTTGTAGCGACTACTCCTCTGAAACTACTTGACGGATTTTCATGAAACTTCACAAAAATGTTGCTCTTGATGTCTAATTGATCCTAGCAAAATTTCAGGTCGGCCGGAAATTCAAGATGGCCGCCATGGCTAAAAATAGATTTGCAAAATACAAGTTTGTAGCGACTACTTCTTGAAAACTATAAGTGATATTGATATGGGAATTTTTTCTAAAATGATCAGCATGACATGATGGTTATCCGAGTCGAACATTATTTTGATTCGACATTAAACATGGCTGCCAGTGGCCATCTTTGTTTACATAGAGTTATATAATGAAAACTTGTAGCGACTACTCCTCTGAAACTACTTGACGGATTTTCATGAAACTTCACAGAAATGTTGCTCTTGATGTCTAATTGATCCTAGCAAAATTTCAGGTCGGCCGGAAATTCAAGATGGCCGCCATGGCTAAAAATAGATTTTCATGCAAGTTTGTAGCGACTACTTCTTGAAAACTATAAGTGATATTGATATGGGACTTTTTCTAAAATGATCAGCATGACATGATGTTGGTCCTTATCAAAAATTGTTTTGATTCGACGTTAAACGTGGCTGCCAGCAGCCATCTTTGTTTACATAGAGTTATATAGTAAAAACTTGTAGCGACTACTCCTCTGAAACTACTTGGCGGATTTTCATGAAACTTTACAGGAATATTGCTCTTAATGTCTAATTGATCCTAGCAAAATTTCAGATCGGCCAGAAATTCAAGATGGCTGCCACAGTTAAAAATAGATTTTTAAAAAATAAGTTTGTAGCGACTACTTCTTGAAAACTATAAGAGATATTGATATGGGACTTTTTCTAAAATGATCAGCATGACATGATGTTAGTCCTTGTCGATAATCGTTTTGATTCGACGTTAAACGTGGCTGCCAGCAGCCATCTTTGTTTTCATAGAGTTATATAGTAAAAACTTGTAGCGACTACCCCTCTGAAACTACTTGACGGATTTTTATGAAACTTCACAGGAATGTTGCTCTTGATGTCTAATTGATCCTAGCAAAATTTCAGGTCGGCCGGAAATTCAAGATGGCCACCACAGCTAAAAATAGATTTTCAAAAAAACAGTTTGTAGCGACTACTTCCTGAAATCAAAATCAATCAGTAGAGCTTCAAGGTCATTGACCTCTTGTTATATTTGTTTTGTATGAATTTGCTATTTTTTAGCTCTACTGTCCGTAGAGCCTAATCGTGTTAGTAACACTGGAGTTACAGCCCTTGATTTAGTTAAAAATTCTGTATTTTGCCTCATTAAGACAATAGGGCTTTCATTTGGCCAGATTTTAATGAAACTTTGCAATGATGATCTGAGTACTAAATCTAGTGGTGCATGTCATCTCTATGTTCCGCTTGAATGATTTTTGGCACTCTATGTTCCGCTTGAATGATTTTTGGCAGAGTTATTTCTTTTGAACCCTTGGCTGGATTTCAACGAAACTTTGCAGGGATGATCAGTACCAAGCCTAGTTATGCATGTCAGCGCCGTAATTTGGTTGAAAGATTTTTGGTGGAGTTATGACCCTTTAAAAGGTATTAATACACAAATTTTGTCGGACTAGTTCTCCTGAACCTCTTGCCGGATTTTCAGTGAAACTTTGCAGGGATGATCAGTACCAGGCCTAGTTTTGCATTTCATCGCCGTGACTTCCAGTTGAATGATGTTTGCGGAGTTACAGCCTTTTAAAGATTTTGATACACAAACTATCCGTACTTGTCTGAACTTCTGGTGAAATTTCAACGAATTTTGGCAGGGATGATGAGTACCAAGCCTAGTTGCACCTATCATCATCGTGTTCTGGTTGAATGAGTTATGGCCTAATATACACAAACTTTATCCAGACAATTTTTCCTGAACCTCTGGCTGGATTTCAGTGAAACTTGGCAGGAATGATCAGTACCAAGCCTAGTTGTGCATATTGTTGTGTTCCCCATCAGACTCCATATAGCCAGTAGAGCAATACAGGCCCTCTTGGGCATCTTGTTTTATTCAGTTTTAATTTAACTTATGTAATGTAGCTACAGCCAACAAACTTGTGCATCTTTGGATCTATACATGTTTTTTATCTATTTCTTAAGGTCATTAATATTGCCTTTGTTAAAAGCATACACTACTTGCATAACTTAGTTTATTTTATGAATTGTCAACAAAATATTGGTAATAATAAGTTTTGCCCTTGCCTATCACCCTATACATTTCAGATATTTAACTTAGTAACCATGATAACCCTGTTAAAGTCACTTCTCGGTACCTAACCCCATTAACCCAGTGGTGCAATGTACCAGATGGAATCCATCTTCTGGAGAGAATCAGAGTTTTTTTGTAGCCTATATCCCTTATCCCTCTTTAATGCGCTTCACTGGTCGAGGGGTTAACAACATTGCATTGTAAACCTTGTTGCCCCTCTTACCAGTGCGAGTTTGAATCAAGCTGGGAGCTCAACTTTTTTAAGTGAGAAAGTGTTGATTCTTAGGGATGGTGGGAGGTATACAATACTGGTTCTACCCAGGAATAAGCGGGTGATCTGCCTCCACCACAAAAAATCGTTGGTCATACATGTGGTGAAAAATTATGTTAAACACCAAACAAGCAAACCCTCTTTAATGGAGAGCTTTAAATAATGGGGTAATGAACTAGTAAACAACTCATTCAATTGTAGAACAGCTGAACCGCCCATAATGTGAACATTTTGTTAAGCCGCTGATGTTCAATTAAGATGACGCTCTCCATCTCTGCTGCTGTAATTATGAAGATTATTGTGCTCAAGCAGACTTGATAACACCATAGCTGTTTTATGAAGCATATTTTGCTGTCAATTAGCAATCAAATTACCTCCTTGGAAGCAATGAACTCAAACAAGAACACAAACAAGAGAAAAAGTAGCGGGTTTAATTGAGTCTGTTTGTGAGAGGTAATATTAGGTACAAACCACCCACACAAACAGGTAATACTAGGTACAAACCACTCACATCCCAAGAGGTATTCTACTATAAAGTCGCCATCATTAGTCTCCAGGAACTCAAAGGACCAGTAAGTAATAACACTTCTGAAGTTTGCTTTTTAGCTCACCCAGCCGAAGGCTCGAAGTGAGCCATTGTGACCATTTTTGTCCGTCCGTCGTCCATCTATTAGCTCTTGCTTCAACAACTTCTCCTTGGACAATTTTGACCAAAGTTCATATGGATGATACTAAGGGCAAATCAATCCAAAATTATACAAATTAGGTCAATGCGACATCCAAGATGGCTGCCATTACCATATATGGTCAAAACCTTAAAAAATCTCAAGAACTGCTGGACAGATTTTGACGGGTTTTATTTATAAATGGTCAACTCCTAGACTACAAAATTTTTACAAACGAAGTTCCTAGGGTCAAAAATGGCTGTGCACTGGGGTTCCAAAGTTTGTATATGAAGATTTTACGTTTTACATAGACTTATATAGGGCATTTGTAAACAACATCTCAGCAGAAACTGCTTTACCAATTTTGACCAAATTTCAGGTGGATGATACTGAGGTCAGTGCCTTCCAAAGTTATACAAATTAAGTCAGTGCTACATCCAAGATGGCCGCTATTACCATATATGAAACCTTAAAAAATATTTTTAAGAATCACTGAACAGATTTTGATGTTTTTTAGCTCTACTGGCCAAAGGCCAGGCGAGCTTATGGGATCACTTTTCGTCCGCCTGTCTGTCCGTCTGTTTGCAATTTTATAAAATCGACATCTCCTCTGAAACCGCTTAAAGGATTTTGATGAAACTTCATCACAATGTTACTTGGGAGGGCCCCTCTCAGATTTGTGTTTTTCATGGCCACCAGTCATCCAAGATGGCCACCGTGGCTAAAACTAGGTCAAATTTAAGAAATTTTCAAACGACATCTCCGGCGAAACCACTTATTCCATTATTGTGAAATACCATAAACATGTTCCTTGGATTGGCTTCTATCAAATTTATATTTTTCGTTATCGTCGAATAATCAAAATGGCTGCCACAGCGACCCAAAGTTTACATAGAGTTATATAGGAAAACATTAAAAATTACATCTTCTCTAATACCGCTTGAAGGATTTTGATGAAACTTCATCACAATATTACTTGGGAGGGCCCCTCTCAGATTTGTGTTTTTCATGGCCGCCAGTCATCCAAGATAGCCTCCATGGCTAAAACTAGGTCAAATTTAAGGAATTTTCAAACGACATCTCCGACGAAACCACTTATTCCATTATTATGAAATCCCATAAACATGTTCCTTGGATTGGCTTCTATGAAGTTTGTGTTTTTCGTTATCGTCGAGTAATCAAAACGTCCGCCACGGCGACTCAAAGTTTACATAGAGTTTATAGGAAAAGGCTAAAAATGACATCTTCTTTGAAACCGCTTGAAGGATTTTGATGAAACTTCATTACAATGATCTTTAGGATAGTCCCACTAAGATTTGTGTTTTTTGTGGCCGCAGTCATCCAAGATGGCCACCATAGCTAAAATTAGGTCAAATTTAAGGAAATTTCAAACGACAACTCCAAAACCACTTATTCCATTCTTATAATATCATAAACATCTTCCTTGGGTTGGCCTCTATCATGCTTGTGCTTTTCGTTATCGTCGGATAAACAAAATGGCTGCTACAGCGACCCACAGTTTACATAGAGTTATATAGGAAAACATTAAAAATGACATCATCTCTGAAAACGCTTGAGGATTTTGATGAAACTTAAATCACAATGATCTTTGTGATAGTCCCTCTCAGATTTTTGTTTTTTGCGGCTGCCAGTCATCGAAGATGGCCACCATGGCTGAAACTTGGTCATATTTAAGGAAATTTCAACGACATCTTCTCCAAAACCACTTATTCCATTCTTGTGAAATATCATAAACATGTTCCTTGGGTTAGCCTCTATCAAGTTTGCGTTTTTCGTTATCGTCAAATAATCAAAATGGCCACCACGGTGATCCAAAGTTTACATAGAGTTATATAGGAAAAGGCTAAAAATAAAATCTTTTCTGAAACCGCTTGAAGAATTTTGATGAAACCCCACATCAAGGTTTGCATGTAAGCTGTGTTTACAAGTCTATGTCTCTTACATTTCTTATCCTAGCACAATTAAAATTGGCCATGGGCTTCTTTATATCATTATCTTAAGGGCTACATAAGAAATGTTGGTTCCTGTAACCCATGGGCTCCAATGGAACCCAAATTCTGAAGCCCATACATAACATGTGTCCCATTTCACATCAAATTTTGCGTGTAAGCTGACTGTTTACAAGTCTATATCTCTTACATTTCTTATCCTAGTACAACCCAATTTGGCCACAAACTTCCTTGTAGCATTATCTTAAGGGCTGCTTAAGTAATTTCGGTTCCTGTAACCCCGGGGCTCCCATGGAACCCAAATTCTGATAGCCCTTAAAATGTGTCTATTTCACATCAAATTTTGCGTGTAAGCTGTGTTTACAGTTCTATATCTCTTACCTTTCTTGTCCTAGCTCAACTAAATTTGGGAATTTGTTTTCCTTAGAGTATGATGTAAAGGGTTGCACAAGTAATTTTGTCTTCTGCAAATTCTGGGCTCCCATGCAACCCAAATTATGATGGCCAATAAAATGTGCAATAAAGGCAGATCAAGCTGTTGTATATATCTGTAATTTTGATTGGGATTTCTTATAGCATTATGCATCTTATTCATACTTCACCCATATTGGGGCATGGGCTCCCCACTCCCTGCCCCAACCCCCCCCCCCCCCCCCCCCCCCCCCCCCACACACCTCCCTCCCCGAGTTGCCTTTCGACTACAAATTTCTTTAAAATGACAAAATTTTTGGATTAAAACTGATAAAAATAATAATATTTCACACACTTCCCCATATTTTACTATCATTTGTATGATATTCTAATAATAATTTTATATAAGCCCGAGTTTTTATACCCGCCCCACCCCACAACCCCACCCCCACATTGTTTTAGCCTTGTTTTCTGATGGTATATATATTGGCTATATAATTTATTATTCTCTGAAAAATCGAATAGTCGAGCTAAGCTGTTCTCCGACAGCTCTTGTTCTTCCGATCGTTTTCAAACTTTACCAGATTGTTAATATCAGTGAAAGCTCGAATGAGGTAGAATCAGACTATTTACACCGGATGCCCTTGATTTTCTGAAATATGCTATAATTTGTCCTCGTTAACACGAGTTCTAAATCCATCCAGATTGGACCAGTAACACCACTGAGTGTTTTGGCCCGTGATTTAGTTGAAAATGCTGTGTTTTGCCTCTTTAAGATGATATGGCCTTCATTTTTCATCCGATCTTTACCAAACGTTATCAGATTGTTAATATCAATGAAAGCTTGGAAAAGTTCTAAAACCAGCCAAATTAGATTAGTAACACTAATGGTTCTTGATTTAGTTAAAAATGCTGTATTTTGCCTCGCTTATTTGGCCGGATTTCAACACATTTTTGCAGGAAGGATCGGTAAAAAAACCTAGTTGTGCATATTATTGTCACTGTGTCCCGGTTGAATGATTTTGGCAGATGTATGGCCCTTTAAAGGTTTTAGTACACAAACATTGTCCGGACGTGTTCTCCTGAACCCCTGGCTGGATTTCGGCAAAACTTTGCAGGGAAGATCTGTACCAAGCCTAGTTGTGCATATCATTGCTGTGTTCCAGTTGAAAGATTTGTGGCAGAGTTACGGCCCTTTAAAGATTTAATGCACAAACTTTGTCCTGACTAGTTCTACTGAAGCCCTGGCCAGATTTCAACGAAACTTGGCAAGGTTGATCAGTATCAAGCCTTGTTGTGCATATCAGTGCCATGTTCTGGTTGAATGATTTTTGATGGAGTTACGGCCCTTTAAAGAATGATTAGTATCTTTTGCCGGATTTCAGCGAAACTTTTTAGGGATGGTCAGTACCAGGTCTAGTTGTGCATATCAATGAATGACATTCGGCAGAGTTATGGCCCTTTAAGGGGTTTTTAATTTACTAACTTTGTACAGACTAGTTCTCCTGAACCCCTGGCCGGATTTCAACAAAACTTGGCAAGGTTGATCAGTATCAAGCCTAGTTGTGCATATCATTGCCGTCCTTCAATGGTTTTAATACACAAACTTTGTCGATATTAGTCTCTTCTGAACTCCTGGTCGGATTTCAACAAAACTTTTTAGGGATGATCAGTACCAGACCTAGTTGTGCATATCATTGCCATGATCCAGTTGAATGAGTTTTGGGATAGTTATGGCCCTTTTAATACACAAATTTTGTTGAGATTAGTCTCTTTTAAACTCGTGGGCCGGAGTTCATCGAAACTTCTTAGGGATGATGGTTCTTAGCGATGATTGTGCTTGTCATTGCAGTGTTACGGTTGAAAGATTTTTGGCGGAATTATGGCCCTTGAAAGGTTTAAATACACTAACTTTTTACAGACTAGTTCTCCTGAATGCCTGGCCGGATTTCAACGAAACTTGACAGGAATGATTAGTACAAGGCCTAGTTACACATGTCATGAATGAATTTTGACAGAGTTATGTTCCATTATACACCAACTTTATGTGGACTGGTTTTCCTGAATATATCTTGTCACCATATTCTACAAGTTATAACTGATAGTATGAAAATGTGCCCATATATATTTAATACCACGTTATTAGGAATCAAATGTCCGACGTTTCATGATTTAGCTAGGAAAGCTCTCCTCTTTAAATTTTACCTACCAATGATTTCATATTTACCTATACTATCGGGGGCGTAGTGTTTATATATGAATGACACCTTAGTTTGTTGACTGCCCGAGATATTGTGTACAGCTGATTGCGTATAATCGAGTAGATGCTGTTAGGTGTGCTAAAGTCGTTCATCCGGTCATATTGAAAAATCAGACACTGAGATATGGCAGAAAAACGGTGATAAGATTTTCACTAAAAAAAGCGACAAGAAAAAAATAAATAAAAAATTAATGGTCTCGCTCAATATTGGCCGAACTTTTTCAAAGGAAAAACAAAGCTATTGTTATCACTTGATGGTTGTCTGTGTTGTCATCTGCATCCTGCATGGTTAAAGTTTGAATGTCAGCCTGTAGCTCCGAAACTACTACAAATACTGGATTGAAATTTTCACCCATGTATTCAACATCATTGGACAACATCATAGAGCCAGATTCTATAACTCTTGTATTTATTTCATCAAAATTATGGCCCCTTTTATACTTAGAAAATTTGGTTGAAACTTTTATGTATGTATGCATCCATTATGTGAAGTAGTTTCTGGGCTACCAGTCCAGAAACTACTTCCCATAATGGATTAAACTGTCACACCCCTTCTTCTAAGCATATGAAATAATATTTCACCCATATAACCTTTTTTCCTTCTTCGCCACATACTTTATAGTATATAATGTTGCACTGATGATGTCGTGATGAATAATTGATGGGTGGTGTGTGACTACTTGATTCTTCTAATGCAACTTTTTCTGATCGTACTCTGTCAGGATTAATATAAAGGAGAATCTTAACAGGCAATAAATCACCCAGCCCTGGTCTTACTTAAGCAGTTATTTCATCTACTTAAACATGAACATATTTGCCGTTAGAATGGGATTACTCCCACACTTGCACGCAAAATGTCACACTAATCACGCATACCGAGCTGGGATTACTGCTATGTATCAAAATATTAGCAATTTTCTGTAGTGCTGTAGTTCCAGGATTTCAGATATAAGTAGGAGCTCAATATTTGATAAAAAAAATTAACAAGAAAAAGACAAATCAAATGGTGTTGCTCGTTTTTAGTTAACCTTTAACACTTATTGGTGAGGGTATGCAGCAATTAACCCCATTTATTGGTGGGGTAAGAGAGGCAGTGTGAGAGGTCAAGACTATTTTAAGGGCAACCCTGCCCATTCATAAAAAATCAAAAATGATATAGATTTTAGGGTTGTTTGTTAAGTGATCCCACTCCACTATGTAATTGTATAGACTTTGGCTAAATTAGCCAGTTATCTGCTTATCTAAAGAGCTAGTTCACTGCATAATTAACTACTTGTTGTAAACCTTTCAATATATATTTTGTGGAAAAGAATAAAAGTGTAAATGATAACTGCTGTATTTATGAATATTTAAATATCGTAAATTAATTTCTGATTAACATGTTTGCATATTGTAAAATTAAACCATTTAATAGGTAAAAACAGATTATCACATTTTTCAGTAAAAAAAGTATTTAAACGTGTTTTATTGTCGAAATATCAGGTCCATACCCAGACGATTTTTGAAGTGGATTCAGGAGTGGGGGTCAGGGTCCAGTGGCAAAGCCTGTTAGGGGGTTAGTGGAATGAAGTCGCTGAAAGTGTACACATATAAGTGTAGCATTTAAGCTCATTTTTGCACGTCTTTGAACACTACTATAGATTTGAAGGGCTTGGTGATGTAGTGGTAAAGTGCTGACCTCACCTTCCAAAAGTTGCAGGTTCGAGCCCCTCCCGATTCCTCTCCTTAATGGCACAAAGACTTTAGTATTTGTTTCTACCCAGGAAGCGGACTCGAGAGTGATTTACATTATCTCTAAAAACTTGTGAAACTTAAACAATGTTGTGCGATCGATCCATCACATCGAGCGCCATGGTCTAGTTAGGGTGTAGGCTTTGGGTGATCATTTTTTTGTCTCTCTCGTTTTGTCTCTCTTGTTTTTTTTCTCATTGTGTGTATGATTCTTTTGTGTATTTGTTTTGTAAATCATAGCTATGATTCTCGTAAATAACATGTTGATTATTTCCATTTGGCCCATGTATAGGAACATTTGCTCCTACTGGCTGATTATAAGAAATAAATAAACTTATTTTGTTGAAGTTTGACGTTTTATTTTTTTAATGACTGCCTGAACAAAGTCATCCAAAAAGTAAAAGTAATAAACGTACCAATCTTGTGAATAACCACATGAAATTTTCATTTGAAGTATGGCATTACCGTTGCCGCGCAAAAAGAAATTTGGTGTATTTTTCCTGGATTAATTCACTGCATTCATGTTAACAAGACGGTCTTCACGCAGTCACAATTTGGACTTAACTGAGCATCCCTGATTCTAGATAATCTGATTTCCAGGCTTTCTTACTGGCAAATTTTGTAATTACATTCTCAAGGTCAATGTACTCATGCCTGTAACTATATAGCATGGCTAGTCCGGAAAGGCATTCAGATGACATGCTAGACCTAAGATAATTCTTCCATCTACGCATGACACTGAACGTCTTCTCAGAATTGGCCGGGGATACTGGCATGGTTATAAGTAAAACCAGGCAGGTATGGATGTCGGGGTAGAGGGCCTCGTTTGCCACGGCTATAGTGCTCTTCAGGTCAGAAGGCTTATCATCTTCTAGGGTCCATCTGACCTTCCATCGAGACACTTTACATCAGAAGCTCTCACGGTCACTGCTGAGGTCAGTACAGAAGGCATCAAAGACACTGTCCTCCTGTTGTGCTGTCAGCTGATGCAGCATACTGGGGATCAGGTACTGGGCAAGGAAGCGGTCATCTACGGTTAGCAGCCAATCCTCAAGCTCTGCCACAAGATGGTCAAGGAATGGGTAGTACAGAGCACTCTTCCAGTACTCGGAGAAACATTGCTATGGACAATGTCAAGTATGACAAGTATGACATGCTTAAAGGCAATAAGAGGAGTATGGAAGACAGTAGCGAAATCAGCAATTTTATTCCCCCCCCCCCATTTTCTTTTTTTTGCAAAATGATGTGGACGCAGCTGCGTACTCGCATATAGGCAGGTACGCGTATGATCAGTTATAAAATCCTGCTAATATAACCTTTCCCATCACTTAATAGAATTAAGGCCGGACTACGTAATGAACTCTGAATTTTGTTTCAGCAGTTATGCCTCTTCAGTAAAACTTTAACTTGCAACCTAACCTAGCTCATAACTTGGCGAAATATTGACCTTTGGTCATGTCACACTTTATATAGTTTTTCGTTATTAGTTATTCAGTGCCAATGACATGTTCAATAACTCTGAATTTCATTTTGGCAGTGTTATGCCCCTTTTCATAAAACTTTATTCAATGCCATTAGCTCATAACTTGGCAAAATATTGACCTGTAGTTATGAAACTTTATACAGTTTTTTCCTTATAATTTATTCAATGTCATTGACATGTCCAATAACTCTAAATTTCATTTCAGCAGAGTTATGCCCCTTTAATAATCTTTAACTTGCAACCTAACCAAGCTCATAACCAAAATATTGACCGATGGTTATGACACTTTATATAGTTCTTCCTTATCAGTTATTATTCAGTGCAGAGTTATGCCCCTTTTCATAAAACTTTAAGACTTTAAAATGTTTCTGCTCCATAATTCATGCAGAATTGCATCTTATGTCTTCAAACTTTATACAATTAGATTGTCCTTGCTGAAATAACTTTATGGCAGGCGACACAAGTGTTATATGGAACACCCTTCCAGCTTAATTGATTATTTAGAAAATATCAGCTGTAATGGTTAATGATTAATTGCATGCTCAAACTAATTAGTTATATTAATCAGGTTTAAGTTGACTGAAACTCTCCCACTGTACATCAGTTATTGATAAATTGCACTGAGGAACTCTACAGTTCAGATGAAATAGCTTCTGAACACACTCCTTCAATTCAGATAAAATATACTCAACTTAAAAACGCAACATGTCCGATTGTCCTTTTTTATCACATAACTTACAGTATGGGAGTGGAATAACACCATTCTATATTGTCGATATACCACTAGTTATATAAGTATGCAATTAAGCCTAGTATGCGCTGTCAAAAAAATCGATAATGACTATGATCCAATTAATTCCCACAGTTTATATCGGTTTCGCGTGTTAAAGCGATAGGCAAAATGCAACAAAAGTCGATATGTGAGTTATGTGATAAATAGAATCTAACATTCATTCTCATTCATTATTCAATTTATTAAACTCGTTAGCAAAAATGATATAATGCTGGCAAGAGCCTCGCATTGTAACATAATTCCATAAAATCCTTTCCTTCTACAGTAAAGCTCACACGAAACCCACACTTTACTCGATTCGCGAGTTTGGTTGTATCGAGTTCCGCGCAGATCTACGCCATCCAACCCCTTCTCCAAGAAGCGATAACAGGGTTGGAAATCATGCGATTTTGCTATGACATAAACCATGGGAAATGGCGGATTTTTAGCTCGAGTCGGCAAACATTTTCGAGGTAAGTGGGCTTATTTCGTTTTGAATTTTTATAAGATACTTCCTATCATATGCGCAATAAAATTCCTGCATATGTTGATACCTCACACTCTCCGTAAAACCCGGTAGAAGTCGAGGAATGCTTTAGAGCTTGTCCGAATCGGCAGTTTTCATCATGACAATATCCACGTGCAGAAACAAAGTATCAATTTCCTCCATAATTATGCCCTCTTGAAATTGAGTTGTATGGTAATGTACGATTGACGTTCTTGCCATCAAGCGCCTAGAAATGTAAAACAAAGGCAAAACTATTGTGGAATATGTAAATAACAATAACCATGTAATAGATTTTAATGATATAAACCATGTAATACAGAAGAGAAACCGTTGTTTCTCGGAAACTGCACCCAAAACTTTTTTTTTTGTATCACCGTACTTGACATTATCATCAATTCCACAGATTTTATTGACAGAAGAAACACAAGCAGAATAAGACTCATTTTTTTGACATGAATAACTGACATGTTAAGTGCAATTAATATGAACAAGCGAGAACAAGCTAATAACGATGAAATGTAGTTACAGCTGAAAACATTTTTTGTCCGATATATATTTGTACATGTTATTAAAGATCTTAATAGTGTTTTCATTATAAATGTAAGTTTGGGTGCGTATCGATTTATTAAATTAAAAAGTGTGCAACATCTTGAAAAGTTAATACCTTATATAAATGGCTTTTTATGTCCCCTCCCGATGAAGTGAAGGAGACATATTGTTTTTGCTGTATCCGTCTGTCTGTCCGTCTGTCACAAATGTTGTAGGGGCTACTCCTCCTAAACGGCTTGTTTGATTTCGACGAAACTTGGCAGGAAGCATCGGTATGATGCCTAATTGTGCATTTCACGCTTTCATTGCGTTCCGCTGCGTTTTGATGTAGTTACGACCCTTTGAAATTTATACTTTACATTTCTTATTGGTGCTTCTTTTCCTAAACGCTTTTTTGCATTTCGACGGAATTTGGCAGGAAGCATCAGTATGATGCCTAGTTGTGCATATCACGCTTTCATTGCGTTTCGCTGCGTTTTGACGGAGTTACGACCCTTTAAAATTTATACTTTACATTTCTTGTTGGTGCTTCTTCTCCTAAACGCTTTTTTGCATTTCGATGGAATTTGGCAGGAAGCATCGGTATGACATGGCGAGCTTTTGTTTTGGTTCGCTGATTTTTGAGTTAGGGCCCTTTGACATTTTTATTTAAATTTCTTGTTGGCGCTACTTCTCCTAAAGGGCTTATAGGGTTTTGACAAGACTTGGTAGAACGCACTAGTATGATGTCTAGTTGTGCATGTCGGCGTTTTTGTTTTAGTTAACTGATTTTTTTGACAGGATTATTGCCGTTTGACATTTTGACTTTAAATGTGTTGTCAATGCTACTACGTGTACCAAGGGCCAGCAGAGCTTATGGGATGGCTAGTTGTCCGTCGTCCGTTCGTCGTCCATCCGTCGTCCGTCGTTAACTTTTGTCTCGTTAAGACGATAGGGCCTTCATTTTTCATCCGATCTTTACCAAACTTTAACAGGTTGTTAATATCAATAAAAGCTCAGTCAAATTCAAAAACCAGCAAGATCGGACCAGTAAAAGCGGAGTTATGGCCCTTGATTTAGTTCAAAATGATATATTTTGCCTCGTTAAGATGATAGGACCTTCATTTTTCATCCGATCTTTACCAAACTTTACCAGATTGTTACTATTAATGAGTCCGACAAGTTTGAAAACCAGCCAGATTGGACCATTTACACCGGAGTTACGGCCCTTGATTTTCTGAAATGTGCTTTATTTTGGCCTCATTAAGAAGAAAGGGCCTTTGTTTGGCCAGATTTCATTGAAATTTATCAGGGATGATCAGTACCATGCCTAGTTGTACATATCTTCACCGTGTTCCGGTTGAATGATTTTGGCGGAGTTATGTCCCTTTAAAGGTTTTAATACACAAACTTTGTCCTGACTAGTTCTCCTGAACCCTGGCCGGATTTAAACGAAACTTTTTATGATGATCAGTTCCAGGTCTAGTTTTGCAAATCTTTGCCGTGTTCCAGTTGAATGATGTTTGGCAGAGTTATGGTCCTTTAAAGGTTTTAATACACAAACTTTGTCTGGACTATTCTCCTGAACATCTCCCCACATTTCAAGGAAACTTTACAGGGATGATCAGCACCAAGCTTAGTTGTGCATATCATCGTCGCATTCCGGTTAACAGATTTTTGATGGAGTTAAAGACATATTTCGAGCTTATTGTATTTGTGGGGGGGAGAGAATTTCTATAGGTAATTGTAAATCGCTGTTAGCCATGCAATTTTATCAGCAAAGTGTGATATTCAATTTTTCTTCAGATCATGAGGCCCACCCAATAAAGCATTTGTGACCAGTACACATAATAACACATTAAAGAATGTTGTATATTTATTGTGTTGTGCTCTGATTTTTGAATTAAGAAATACCAGATAAGTTTTGTATCAAAAGCTAAATTATGAACATATATTTCTTCATTAAAGTAAATTACAATGTGTTGTAAACTATTCTTACCCTCAAAATAGCAATGCTCTACCAATAAAAAACTAAGAGCGGGCCTCAATTTATGTACCTGAGTTGATCAGCCATGAAGCGTGCTGGCTGTAAATATTCAAGCTTCCCATGCTTTTTCAACGACCAAGTAGCGTTGGGAAATGTGTCTTTAAGGCCCTTTAAAGGTTTTTAATACACAAACATTTTCCGGGCAACTTCTCCTGACTGGATTTTAATGAAACTTGATAAGGATGATCAGTATCAAGCCTAGTTGTGCATATCATCGCCATATTCGGGTTGAATGATTTTTGTCAGAGTTTTTGCCCTTTAAAGGTTTTAATAGAGAAACGTTGTCCAGATTAGTCTGTTCTGAACTCCTTGCTGGATTTTAACGAATCTTGATAGAAATGATCAGTACCCAGCCTAGTTGCACCTATCATTGCTGTGTTCTGGTTGAATGAATTTTGGCAGAGTTATGACCCCTTAAAGGTTTTAATACACTAACTTTGTACAGACTAGTTCTCCTGAACCTCTGGCTGGATTTCAACGAAACTTGTCAGAGACAATCAGTACCAAGCCTAGTTGCGTATATCATCACCATTGAACGATATTTGAAAGAGTTATGACCCCTTGTGCATAAGCTTTATCTTTAGCCAGTAGAGCGTCCACAGGCCCTCTTGGGCCTCTTGTGTATTTGATATTTACCAAAATTTAGAGAAAATCTGAAATTTTGTGGAAAAGTTGCCAAAGTAAGGTAAGGTAATATTCCAAAAATGAATGTTTTCTCTGTTTCTGAGTTCAGCTCACCTATTCAAACAAAATAAATGCCTAAAAAAAAATAATCTTTTAAGCAGCAAATACAGATTAGCCGTGGGCGGAGCTTATTATAGTTTTATCGATACAGGTAATTTGTGGGCGGAGCTTATCGGACCGTTTACAATATCAAGTCTACTAAAAGATCGATAATTGTCTCGTTATTTATATTACAAACTGATTTAAAACATGATATATATGTAGAGAAAAAGATGGAAGCCTCAGTCATTTTGTGAACGGCATTTAATAATTATAAACTGTCATCGGCGTTCACGGATTATACTAATTTTTTAAAATTAAATGCGCAATGCAAACAATTAATTTCATTCGCAACTAATACATTATGTATGCTTCTTTTTCATACTATTCATTGCGAATGTACTTGAACCGCCGTTAAATTATTTATTTAAATATCAGTCCAGACAAACCCGAGAAAACATGCCAGACACATTCTTTTGCCACCAATACATGTCATGTTACGCCGATTTGTTTAATGGTATGAATTGACATGTCGCCAGTACTTAGATATCTCTGCCCTATTGTTGATGTCGGAGTATATTGACAAAAGTTTATATAACATAGTTGCACGTGCTTTATACACGTGCTGTTGTTTGTCGGAGGTATCGTTCTGGTTTGATTGGTTGAAATGGATAATTGATTGACAACTGGCGACATGTTAATTGAAGTAGTCATATCATTATTGGTGATTAAAGTCTGAATAAAATAAAATAAACAGGCATTTTGGTATTATTAAAACACTGACAAACAATACACAATTGTGTGTTGAATTTATTTTTACACCATTGCTCCGTATAAAGCTAGAATAATTAAAAAAATCGGTAAACATGTGTAACTCAAGACGATGCATATAGTCGGTGCCCACATACTAACGTGTTGAAGTGTTGAAAATCATGCTTCTCACATTTGTGAAGGACCTCCTCAAGTAATTACAAATTCATTTTAAAATTATAGCCAGGATATATTCACATAGCCGACACAAATTCATGGTCTACTCGAGACACGCGCGCTACCGATCAATGACACTTGCCACGATCTTTGAAGATGCCGCCTGTCACGTAGATACTTGTCTCATTTTCACATCTGTGAAAACGTTTACCACAATTATGACGCAACACGTTCCTTTGATCAAAGGTCACGCCTTCGGACCGTGTCAAACTGGTATATCGCCCGGTTAGATATTTACAGAATTATATTACAGGAAAACACGCAAATTTTGTAATGTTTATCAAGCACTGACATTAGCGTCTCGATTTATTTATCATGTTAACCCTGCTTGCATATTCCTGTAATTAAAATAATAAATAATATAATTTCGAGTTTTCATTTTTTCATCTTATCCAGCCATAAGTTTACATATATTATTGGTGCAATATTATCACCAGTTACTATTATGCAAAATCAATTTTCTTTATACTATTCGTAAAATGAATATTAAAGATTGAATAAATGAAAGTTATGTAGAAAAATTACCGTAATGCCGCAAGTTTTTTTGTTGTTTTTTTTCAGATCAAGATAGCCATAATTATGTCCCTTTAATATATATCGCCTAGCCTATACATCCACAAATTATTTGTTAAAATTAATGCATTCTTTAAAGACACACTTGGACTCTTGAAGTGGGATGAATAATCAAAATAAACCCATAATCATTTCGACTTGAAATCTGCTTGCTTCTACATTCTCACATGTAAATAAGCATGTTGCATATATGTTGATCATACGTTTGTATCCATTTGATAAATTAGACCACATGTAATGATGTGTTATTTAAGGATTATAGGCCCTCTACCACTTTACAAATTTAGAATCCGCTACGTCTAAACCACATGCTTTCATTTCGACGGATATATATAGAAAGAGAGATAAGTATTATATATATGTACATGCCTATGCTATAACACTATCTCTTCCCATCTCTTTCTGTTTTCTTATCCTTGTATCGTAATGAAAGCAATCTTAGAATTTGATGACACGGGCCCTATTCTAACAACCCTCTACATCATAAGCGTGAACAATTTTAGATAATACAATTATTCTGGCTAATTTAGCACGTTAAACAGTGAACGTATAACTGAACAATTTCACGGGTTTTAGGATGAATAAATTATGACGTCACAAAGTTTTGGTCAGGAGCTGCGTTAGTACTTATGGATATTTTTACGTCTTGCACACATATTTTAACCCCGAAAAAATATACAAATGATATTTTATGCATATCAAATCAAATATATTCTGATAAAATCAAAGGTTGAGGCCACTGAATGCAGATTAAGTAGATTAAAATGAAGACAAAGATAAAGCATTGTCCACGTAATGAAAGCAACAAACAAGAGAGAAAAGTAGCAGACTCGGTTTTATTGAGACTGTTCATGAGAGGTAATTATAAGATGCAACACCTCTCAAGCCTCCTAACACCGGCTTAAGCGATATTTTACTAAAGTAACATAGAATTTGCTTGATGATCCCAAAGGATTAGTAAATAATAACAATACTGATTTGTAGTCGGGGTGACTTTTTACGGCCGCCACACAGCACTAAACAAAGGCTAGTATGAATGTCAATAAGTACTGAAAAGGTGATCCCTTGGAAGCAACAAATACAAACAAGAGAGAAAAGTAGCAGACTCGGTTTTAATGAGCCTGTTCATGAGAGGTAATTGTAAGATGCGACCGGGTCAAAGGTCAACGCTATTTTTACCCCTTGCAATTTCATACCCTGTCTACTTTCACTTCTGAAATGTACATAAAAAAAACTGTCAAAAACATGATGAGCTGTATTTTCAAATTTCAACAACATGTCCAGAATACAGTAACAGCCAAAAAATAACAGGAAACTGCACTAAAAAGTATTTTAAAGAAAAAAAAGATATGCACTCTTTAATACAGAACTACTTTCAAATGCACATCCGGCTGATTTAGAGTAATTGATGAAAAATTTCAGGTTGGACAAACATTCAAGATGGCCACCATGGCTAAAAATAGAGTTTTGTGGTGACTGCTTCTCAAAAACCATAAGTGATATTGATTTGGAACTGTTACCAAAATAACTGACGCGACATGTAGTTGTCCATTTGATGTCAAACATGGGTCAAACATGGCTTCCAGTGGCCATCTTTGTTTACATGGAGTTATATAGGAACAACTTGAGGCGACTTCTCCTCTGAACTGCTTGACGGATTTTTATGAAACTTCATAGGAATGTTGCTCTTGATGTCTATAGTTGTTCCTAGCATAAATTTAGGTCGGCTAGAAATACAAGATGGCTGCCATGGCTAAAAATAGATTTTAAATATACAAGTTTTGGTGACTACTTTTCAAAAACCATAAGAGGTATTGAGTTGGAACCTTTACCAAAATTACTGGCATTACATGTAGTTGGTCCTAACCAAAACTCAATTCAATTTGATCTCAAACATGGCCAACAGTGGCTATTTTGTGTACATAGAGTTATATAGGAAAACTTGTGGCAACTACTCCTCTGAAACGTACTTGATAATTTTTCATGAAACTTCACAGGAATGTTGCTGTTGATGTCTAGTTGGTCCTAAGCAAAACTTCAGATTGGCGGGAAATTCAAGATGGCTGCCACAGCTTCAAATAGATTTTAAAAACAGAAGTTTGGCGACAAAAACCATAAGTGCTACTGATTTGGAACCTTAATAAAAATGACCTGAGTGACATGTAGATGGTCCTAAAATTCATTTTGATTCAATATCAAACATGGCCGCCAGAGGCCATCTTTGTTTACGTAGAATTATGTTGGAAAAACTTGTGGCGATTACTCCTCTGAAACTACTAGATAGATGTTCATGAAACTTTACAGAAATGTTGCATTGATGTCTTATGGGTCCTAAGTAAAACCCAGGTAGGCCGGTAATTCAAGATGGCCACCATAGCTATAAATATATTTTAAAAATCCAACATTGTGGCCACTAATTCTCGAAAGCTATAAGTGGTATTGATGTGCAACCTTTACTAAAATGACTGGCATGACATGTAGTTGGTCCTAAACAAAATTCTTTTGATTCATTGTCAAAATCTATCAGTAAAGCTTCAAGGTCATTGACCTCTTGTTTTTGTTTTTGCAGAATATTGGGGAAATAAAAACTCATCTCAATATACAGAGACCAAAGAATCAATACAAGAAAAAGGCCTCATTAACCGCATTCAAAGAAATACCATAGCCAGTCCCATCGCCAGTGAAAGAAATGCTATAAGATCAACTCCTGACAGTAAACATGGCAACAGAAAAACATTCCAATCTACATTTAAGCAAACAATAACATTCAGATCTACGTTATATAAAGCTTCTCTTTCAAGAAAAAAAAGTGTGTTTAAACAATTGGTCCAATAAATGGAACTAAAATGATTGTTTGCAGGTAAACGAAACCTTTTCATTGTAGTTAACTTCTGAATGTAGATATTGAAAGTCTTCATCAAAAGTGTTAAGTTTCAAAAAGGCATATGTAGGAAACTGATGAAATGGGTCTAGAATAGTACATTTTCATGACATTTTGTTTCTGTACGTGGATATTGTCACGATGAAATCTGCCGATCCGGACAAACTCGAGCAATCCTCGACTTTTACCAGGTTTTATGGGAAGTGTGAGGTATCAACATACGCAGAATTTTATTGCGCATATGAATAGGAGGTATCTCATAAAAACTCAGAACGAAAAAAGCCCAGTTACCTCGAAAATGTAAGCCGACTCGAGCTAAAAATACACCATTTCCCGTGGTTTATGTCATAGTAAAGTCACGCTATTCCCAACCATGGAAAACAGTGTTGACTGGGGTATGAAATTATAACTTTAATTGCGGCTTAAAAAGTTTGAATATTGTAAAATTAAAACATTTAATAGGTAATTTTAAACAGGTTATCGCATTTTTTCAGTGTACATTGTTTTGAAACTGCTCATATAAGCTTTCCCATCGCTTATTGGAATTAAGGTAGGACCACGTAAAGCAATAATACCCAATGTTTACATTGAAATAAAAGTAAAATGCCACCTGTTGCATTATAAGCTGTTGAGTATATGAATGATATGAAAGCCAGTTTAGATAACTTCCACAAACAATTAACTTAGAGCACTGAGGAACTTAACAGTTCAGCTAATTACACTGTGGAACTTGACAGTTCAGATAACACTGAGGAACATGACAGTTCAGCTAACACTGTGGAACTTGACAGTTCAAATAACACTGAGGAACTTGACAGTTCAGATAACACTGAGGAACTTGACAGTTCAGATAACACTGAGGAACATGACAGTTCAGCTAACACTGTGGATCTTGACAGTTCAGATAACACTGAGGAACTTGACAGTTCAGATAATACTGAGGAACTTGACAGTTCAGATAACACGGAGGAACTTGACAGTTCAGCTAACACTGTGGAACTTGACAGTTCAGATAACACTGAGGAAATTGACAGTTCAGATAACACTGAGGAACATGACAGTTCAGATAACACGGAGGAACTTGACAGTTCAGATAACACTGAGGAACTTGACAGTTCAGATAACACTGAGGAACTTGACAGTTCAGTTAACACTGAGGAACTTGACAGTTCAGATTACACTGAGCAACAAGACAGTTCAGCTAACACTGTGGAACTTGACAGTTCAGATAACACTGAGGAACTTGACAGTTCAGATAAAAATTAATATCTAACTCAGAATAAACTGACTTCACTGTGAACTTTGCAAAAACTGAACGCACTGTAATACTCAGTTGAGGTGAATGTTTTACTCAGAGAATGGCTTAACGACAGTGCAACTTTATATTGAGAACAATCTGGTTTGGAGAATGAACGAGACGTACTGTGGAACTTAGTTCAGATTAAAACAATCATCCTTTATGTTACAGAGTTATGACACTTGATAATATTTTTCTATTGCCAGTCATAACCGCCGCAGACCTGGATATAAAAATATGACAGGAAATGTAGCATTCACAGAGCACAGACACAGCCATACAAAAACATGCATTCAAAACAGAAAACCGTTGCGAAGTGTCAGGCTGTGTCACTGCCATGGGATTTCTATTTTCTCTGTGTTTTCCTCACTTACTGAAATTCCAATTTCCATTAATGGTGATGTAAATCAGCTAAGATTCCACGGAGGATCCACCTTTTAAGTGACATTGATAACTTTAATATGTACCTATGGGAAATTATGTTTCTATTTTCATTAAAAATCTAACTATATTCATGCTTCAATAGGGGTGTCTGTGGCCGATTGGTTAGTCTGACTCAGTCCCTCACTGTGCCAGGAATCCTTATGTGAGGAAGCTATCCAGCTGGCATGCGGCTCGAATATTGCTTGGAGGTGCAACTAGTTTTTTCCTTCACCAGTGGAAGCTGGAAAGTCGCCATTAAGACCTTAGCTGTTAGTGCAACTCATAATAAAACCAGTACAATTCAAACTTCAATAGTGCTTTAGTAGTGTTGTAAAGGTGTTATTTTGTGGCCATAATTTTGATTATAATCATTGTTTTTAATAGTCTACATGTTTTATTTGTATTAAATACAGTTCGTACTCAATATTTTACATGCAAGAAGAATTTTTTTATTGATTTTTTTTATTGTTTTTTTGCAGGGGGGAATTTGGAGTCTGAAATGGGGGGAAAAAACATACTTTTTGGTGGCGGGAATGCGTCCGGTTACCGGATGCAAAATCGGCAGATCGACGGCCCTGACTAAGTATCAGTGTTATACAGTATTAAGAAAAGTAGCTAACTGCAAATCAGTAGTATTATTACTAACTTGTCCTTTGCGATCATCAAGCCCAATCTTTGTGGCTTTAAAGTAGAATACTGTTTAAGCTGGTGCTAGAGGGCTCAATAACACTTTTGTCTCTTGTTTGTTGCTTCCATTAAGGACTCTCCAGTTCAGCATTTATTGACATTCTCTCTAGCATTTGTTTAGTGCTGTGTGGCAGCTGTAAAATGTTATATGACACCGGTGCTAGGAGGCACGAGAGGTGTTGCAATTTTATGCTCAGAGCTTATGGTATGCCGCGTTGTCTGTCGTCCTTTGTGCTTCCAATTAGTAGCAAAGGGCCTTTTTAGTTGCTATTTTTAGTCACCGTTTGATGCCAATGGGTCATTTTCCATGGCCCCTTGTTAAGGCCATGGTCCCTTGAAAGTGTTTGGAAGTTGTTCAAAAGAACTCAGGAGAGCAAATTGTTATTGAAAATTGGCCCCATGTAAGCAGGCTTAGGTTGGACAAGTTGTATGGACTGTTTGGGGGCCATTTTAGTTGCCCATCCACATGTAATGCGGCAGTGGTGGCCTCTTGTTTTGGACAGGTAGCCCCTTTTAATGGCCCCTTATGGAACATGGCCCATTACCCCGAAACATTGGACCGTCGTCCGTCCGTCGTTAACTTTTGTCTCGTTAAGATGATAGGGGCTTCATTTTGCATCCGATCTTTACCAAACATTACCAGATTGTTAATATCAATAAACGCTCTCTCAATTTTGAAGATCAGCCAGATCGGCCCTGTAACAGTGGAGTTATGGTCCTTGATTTAGTTAAAATTGCTATATTTTGCCTCGTTACGTCAATGGGGCGTTCATATTTCTTCTAATCTTTACCAAATTTTACCAGATTGTTAATGTCAATGAAAGCTCAGAGAAGTTGTCCCTGTAACAGGGAGTTATGGCCCTTGATTTAGTTAAAAATGCTATATTTTGCCTCGTTAAGATGATAGGGCCTTCATTATTCATCTGATCTTTACCAAAATGTACCAGATTGTTAATATCTATATAAGCTCGAACAAATTTGAAAAACAGCTGGATCGGACCTGTAACAGCAGAATTATGGCCCTTGATTTAGTTAAAATGCTATATTTTGCCTCGTTAAGATGATAGGGCCTTCATTTTTCATCTGATCTTTACCAAACTGTACCAGATTGTTAATATCTATGAAAGCTCAAATAAATTTGAAAACCAACTGGATCGGACTTGTAACAGCAGAGTTATGGCCTTGATTTAGTTAAAATGCTATATTTTGCCTCGTTGAGAAGATAGGACCTTCATTTTTCATCCGATCTTTACCAAACTTTACCAGATTGTTAATATTACTGAGAGCTCAGACAAGTTCGAAAACCAGCAAGAGTGGACCATTTACACCGGAGTTATGGCCCTTGATTTTCTGAAATATGCTATATTTTGGCCTCATTAAGACGAAAGGGCCTTCGTTTGGCCGGATTTCAGTGAAACTTTGCAGATATCAATACCAAGTCTAGTTGTACATACCATCACCGTGTTTTGTTTGAATGATTTTGATGGAGTTTTGGTCTTTAAAGGTTTTAATACACAAACTTTGTCCTCACTAGTTCTCCTGAAGCCAGTGGCCAGATTTAAGGGGTACGCATATGAACTATATATACTTTTAAATTTGAAGATATTTGCAATTTGAATATGAATTTTATTTTGTCGTCTTGTTAACAGGTTTTTAATACTAACGTCTCCGATATGGCTATGTTTGACGTTTTTCATAAAAGTTGCGTTGCAGTCAATTGTCAACATTTTTAGCATCACACTGTGTTAGTTTAGTCGCCTGCAATTATTGTTTATATCACACTGCTCTTCTTGATGAGACCTTTCATCTGATATATAAATTATATCATTTAAATTAAGCTATAAACTATTGTTTTTAGAATTCCCTATTTCTTCCGCTGCATTTTTACCGTGGAATTTTTAGAAAAACCGACGTTAAAGCCATTTAATTTTTAAATGGCTTCATGAAAAACGACAAAACATTAGTATGATTTAGAGAATTTAATTTCCTATTTGAATATAAAATAAAATTTGCTGGTCATCAACGTATTTTTTTCAGTATAATTGTTTTATTGATCCCAAACCCCTCGAAAAAATGACGTCTCTGTCGACGTCGTATCATTAACATAACGACGTCGACAGTATTTATATTAAAGGTACATTGTACATGTTGGTGAAATCTCAATACCGTATTTACTCTATCAGTTCGGACGGGATAAAATAATAAAATTGTTTGGTGTCCGGAAATATAACTTTCCAAAATTAACGCATATTTGCCAATGTCCGAATATTTTGAGAGGAACCGTAAATTAACATTCTACGGTAAGTATTTTTACTTGTGATGTTCGGGGCAATCTCACCTTCATAGTTTACGGTAATTACGAAAATCCGTCCATTAATTATCACTTATTGGTAATTATTCGGCTATCTAAAATTACGGTACTCAACTTGAGCAAACCCTAACACCTGTGAAATCAGTACACACTTTACACGCGGGTAGTGGAACTGTCAGGTTCTAGTCACAAGTGTAGTTAATGCTGGCTAGTGCGGACTGTGTAATAGTATGCTGGGCTATATGCGATTCAATCCACAACAGTGAACTAATAAAAAATGTGTAAACAATGAACTAATGAACAATTATGACATGTAGTTTATTATATTAAATTATTATATTTTGTTTGAAATGTAGCAATAAACTATATTGAATAATGAGACAATGCAGTTTTTAAACATGTTGATTATTTTATTACAAAAGTATTGCAGAAAATAAATAAATAAAAAAAAAAAAAATTAAAATTATAAAATAGTCGTGTTCTTTGTCTTTTAATTGCACCATCATGTTATACCTCATATCGAAGCTAAAAAATAAGGCATGCCATGCTTATAGTATGAAATAAAAAATATTTGATCTCTATACAAACAGACATCAAATCGCATAGCACTTTACCTGTGTGAGCGAGTCCGTATTTTTTTGCTGGTAATGCCAGATAATGGAATGGCCCACTAGCTACCAAAACAACCCGTAATACCTACATTGGAATGGTTTTACCTGGTGTAAACAATTGTTTCAACACGCGCCTGACCGATTACACAGAATTTATATGGATGTTTATAAACATGGGTCAGTAATAATGTAATTGTTTCAAAATGGCTCGTTAAAAACAGTAAAAAATCACGATCAAAAACTTTTTATTTAATTGCATCAAACAAGTTACAATTAAATTCATTAAAGTATATTCTGCTGCTTCTGTTGGTAATTATCGGGATGCAATCAGCAATTAGAAGAAGTCGTTGATCGTAATTTTAACCTGTCATTTTCGGCGAATAGTTCATCTTTTCCCGATGTCCGAATTTATAAAACCATTAAAACTATTGGAATAAGGTTGATTTTTAATATGTCCGAACACTAGTTTTATTATTTCCTTCTATTAATTAGGTGTCCGGAATTAATGAGTGTCCGGACTCATCGAGTAAATACGGTAATTATTTTTAAATAATCAGCTGTCCATATTAATAGTGATAGTAACCTACTAGACAGACTGTACATGTTATTCAACATAAATTATACGACAATAGCCTAAATACACACTATGCATCGTGTAATACCCGAGGATATACACAGCATATGTCAGTTATTGTGGTATAAATACAATAGAGCATGAGTCTTTCACGTGTATTATCTCCCCGTACACGTGCAAAACTCATGCTCTATCCTATACTTGTACCATAGCTTTAATGCTTTTCCTTTGTTCTTGCTTATGATATAATTTTCATAAACCTGAAGGTCTGAGCCTAAACCGTGCTATAAATGCCGGTATATTTCTTCAGCCATGCTATAAATGACAGATTCGGCAGTTATACCATGGTCTACTCAATTTTACGCACACGCTGTTGTAATTTACTGCTAATTTACAACACAGCTGTCAATCAAAATACTCCATTACCAAAACAGCACTCTTGACATTGCATTTGCCCAATAATAAACAATGGCTTTTGGCTACAATAATCAAAGCATGGGTTATGCTCATGTCGCGTGATAATGCTATTTCTTGATTGGATCGAGCTGTTAATTTTACTGAAAACTGCAATGCCCTAAAACTTCTTGCACATGCGTAGATGGATAATGGCTCCGGTATAAAAAAACATTTATAGCATATTTTTCTCGTATGCAATTTATACTGCACTCTCGGGCCTGCGGCCCTCGAGAAGCAGTATTCCATCGCATATATTCGAAAAATCTTGCTATAAATATTACTTGTTGGAGGTTTAGGCATAAATCTGATTTTAATTAGCAAAGGGTGTTCCTACTGTCAGCTTCGCACGAAGCGTATAGTACACGTCGTAATAAGCTTCTCGAAACGAAGCCCCACATATCTAAAAAAAATAAATCATATTTTACAACATTATGATAAATAGTTTGTAACATGGCAAAATCGTGTTTCAAAACCCAAAATAATGCCGAGACCAGCAAGGTGTATAACAAGCTGTGTGACTCTCGTGAAGACATATTTTCGCATATTTATATGTTAAGGAAACTCAACCCTCCAAATAATGGCGAAATTACACTACAAAACCGTTTAACAAAACTCTATCCAGGTTTTCAGGATATATACTAATATATATGTGCCAATTAAAAGTATAGGTTTATTCACGGGTTCTTACAATAATTGTGATTGAATATGCGCAAAATGAAGTATGACTTGATAACTATAAATTCGCCACTCAAATTTCGATCTTGAGGACTTCTGGTGTAAGATGTAAACACCAGCAAATTTATCTAGGGGAAAAAAACCACCCAGATTGATCACTGTAGGAAGGCCAATTTAAACTAGGCAAACAGTTTGTGACAGTTATCATCACTATTGAACATGGTATTTACCACTGTGAAATTTGAATTGCATTTTCTAACAGTTTATTGAGCGTTTTCTTGAACGTGAGTTTGCAGTGGGTGGGATGGATGCCCTACTTCAAGAAAACACGCACCTGCTATATCAATAAAATTTCGTCACGCACGGCTAGCCATCAGTTTTGAACTATAAATTACTATTGGTAAAAGTCGATAATTGCCTTGATATTAGCTAGACGTACGATACGTTGCATTGTACTGAGCAATTAACGGTCCCCTTGTCACGTGTTCGGCTTCGGTATACATTGTGTACGCGCTCATGTTTTATAATGTATATATCAAAGTACTGAAACTACCTTAGCATTTCGTTGTCTCTACATTCTACAACAATGGACGATTCGGTTATTTATCATGAACATAAAAACAGTCAGCATAGAAGATTGGCAGTTTAAATGAAAAACTTTCACAATGGCCACAAAACAAGAGGCCAACATCATTAGTAGCTACGACTCTGATGATATGTCACATGTTTATGAAATGACGCAACCTTCTGCTGGCCAAGTGTTGTTCTTGGATCTAGATAGTAACCTCAAGAACTTACCAAACGACCTATACATCGACGAATTGCTATCGCTTTGTAATTATGAACCATCTCGCATTGACGACTATCGACACATAATCGCTGACAGAGCTAGAGCATTGCCCGACTGTCCTACTGCCCGTCTAATTGTACAAAAAAACACTGAATCGACGACAAAGGCATGGAAATATGCGCAAGATTGCTATGTTCTACATATGTTTCTATGCGGCGAACGATCAAGTTCGATTAAATCCGTGTTTTCTAGTGCACCTAACGCTACACTGAATTATTTAACGTTTCAACTAACGCTGCATTCTAAGTTTGCAGTGCCAGATGTTGCAGCATCTTTAATAAGAATTCAGTCAGACATAAATGCCATGTTTGCTATACTTTCCGAAAATTCAAAGTGCCTGAATGATATTATGGATCTGGTTAAGCCATTGGCTGTAACTTATCGCACAATTCACGGTACAGTAAACGCAATAAAATCTGATGTAAGCAATAGTGATGTTTCTTACAAGGTTAACGCCGTGCAAAACGATATGACAAAAGTTATGTCAAGTCTATACAAAATGGAGAGCATGCTTGAAACCACGTCTTCGCAAAAGTGTGCTTCTACCCTAATCGACAAACGTGAAACGTCCTCGGGCAAAAAGCTCGACTACGCGTCTGCTTTGAAAAACAGTGCCCCAATCAACCGCGCATCTAATGATCTCATCTCAAAGCACTCGGACAATACGATGGTCAAATTAACTGCAAGCACACCAACGGCTAGAAAGATTATATCTAACGCTGACAGAGCCAAAGCATTTGCAAGTTCTCAACCTAATAATAAAAACGCTACACCAGTGACAGCCAGAGTAACAGAAAGCGTTTTTAAAGACTCGATTATTGATTCACAAATTGCTGCTAAGAACTCAACAACGATTGAATCCGTAAATCGATCATCCTTACCAAAAACAGCCGAGTCAAACATACCTCGTCAAATTACAAGCCCTGCTCGTGAAGACACAGAACGCAAACTGACTACTCAGACTTATTCTGAGATTATACAAAAAACAGTCTGGGAATTGTGATTCCAACGATAACTTACCTCAGTTTCAACCTAAATCGCAACCCGATTCCTCAAATGTGGTGAGTGAATGGAATGATAACATACATAGCACTCAGAAGAATCGCTCTACAAGTGACATTGACTCTGAGAATCGATCCGTATATTTGAATATAGGAAAGTCTAATGATCCTTGCACAGCCAAATTGGACAGGCATCTGCTCTCTTCTCAAAACTCTAATAAGCTCAAAGCTGCTCCTCCAATTAGAAAGAGCTCGATGTTGCTTCAGCTGATGACAATCCCCCGATGCGCGACCGATTTCAAGCTGTATGAAGGAAAAACATTACAACATATTATATTTCTAATATTGATCCAAGTTCGACCGAAGATGGTCTATATGAGTTTTTGTATGACAAAGGTACCTAAGTGTTTTTGAAGAGAAAGTGGAATGTGAAGAGTTTTGGCCTGATGATATAGCTTGTAGAAAATGGATAAACAAAACTGCTTGGGATAAAGAATTAGATGATAGAAAAAAGAATACTGAAAACAGAAGATGTGAACGGGACAGACATAGAAACAGTTATAACAAACTAAGATATGACACAGATGAGAGACGCAGTGACACATACATTCACCATTACAATGATAAGAGACGTAATGACAACAATGAGTACGATCATTACCATCAAGACAATAGACAAGGACATGACGACGATTACTATTCCATAGATGAAAGTAACCAGTATTATAAGTACTATAAAGACAATGAAAAGCAATATAGAAAGGAATGGGAAGGTGAAAGTATGTAACATTCATGTCATTATGGATATATTCATTACGACTATGTATTATTGTAGAATTAGCTTGTTATTACTGCTTCTCATGACACTAAACCTCTTAGTATGGAACGTTAGAGGAATCATGTCCTCTGCCTGTGCACTGGCAGACATGTTGCAATGCCATAATGTAGATATTGCCCTCATCAGTGAGCATAAGCTATTTCCCCATTCCTTGTATTTCCTTGAGAGTATCGACTGAAATTATACTTATATTGCAACATCTGATGGATCAGTTGAACAGTATGGTAATGCAAGATGTGGAAAAGGTGGTACGGCTATTATATATAAAAAAATCAATTGGTCAGTATGTCAGTCATATGAATATCGATAATAATCGCATTTCAAGTATAGAATTTCAAGCCAACTACATGCCTCCGATGTTCATATTTTGTGTGTACATGCCTGCTAACAACTATATTAATGATTACAAAGACGCACTTAGTGATTTACAAATGATTACCTCTTTTTATTCAACACGGGGAAATGTTATTTTAACAGAAGATATGAATGCGCAAATTTTGAATACTGATACTAACATATCAGGTCCTCCTTCCAAGTCGAAGCTACTTACCGACTATGTTAGCGAGTCAAATCTCGTTTCGATCAATGATCTTAATATGATGCGTGGACCTAATTACACATACATTCCTACAAAAGCAATGCTTGACTACATTCTGGTTGATGAACACGTTCTGTTAGACATAATACATGTTCAAATATCTGATGAATCTGAAATACTTACTTCAGACCACCTTCCATTGAAATGTCACATTAAACTGCGTAAACATAATCAGAAGGCAGTTAGTACTAATATGAGCAACCGAATATGCATTGCTTGGAACAAATGTAATGACACAGACTATCTTAATTACCAGATTGGAATAGAACGTGAACTGTCTCTTTGTCAAGCTGAGCTTGACATAATGTCATCTACAGATCTTAACCCATTTCATTCTGGAACCCTATCAGATAATAAGTCCTGAATATCTGAACATTTTCAGAAGTATGCTACAGCAACAAATTCAAATCGGTATAGTTACATTTTAGTAATTTACCAAGTAAGTATTAACATAAACATAACAAAACTATATATCATTGTGTAGATATTTGAAATACCTACACATTGATATAATTAAAAAGGCAGAAATCATGTAAAAAAAGTTTCTTTTTAATTATAAACTTTGGGGAAGCGTGCGAATCGGGACATAAAAAAGTCATACCTGGACTTCAAGGTATGTTTTCTGTGGTAAATATCCATTTTTCTCTAATAATCCAGTGTATATATTGCAGAGATTTTTAAGCACTTCATCACACACCAGAAATCATCAAAATCCATTGAGTAGTTCAAAAGTTACAACTATTTTGGGGCAAAGGGAGGAGCGGATTCCATGTTCGTTCCTGGTCTGCATACCGGTTGGTTTCTGTAACCATGTGTTTTCACAGCTCATCACCCCAAATAAAATCAAAAAAAATATGGGGTTGGTATTCCTGTGGATGCTGTACTGTAGCACCCTCAACTCCAGTAAATGGGTCAGGATTTCTTGGAGTAAAGTTGTCCGTAATCCAGTCTGCATGAAACCCTTCGAAATATGAGTCGAGTTCGAATCCGAGGCGAAAAAACCCTAAAGTCGCGGATTCCCGGTCGCCGACCAACAGCAGGTCTTCCCCCGTACATTCAATACGTTCTTGTTGTCAAAACTTTCATTTTCGAAGTCTTCAGAACTAAAATCATACATCGTCAATGTTCGCCATTTTGAAAAATTCCCCAAAAAAATCACAAAAAACAAGCTCAAAATCACTTGTTTGAAAGAACTTTCTCCTTTGAAAAATGCGGAAGTAAACAGAAATCAGTGCGCATGCGTTATTGAATTTGTTATTTCCGGGCACATATTCCAATGACGTTTTCACAAGTTTCTATGGAGCACATGTGTACACAATGATGAATCGGTATCCGGAATAGAAAGGGTAGGTACTGATGGATCGGTATCCCGAATGAAATGGGTTAATAATGTCATTGTCAACGCATTACATAAGTCTGCGTTTGAACACTTGCCTAAGAGTAAGTTTAATGCTTTCGCTAAACCATACTGGACACCCAAAGTTAAAAGTGCTCATACTAAAGCCAGAAAGTTCCGTCGCACATGGATAGAATCGGGAAGGCCACATGGTCGAAACCATAAAACATTTAATGACTACAAAACTGCGAAGGCAGCCTTTAGAAAATTACAATGCTCCGAATCTGGAAAGTACGAAAACAAAGTATTTGACGAAATTGACAAAGCCGCAGAAACTGATTATAGACTATTTTGGCGATTATTTAATAGACGACGTAAGAGCAAGAGAATTCAATCATGCTTGGAGATAGAAGTTAATGGCTCGCTATTTAAAGATGAAAATGTAGCTGACGGTTTTGGATTACATTTTAAAAGCGTATTTAATACTGACTATGGCGAAATGTCATGTCCTCTTAGCACACATCTAAAATCAGAAATTGAATCTCTTAAAAAACAAAATGCACTACCTAAACATGTCGCCGATAGTTTGGAAGAGAATGTTAATGATAGGAAGTTATCAAAAGTCACATCGGCATTGAAGACACGAAAAGCCCCAGGCGGTGATAATATACAGAATGAGCACGTTATCGATAGTGGTAAAATGATAGCACAAGCCCTAGTTAACCTATTTAATAAAATTATCTTGACTGAACTTACCCCAGTTTCTTGGAAACAAAGTATTGTCATTCCAATATATAAAGGAAACGGAAAGACTAAGCAAGATCCAAAAAGTTACAGACCCATATCCCTAATTCCGTGCTTTAGCAAAATATATGTCTGAATCGATTTAAAGCCTTTCTAGAAACACGAAACACAAGCATTCCTTGTATTCAGCAGCAAGGTTTCCAAGAGAACTTTAGCTGTATAACTACCGGCTTTAACTTACAGGAATGCATTTATCACAATTTTGAGCTAGGCAGCAATGTTTACATTGCACTCTTGGATATAATGCAAGCATTTGACACAGTATGGCATGAAGCATTATTTTTAAAACTAGGCGAGTTAGGAATAGTCGGAAAATTATTAAGGATCATTATTGAACTATACGCAGGACTTGAGTGCAAAGTTAGTATTAATGGAATGACATCATTTCCAGTTCAGATCGAAAGAGGAGTAAGACAAGGCGGTGTACTCTCTTCATTTTTCTATTTAGTCTTTATTGATGAACTACTGCACAGTTTACAAAACTCAAACCTTGGCGCAACAATATGTTCTATACCTTGCGGAAATCCTACCCTTGCCGATGATATCTCCTTAATAGCAACATCACCTGCTAACTTACAAAGTCTCCTAGATATCGTTGACACTTATACGAGGAAATGGAGATTCCGGGTTAGCGTTCCCAAATGTAATCTTCTTGTTTTTACAAAACAATGCTCTCTTCAACCACCTATTATCCTAGTTGGAACTGAGAATCTGACCAAGGTGAATACAGCAGTACATCTTGGTATGCGTTTGCAATCGAATCTGAAAAAGAATCTTAGAATTGAAGAACGATGTCAGAAGGAGAGAAACGCGTTCTATGCGATGAATGTTTTAGGTGTCCATCCTTATGGTTTAAATCCTATTAACTCTGTCAATTTATACTGTAAGGTCATCATTCCTACTGTATTATATGGCTGCGAACTTTGGAATGGACTTACCCAAACCGAAATTGACATGCTAAATCGTCTACAACATTTTGTTGTAAAGAAAATACAAGCTTTTTATGTACATACAAGATCTGATATGTGTGAGGCAATGGTTGTCTTATTTCATATAACTTCTGAAATTAATAAAAGAAAGTTAATGTTTCTTCACAAACTACTCAGCTTACCAACATATTCCGTCTCATATGTTGTTCCTAAGACGGTACCTTTTATACATATCCAACATGAACCGCCGTATGTATGGCTTTATTCCAGATATTTGTAACGTACTGAATTACTATGAGCTTACATATATCGTTAATGACTACTTGTTAAAATACCAACAACTCCCAAGTAAATTAGCATGAAAGATGTCAGTATCTAAAGCTATCAAACAAAAGGAAACTTTACTATGGCCATCCCGTATATTTTCCGAAAACGATTTTTGCTTATTTCGTAAAATTCATACCTCAATTGAATCATCAATAGCTTGGAAATTAGCTAAATCTGACTATGATCTTTACCGTGCTCATGTAATTGCTAAAGTTTGGGCTCATACACCTCAGAAGACAGAGAGTAGATGCCCTGTTTGTACTCTTCTGTGTAAAGATACCTTGTATCCTGCGCTAATTGCGTGCGAAATTTTCAGTGACATAAAGCTGAACTTTCTCAAAGAAGTTCAAAATAGTTGTGGACTTGAAACTAGAAATGAATTAGAGTCTTGCGACTATGAATCATTCCTGGTGAAAGTTATTAGTGGCCGATGTGTGTCCTTGCTAAACAGAAGCTGTCCAAATAAGGACATATTCACAAAAGTGGCATTTAATTATGTCACCAATTGTGTCTCAGTCATAATGCTAACTTAAGAAAAAGAAAAGAAACGTATGTGTTAATGTGTTGTTTTTTTTTATTAGCAAATGAGCGTTACTAGCATTACGTCTGTATATGGATATGTATGCGTACTGACAATTCGTATAAAATCACCATTGATTTGTTTTGTCACTGACATGTATTATAATATTTTTTCAATTCTCACTATGTTAATTATGTATATTGTATGTAATATGTGATTGTTTTCATAATCTCCTGTAAGGAGGAAATAAAGATAATGACTGAATGAATGTATAAAGCGTCAGTTTGCTACAATACGGATAGTATATAATAATAAAATAAAAAATCTTGGGATGCTTGGTTATTATATTTATTGGCTAATCATTTTGACAACTATTTAATATACATCGATTTCAATAAGTTTAGAAATGGTATACATCTGGTGTAAAATGTGTCTATTGATGGTGCTGTATGAACTTTGTCTCTATCATCCAGATCCAAAAACAATGTTAAAGCCATTTATCTTTTAAATAGCTTCAAAAAAACTGCAAAATTTTAGAATGATTTAGAAAATTTAATTTCCTATCGGAATATAAAATAAAATTTGCTGGTCATCGGAATATTTTCTTCAGTATACTTATTGAATTGATCCCAAATCCCTTCGAAAAAATGACGTCTCTGTCGACGTTGCCATTAACATATGCGTATACATATAACGTAAACAGCGGGTACAAACTTTAAGTCTCTATCATTCAGATACACACAAGCTGTATGCGAGCGCAAGCGATTGCTTGCACTCAATGTTCATAAAAATGTTTGACTGAAAGTAATTTAAATACTGCTATATACTTGGCCTAGTGGATAACGCGGTCGATTTGAAATTCGGAGGACTTGGGTCCAAGCCTCAACGGCGAAACTGTTTTGTTTGTATTTTCTTGGGCAAAACAATTTCCACTTGCCTTGTCCGTCATATGGGGACGTAACTCTGGCGGTCCTCTGAGCATGTAAGTGAACCACAGGAATCTAGTCTTGAGTAACCGTAGGGCAGGTTCCCGGATTCATATGTATTGTAATCATTCCCCTCTCTCCTGGGCAGCTCCAAATAACCTTTAATGTTGATGCAGCGTTACAGTTTGAATTTGGACGCCCAGATAACAAGGGTGAACCTGGTGCTCCACTCACCACACCATGCACCCTCCCCACCCCACCCCCAACCCCAAATCAGTGAAGCAGGCAAGCATATATTTAACATGTTTGTCTCATTTTGGGGAGCACGTAGCATTTGCTTTTTGTCTTTAATCTTGTCTTGTCGTACCCTTAACTGTTTGTTCTCTTGTTGCTCTGGCTTATGCCAGGTCATTGAGTACTTTATATTATATATACATGATCATTTATGTGTTTTACTTATATTGCCTTTGGTTCTCTTACATGCTCGGAGGACAGCCCGATTTAAGTCCACATTTGACGGACGAGGCAAATGATAAGTGTCTTGCCCAGGAACACACCAAAAAAAAACAGTGTCGCCGGTGAGGCTTGGACTTGAGTCCTCAGGATTTAAAATCCACTAGCCCACGCCGACCCCTTTGCAAGGTATATAGCTGTATTTAAAATACTTTCAGTCAAATGTTTTTATGAACATTGAGTGCAGGCAAAATCGCTTGCGCTCGCATTCAGCTTGTGTGTATCCTTAAAGTTTGTACCCGCTGTTTACGTTATATGTATATGCATATGTTAATGGCAACGTCGACAGAGACGTCATTTTTTTCAAAGGGATTTGGGATCAATTAAATAAGTGTACTGAAGAAAATATTCCGATGACCAGCAAATTTTATTTTATATTCCGATAGGAAATTAAATTTTCTAAATCATACTAAAACTTTGCAGTTTTTTTGAAGCTATTTAAAAGATAAATGGCTTTAACGTTGTTTTTTCTAAAAATTTCACGGTAAAAAAGTGGCGAAAGCAATAGGATATTCTAAAAATAATAGTTTATAGCTTAATTTAAATGATCTAATTTATATATCAGATGAAAGGTCTCGTCAAGACGAACAGTGTGATATAAAAATAATTGCATGTGACAACTAACACACTGCGATGCTCAAAACGTTCACAATTGAGTGCAACACGACTTTTATGAAAAACGTCAAACATAACCATATTGGAGACGTTATTAATAAAAACCCGTGAACATGACGACAAAACAAAATTCATAATCAAATCGCAAATATCTTCAAATTTACAAATATATATAGTTCATATGCGTACCCTTAAATTTTTGAATAGGTCAATTCCCCCTTAAATGAAATTTTTAGGGATGATCAGTTCCAGGTCTAGTCGTGCAAATCATCACCGTCGGTTGAATGATTTTTGGCAGAGTAATTGCCCTTTAAAGGTTTTAATACACAAACTTTTTATGCTACCCAAAGGGTGAGCATATAGTTGCTGCTTTGGGCGTCCGTCCGTCCATCCTTCAGTCCGTCCGTGGGTTTGTGTGTCCCCCGCCATACTTTCTTTCTGTATGGAGAATATCTTCAAAACTACTGATGCAAAACTACTGCAATGAAACTTCACACAACGATAGAGGTCAATGAGAAGAAGTGCAGCGTGCAAGAACCATAACTCTGTCTTCGTTCAAATTAGAGTTATTGCTCTTTGTAATTTTATACTTAGAATTTTTGTCAGGAGCATATCTTCAAAATTACTGAAGGGACTGCAATGAAACTTCATGTAATGATAGTGGGAAATGAGAGGAACTGCAGAGTTGAGGAACCGTAACTCTAATTGTCATTCAAATTAGAGTTATTGCCCTTTGTAATTTTATACTTAGAATTTTTTGTCCGGTGCATATCTGCAAAACTTTTGATGGGACTGCAGTGAAACTTCACACAATGATAGAGGACAATTAGAGGAAGTGCCGAGTGGAAGAACCGTATCTCTGTCTTCATTCAAATTAGAGTTATTGCCTTTGAAATTGTATACTTAGATTTTTTATCTGGAGCATAAATTACTATTGGAACTGCAAATTGAAAAGTGCTGGGTGATACAAGGACATAGGATAAGTTGAGGATACATTTCGGGGAGCATCCATCGGTTCTACCGATTTTCTATATATATTATATTAATGCCATGTTCCCGTTGAATGATTTTTGAACGCGTTATGGCACCTTGTACATTAACTTTATCTTTAGCCAGTAGAGCATCCACAGGCCCTCTTGGGCCTCTTGTTATTACCTCTCATGAACATAATCAATAAAACTTAAGTCTACAACTGTTCTCTCTTGTTTCTGTTTGTTGCTTTCCAAGTGATCAGTATTTACTGACATTCTATTGCTCACTAACATTTGTTTAGTGCTGTGAGACATCTATAAAATTTGGCCCGACGACAGATCAGTGTTTTTTTATTACTTACTGGTCCTTTGGGATCATCAAGCCCAGCCTTTGTGGCTTTAAAGTATAATACGGTTAAGCCTATGCTAGGTGGCATGAGAGATGTTGCAAATTATATTGCCTTTTATGGACTCAATTAAACCAAGTCTGGTACTTTTCTCTCTTGGTTGTTGCTTCCGAGGGATTCCCTTTCAACCCTTAACCAGCTAAGTAAGACTATAATAGCCTTTGTGTCAATTGTAAACTGAGTAACTCGCAGGCTGATCAGGGTTTACAATGTCTGGTTGCTGATCAGTCATTTCTCTCAAAACACCCCTTTTTCATATAAATGGAACTTTCTTAATTCAAAGAAAGAACAGTCCATTGTATTTATCAGCCAAAACAAGTTAACTTTACCAATTATGAGGAATTTTTGTCCGAAATATTTTTGATTTTGAATATTTTTCATTATTTTAATATATAAACCTTCATGTTTTACTTCTGAAAGTAATAAGCATTAAGAGTAACAGTGCATTTTTTACCTCAGACATTTCAGTGTAATTTACGTTACTATTTTATGTTGTGTTATAAGCACACTAAAATTTAAAAAATATAATAAGAATTAACACGCTATTTGTCGTAACTACTTGTTTATTAACCATGACAACACTTTCTTTTTTTGTAACTGCTTCAACAAAACCTTGACAATAACTGTGAAAGAGTTACACACACATTGTTTTTTTTAGCTCGACTGATCAGAGATCAGCAGAGCTTATGCCGTGGTGCGGCGTCCGTCTGTCTGTCTGTCCGTCCGTAAACTCTTTTTGTAGCGACTACTCCTCCGAAACTACTGAATGGTTTTTAGCTCTACTGATCAGAGATCAGCAGAGCTTATGTCCTGGTGCGGCGTCTGTCATCCGTCTGTCCGTCTGTCTGTCTGTCCGTCTGTCTGTCCATAAACTTTTTTTTGTAGCGAATACTCTTCTAAAACTACTAAATGGATTTTCATGAAACTTTACAGAAATGTTGCCCATGAAGTCTAGTTGATCCTAGCAAAAATACATGTTGATGTGAAATCCAAGATGGCCGCCAAATCTAAAAATAGGTTTTTAAAAAACAAGTTTGTAGCGACTACTTCTTGAAAACTAAAAGTGATATTGATATGGGACTTTTTCTAAAATGATCAGCATGACATGATGTTGGTCCTTGTCAAAAATTGTAAACATGGCTGCCAGCGGCCATCTTTGTTTACATAGAGTTATATAATGAAAACTTGTAGCGACTACTCCTCTGAAACTACATGACGGATTTTCATGAAACTTCACAGGAATGTTGCTCTTGATGTCTTATTGATCCTAGCAAAATTTCAGGTCGGCCGGAAATTCTAGATGGCCGCCACGGCTAAAAATAAATTTTCAAAAAACAAGTCTGTAGCGACTACTTCCTGAAATCAATATCAATCAGTAAAGCTTCAAGGTCATTGACCTCTTGTTTATGAAACTTTACAGAAATGTTGCCCATGAAGTCTTGTTGATCCTAGCTAAAATTCATGTTGATGTGAAATCCAAGATGGCCGCCAAATCTAAAAATAGGTTTTTAAAAAAAAGTTTGTAGTGACTACTTCTTGAAAACTATAAGTGATATTGATATGGGACTTTTTCTAAAATGATCAGCATGACATGATGTTGGTCCTTGTCAAAAATTGTAAACATGGCTGCCAGCGGCCATCTTTGTTTACATAAGAGTTATATAGTAAAAACTTGTAGCGACTACTCCTTTGAAACTACGTGGCAGATTTTCATGAAACTTTACAGGAATGTTGCTCTTAATGTCTAATTAATCCTAGCAAAATTTCAGTTCGGCAAGAAATTCAAGATGGCCGCCACAGCTAAAAATAGATTTTTAAAAAAGAAGTTTGTAGCGACTACGTCTTGAAAACTATAAGTGATATTGATATGGGACTTTTTGTAAAATGATCAGCATGACATGATGGTTATCAGAGTCAATCATTATTTTGATTCGACGTTAAACATGGCTGCCAGTGGCCATCTTTGTTTACACAGAGTTATATGATGAAAACTTGTAGCGACTACTCCTCTGAAACTACTTGACGGATTTTCATGAAACTTCACAGGAATGTTGCTCTTGATGTCTAATTGATCCTAGCAAAATTTCAGTTAGGCCGGAAATTCAAGATGTCTGCCATGGCTAAAAATAGATTTTCAAAATACAAATTTGTAGCGACTACTTCTTAAAAACTATAAGTGATATTGATATGGGACTTTTTCTAAAATGATCAGCATGACATGATGTTAGTCCTTGTCAAAAATCGTTTTGATTCGATGTTAAACATGGCTGTCAGCGGCCAACTTTGTTTACATAGCGTTATATAATGAAAACTTGTAGCGACTATTCCTCTGAAACTACTTGACAGATTTTCATGAAACTTCACAGAAATGTTGCTCTTGATGTCTTATTGATCCTAGCAAAATTTCAGGTCGGCCGGAAATTCAAGATGGTCGCCAAGGCTAAAAATAATTTTTCAAAAAACAAGTCTGTAGCGACTACTTCCTGAAATCAAAATCAATCAGTAGAGCTTCAAGGTCATTGACCTCTTGTTTATGAAACTTTACAGAAATGTTGCCCATGAAGTCTAGTTGATCCTAGCAAAAATTCATGTTGATGTGAAATCCAAGATGGCCGCCAGATCTAAAAATAGGTTTTTAAAAAACAAGTTTGTAGCGACTACTTCTTGAAAACTAAAAGTGATATTGATATGGGACTTTTTCTAAAATGATCAGCATGACATGATGTTGGTCCTTGTCGAAAATCGTTTTGATTCAACGTTAAACATGGCTGCCAGCGGCCATCTTTGTTTACATAGAGTTATATAATGAAAACTTGTAGCGACTACTTCTCTGAAACTACATGACGGATTTTCATGAAACTTCACAGGAATGTTGCTCTTGATGTCTTATTGATCCTAGCAAAATTTCAGGTCGGCCGGAAATTCAAGATGGCCGCCACGGCTAAAAATAAATTTTCAAAATACAAGTTTGTAGCGACTACTTCTTGAAAACTATAAGTGATACTGATATGGGACTTTTTCTGAAATGATCAGCATGACATGGTGTTGGTCCTTGTCAAAAATCATTTTGATTCGACGTTAAACATGGCTGCCAGCAGCCATCTTTGTTTACATAGAGTTATATAATACAAACTTGTAGCGACTACTCCTCTGAAACTGCTTGGCGGATTTTCATGAAACTTTACAGGAATGTTGCTCTGAATGTGTAATTGATCCTAGCAAAATTTCAGGTCGGCCGGAAATTCAAGATGGTCGCCACTGCTAAAAATATTTTTTCAAAAAACAAGTCTGTAGCGACTACTTCCTGAAATCAAAATCAATCAGTAGAGCTTCAAGGTCATTGACCTCTTGTTTATGAAACTTTACAGAAATGTTGCCCATGATGTCTAGTTGATCCTAGCAAAAATTCATGTTGATGTGAAATCCAAGATAGCCGCCAAATCTAAAAATAGGTTTTTAAAAGAAAGTTTGTAGCGACTACTTCTTGAAAACTCTTAAGTGATATTGATATGGGACTTTTTCTAAAATGATCAGCATGACATGATGTTGGTCCTTGTCGAAAATCGTTTTGATTCAACATTAAACATGGCTGCCAGTGGCCATCTTTGTTTACATAGAGTTATATAATGAAAACTTGTAGCAACTACTCCTCTGAAACTACTTGGCGGATTTTCATGACACTTCACAGGAATGTTGCTCTTGATGTCTAATTGATCCTAGCAAAGTTTCAGGTCGGCCGGAAATTCAAGATGGCCGCCACGGCTAAAAATAAATTTTCAAAATACAAGTTTGTAGCGACTACTTCTTGAAAACTATAAGTGATACTGATATGGGACTTTTTCTGAAATGATCAGCATGACATGGTGTTGGTCCTTGTCAAAAATCATTTTGATTCGACGTTAAACATGGCTGCCAGCAGCCATCTTTGTTTACATAGAGTTATATAATACAAACATGTAGCGACTACTCCTCTGAAACTGCTTGGCGGATTTTCATGAAACTTTACAGGAATGTTGCTCTGAATGTGTAATTGATCCTAGCAAAATTTCAGATCGGCCAGAAATTTAAGATGGCCACCACAGCTAAAAATAGATTTTTAAAAAATAAGTTTGTAGCCACTACTTCTTGAAAACTATAAGTGATATTGATATTGGACTTTTTCTAAAATGATCAGCATGACATGATGGTTATCCGAGTCGAACATTATTTTGATTCGATGTTAAACATGGCTGCCAGTGGCCATCTTTGTTTACATAGAGTTATATACTGAAAACTTGTAGCGATTACTCCTCTGAAACTACTTGACGGATTTTCATGAAATTTCACACGAATGTTGCTCTTAATGTCTTATTGATCCTAGCAAAATTTCAGGTCGACCGGAAATTCAAGATGGCCACCATGGCTAAAAATAGATTTTCAAAATAAAATGTTTGTAGCGACTACTTCTTGAAAGCTATAAGTGATATTAGAGCTTCAAGGTCATTGACCTTTTGTTAAGATTAAGATTTGACTCATAACAACATATTTTCCAGAATAGCCCACTTTTTAACTTATTAGATTGTAATATATTTGTATTGATAGCGAGTTAAATGTTCACGTGATTAGTACCACATTCAGTTATGATGCCATTGGTAACGTAATTCACAAAAAGATATATTTTCTTTTATATTTGTTTAAATCTGTTATGTTAAACATAGGTCTAAAAGTGAAAAAAAAAATGTGTAGCAGTAGCTATTTTGTCTATTTTAAGGCCTCTTTTTTTGAATAACTTGGTTTACGGAATTTTTCTGGAAAAATTACGTCAGGAGGTTAAAATAAAAATAAAAATAAAATTACTCGGATGGGGGGGGGGGGGGGGGAGGGAATTGAGAGAAAAAATTACAAGCAAAATGGTAACGTTTTAAGTCAAAAAGGGGGAGAGAATCAAAAATCAAACATCACTTTTCGTAGATCTCTATCGAAATCCATGTTTAATAGCATACTTTAGATAACCGAGCATGTCTAACTTGAATGAATGACAACAAATGCAGGATACAACAAACGAATATAGCGGGAAAAACCTGCACGGAATTCTAGACCTTGACACGAGTGGGAAAAAAAAAACGAAACAAAAAAAAAAGAAAGAAAAAAGTGAAAATTCCATTTTATTTTTTTCCAAAACGGGAAAATTAGACTCGGCGGATCCGTAAACCAAGTTATTAAAAAAAAGAGGCCTAGTCAATAAAAATAACATTTAAGTCACTGTGTTACCACATTTAGCATGTTTATGCTATCATTTGAATTAACATGGACATTATTTATTACATTCTTTTCATAACAGATGTCATTATCATGCTGGTGTATTGCTATACAATATCTCCTTAGAGTTACATATCACAACTTTTGATATTCTCATGTTATAATAGGTATAATCTGCGATCAGCTACACGAAATGATCTTGTTACATAAAAACTGCAAACTAAATACATGAAAGACACATGTCTTATATGAATTCATTAAACTGGATTTTATAGTTGCACCAACAGCTAAGGTCCATTGGCGACATTCCAGCTTTTTATTGGTGGAGGAAGACCCCAGGTGCAAACCCGGGCATTTTTTCGTGCACGGGCGCGCACCTGAGTAGAACCACTGACGTTCCGCAAGCAAGCTGGATAGCTTGATACTCACATACTAAAGTCTGCGACCACTCGACCACGGACGACCCCAAGTTTATTTGAAGCACCATTATATGTTTGTTCAAATGGTGCACCTGAGGTCATAAAAGCCCCCACAATGGGGCTTATCAGTTTCATTTAACAAATCTTAAAAAATCTTCTGCAAAAATACAAGATATAGAGCTATGATATTTTGCATGTAACATCGTCTTATGGTCCTGTAACTAGTTTGTTCTAATGGTGACCCTGAGTTCAAATTTGGACCCGCCCCAGTGTCCTAATCATTCACACAAACTTTAATCAAGCATACTTTTTGAGTTTGCTCCGGACAAAAAGTGTGACGCACGGACGCACACACGGACGGACGGAAAAAGCGGTGACTATATGCTCCCCCATAATAAACAATCTAGTGTTTTTAGTTACAATATATTTTATATCAAAAACTAAGGTAATAGTAAATGTAAATGAAAAAACTGTGATGGGGCCTCAATATAATGTCTCTGTGGTAATCAGTCAGCGAGAAGTAAGCAGTTAAAAAGCATGCTATCCATGATTTTTCAACGACTACATTCAGTTGGGAAATGTGTCTTTAATTAGACATTCCATTTTCGGGGTTTAGCCTGGCTGGTTAATGCCGGTTATATTGTGACTATAGAGGTTTAGAAATGGTATACATATTAAAATGTGCCAGTTGTTGGCGGGATAGCTACTTTAAACTAGTTGACAAATTGAATACCCTCTGAAGAGTTCATATCTACTGAACGAAATCGGTCAAGGAATGTGTTCGCCCTGCTGACTAGCAGATGTTCGCCCTGCTGACTAGAGGTTCTGTAGTTCTGTAGTTCCTTTCAGCCACTTTTCACCAATTTATATGTTTTTCGAGACTGCGGGACCTTTGCTATTTACTCTACACAAAGTGAATCCAACAAATCGGCGGTACGATCATTGAAGCCATAATTAGCAACACCTAGCATTTGTGATACCTTGACCTAGTAGTTGCGATGCCTCGATCATCATCAACAACAGTACCTTAGTCTGACTAGACTACCCTGCTGCAGATATGCTTTCCCCTACAACTAAGGGACGCTATACTTACACCTTAATACATGTATAAGGTTGCAATTTCATTGGTCTTCATATTAACGAGGGGGCGTCCGTGGCCGAGTGGTTAGAGTCTCTGACTTGCAATCATTTGCCCCTCACCGCTGTAGGTTCGATCCCTCAGGGGCCTAGGAATCTTTATGTGAGGAAGCTATCCAGCCGGCTTGAGGAACGTCAGTGGTTCTACCCAGGTGCCCGCCCGTGCACGAAAATTGCCCGGAGGGGCACCTGGGGTCTTCCTCTACCAGTGGAAGCTGGAAAGTCGCCATATGACCGTAGCTGTTGGTGCGACTATAAAATTCAATTCAATTCATATTAACGAGGTTTTGGGCACTGTGTTAAAAATTTCCAAAGTGTTGAGTACATTGGTCTCATACAATTTGTATATATAAGATCGATGGAGTTATATTTGCTACCATTAGAGAGATTAATTGCATTGTTTCACGCATTCTAGTAACTATGTCCTTTTTTGTATCTCTGCTCTTGATTTTCCCATCGTTCTAAAACAAAACTTTACAATGTGAATTACATTACCAGTTTGTGAATTATGTTACCATTATAAACAGCGATGACCCATAAGCCGAATGACCAAACAGCTTTTTTTTAAATTTGGAAGTATTCAAACATATATATACTAATGTATTGTAATGTATTGTAAAAATAATGTTTTAAAAGTTGAACTTTACATATTGATAAAGAACTCGATACAGCAAAGTAAACTTACATGTTTATATCCAAAATGTTATACAATTTCTTTCAGAAAATTCATGCCTCCAATGTTTACAAGTAGCACGATGAAGAGTATTCAATGAGCCAGTGAGAGCATAGTCTCTAGCAATTAGTCCCAAACTAAATATCAGCGATTAAGCTTAAATTGCAGTTATTTAATTTACAGTAACGTAATTTACAAAACGTTATGTTTAGACCAAAATTTCATTGCTGATAGCAATTTTCAAAAAACCCTTTTTTTCCTTCGGATAATGAGTTTATTGTGTGCCTTAAAACTGCATTATGCCACTGCTTTTCTTAGTGTTCAGAATACATATAGGTAATGTAATTCACATTTAGTGTAATTTTTTAAAAGTTTTATCTCGTGAACATTTTGGTGTGCTTACTTTGATGAAAATGCCAAATGCCATATAAATATAAAAATACTAATGCTTAATTGTTTGTATCTTAAATTCACACACCATAGTTGAAAATGGTAACTTAGTTCACATAGTTTTTCTGGACATCAGAATTCTGAACAAAAAATCCCCCAAAAATCCAACTGATTAAGAATAAATGCCAGAATATTGCAACTTCAGTGTGTGTTCTTTGCAAACTTATACACAATGAACTGGTTTTGGATCATTTTCCTTTAGAGTTACGGTCGGAAACATGCACACCTCAATTTTAGACAGGGTTTTTCTCATTATTTTGCAATCATTTGAAGTAAAACTGAGACAAAATTGTGTTGGTTTATGTTTAATTTCTTGTGGATTATTTACAAATAGTCTCCTTGTTATAATAATTGGCCAGTTTTACAGGCGAACTGCTTAGTTGTTGACAAAAATACGTTGGACAAGAAAATGTTTGGAATTGCTAAAGTTAACTCGTTTTGACTGATATATGTAGAGGGTTGTGTTTTATAGTACTTTAGTATTGATATATATAAAGAAGTGTTATAGATTATGAAGAAAATACAACCTCTGCTGAAACTGATTGAAAATCCAACCTGTGCTGAAACTGATTGGTCAAATCCTTATTGATGGATCAAGCACTATAATCAAGTGAGACAGTAATAAAATGCTGGACTGATGAACTGCGTGTCGGTTATTGCCTCAGTTTGTTTGATTTTGTTTATTTAACAATGGAAAGTTTTAGATATATTCCCAAGTTCTATCGATTTGTGAGAGAAATATTAATGTTGCCGAAGTCTCATTTTCTGTGTAACAATACACAAGAACAACAATAAATATTGAAAATTGTCTGGATTTGAGAGAATCATTGCCAAATAAAAAGGCGTCTTTGAAGTCAAATAATTCTGCTCAAGCATAAATAGTGTTTGTAATAAAATTGGCACAACAGCAATATTTTGAATTGGAAATTTTGTCAATCCATTTCCGAAAAAATCGCTTTTTGCCACTGGGAATGGTACCACATATATTAGGGAGAAATAACAATGATTTTTTGTGTTTTTGAGAAATACCTCTTTGATTTGAAACTGACATAAAATTCCAATTCCCGAGGGCCCAGGCCCCATCCCCTTAGAGTTAACTAAGAGCCCTGTTTTCTTTCAGAAATAGAATCTTTAAACAGTAAACACATTCATTTGATCTTGGTATTGTATGTTACTTCTTGACGATCCATTAATTAATATGTTAATACTTGGGCAGTCATTTCCAGCGGCTTGACAATGCCTGCTGCAGCATTTCAGTTTAATTTTTTTTCAGTTTATAGAAGCTTTATTTCTTTGATCTCTGAGTCTGCAAATGTTAACATTTTCGGCGCATCAAGCCTTTTCCTTTGACTAAAATGGCTTGACAAAAATGGTTTGAGCTCCTGTTACTTTATTTTCTGGAACTACTCAGACCAGATTGTTTTTTCCAAAAGTTAGTGGTTGGATATTATAAAGTATTTTCTGTCGGTAGTGTGGCAGATTTGTAACCAGAGGCCCCAGGTTCAGTCCTCCGTGGTGCCACTGAGTTTTGTCGGTGTGTTCATGGGCAAGACACTTTCCCTTAGCCTCGTCTGTCTGATGGGGACATAAACCGAGCGGTCTCAAGTATCGTCTATCCTCCGAGCACGTTAAAGAACCATAGGAATCTATTCGATAATAAGAGTAGGGAACAGTTCCCGGATTCCTATGTTTCCTTCGCCTCTGCCCGTCTCTAGAAATGCCATGGAATACTGTAAACATCCACGGAATTCCACGGAAAAAAATCCAAGGAGTATTCGGAATTATTTTCCGTCCTCCCAATGACTACGGAAAAAGTACCAAAAAAAAAAAAAGAAGGAAAGATTCCATAGAAATGTGCGGAAACCAAAGATTCCGCGGAAATCCATGGAAACTTTTAAGATTCCACGGAAATCCACGGAAACTTTTAAAATTTTGCGGAAATCCATGGAAACTTTGAAAGATTCCGCGGAAATCCATGGAAACTTTTAAGATTCCATGGAAATCCACAGAAACTTTTAAGATTCCGCGAAAATCCATGGAAACTTTGAAGGTTCTGCGGAATTTCCGTAGATTTCCATGGAGTATTTGGAATTAAAACTTCCGTGGAAACAATTATGTTCCATGGAATATTTAGATTTCCACGGATTTTGTTCACCATTTTCCGCGGAAAAATTATTTGCTGCTTAATCTGAAAAATGTTTTCCCTGAAATGAGAAAATGTTAAAGCACCTGGACACACTGCACCATGGCCTAATGTTTTAGTCCAGATAAGCTCAATTACATTGATGAAATAAAAAATTAGATGGCAAGCTACTTTAAAACTTGTAACAAACGTTTCAAAAACACAAACAAACCATCACAAAACAATGATATTAAATCATTATAAACACAATGTCAAGTTTTCCTGGCAACCAGAGTTCCAGAATATATATATATATATATATAGTGACACCTCTACTGTTAATTACTCTGTGACAATCACAGTGTCGATAGAGACATCACCAGCCACTGGTTCACAACGTTTAAAACCCGTAATCCTAAAGTGGGTAGGGTAAAAGAGACAAGCCGGTCTGAATGTAACTTTAAATCAATATACTTATAAAGTATAATGTTGATTTATTAATAATTTTTACGAACTTGCAGTAGGCGATGCCAGAATTACAAATATAATTATTACAAATATAAATGTAACTATTAACATAAAGATGTGGAAATCGACCTTATGTCAAAATGTTGATTCGTACAAAAACAAGAGAAATAATGTGTGTGGTAAACTGTTTACGGTAAGAAAACTAACATTAAAAGTTCAGCCAAATCGTCAAAATCACCTTATAAAACAAATTATCAATAAAATAAGATTGATTACCAAATATACCGTATTTTACCTTGTATAGAAAGCAGTTTTTTTACCACTTTTACGGTTTCCGAAAGAGGGGTGCGTACAATATAAGGAAACAATAAAAAGAACTTTTTTTTTCTTGCAGAAAATCGATGTCTGCAGGGAAGAAAAACCTTGACGACGAACAGACATTGAGACAGAAAATTGTGAATACCATTAATACACAATTTTTTCGCAATTTACTTGCTTCATATAAGCAATATATGGACTTAATTTGATTTATAAATGAATAAAGTGTATTATGATGCTTCTTTCTGTATAAATGTTTGCATGTTTGTTGTAAAACTTCAATAAATTGTGTGAAAAATCGTCCCTTGATTTTGTTGTTTATATCACGTGACGTAATATCACGCGACTTCCAGCTGTTTAGACTGGTACATACTGGGTACATGTAGTATTTTCAGTTCTATATTATTCTAATATTTATAGGATTTTATTTACTATTTTATAAAAAATTAACGAAGTTTTTGCTTTATTTTGAAATACATATATTTTAGACTTTTTTACCCCAGTTTTGACCTCTGAGAAGGGGGTGCATACTATACACGGGTGCGTACTATACAAGGTAAAATATGGTATACAACATTCAATTAATAATAATATTTACTTCCAATGAAAGGGATTGCGCATACTAACAGAGAGGACATTTCTGGTTAAATTATACATGTTGTAAATAGAGACAAAGCATGTAGACTGATATAAATAAATATAGCATTTTAGATAAAAAACAATTGACGATGATATAACATAATGAAGGTAATTAGTTATCTGAATAGCCAAATATTTATAATAACATTCATTTATAAGGCCTAAACAACAAGTAAATTAGTGACAAGTAAATTAGTGAAATTCGGTCAACGTATAGAAATTGAAGTCTCGATAGATTTTAGTTCATAACATTTTTAGCTCTACTGATCAGAGATCAGCAGAGCTTATGCCGTGGTGCGGCGTCCGTCGTCCGTCCGTCCGTCCGTCTGTCCGTCTGTCGGTAAACTTTTATTTGTAGCGACTTCACAGCTGAAACTACTGGATGGATATTCATGAAACTTTACAGATATGTTGCCCATAAAGTCTAGTTGATCCTAGCAAAAATTCATGTTGATGTGAAATCCAAGATGGCCGCCAAAGCTAAAAATAGAGTTTTAAAATACAATTTTGTAGCGACTTCTTCTTGAAAACTATAAGTGATATTGATATGGGACTTTTTCTAAAATGATCAGCATGACATGATGTTGATCCTAATCAAAAATCGTTTTGATTCAATGTTAAACATGAATGCCAGCGGCCATCTTTGTTTACATAGAGTTATATAGTAAAAACTTGTAGCGACTACTTCTCTGAAACTACTTGGCGGATTGTCATGAAACTTTACAGGAATGTTGCTCTTGATGTCTAATTGATCCTAGAAAAATTTCAGGTCGGCCGGAAATTCAAGATGGCCGTCACAGCTAAAAATAGATTTTTAAAAAATTAGTTTGTAGCGACTACTTCTTGAAAACTATAAGTGATATTGATATGGGACTTTTTCTAAAATGATTAGCATTACATGATGTTGATCCTAGTCAAAAATCGTTTTGATTCAACGTTAAACATGGCTGCCAGCGGCCATCTTTGTTTACATAGAGTTATATAGTAAAAACTTGTAGCGACTACTCCTCTGAAACTACTTGGCGGATTGTCATGAAACTTTACAGGAATGTTGCTCTTGATGTCTAATTGATCCTATCAAAATTTCAGGTCGGCCGGAAATTCAAGATGGCCGTCACAGTTAAAAATAGATTTTTAAAAAATAAGTTTGTAGCGACTACTTCTTGAAAACTATAAGTGATATTGATATGGGACTTTTTCTAAAATGATCAGCATGACATGATGTAGATCCTTGTGGAAAATTATTTTGATTCGACGTTAAACATGGCTGCCAGTGGCCATCTTTGGTTACATAGAGTTATATAGTAAAAACTTGTAGCGACTACTCCTCTGAAACTACTTGACGGATGTTCATGAAACTTCACAGGAATGTTGCTCTTGATGTCTAGTTGATCCTAGAAAAATTTCAGGTCGGCCGGAAATTCAAGATGGCCGCCACAGCTAAAAATAGATTTAAAATAAATAAATTTGTAGCGACTACTTCTTCAAAACAATAAGAGATATTGATATGGGACTTTTTCTAAAATGATCAGTATGACATGATGTTGGTCCTTGTCAAAAATCGTTTTGATTTGACCTTAAACATGGCTGCTTTGTTTACATAGAGTTATATAATGAAAACTTGTAGCGACTACTTCTTTGAAACTACCTGACGGATTTTCATGAAACTTCACAGGAATGTTGCTCTTAATGTCTTATTGATCTTAGCAAAATTTCAGGTCGGCCGGAAATTCAAGATGGCCACCACGGTTAAAAATAGATTTTCAAAAAACAAGTCTGTAGCGACTACTTCCTGAAATCAAAATCAATCAGTAGAGCTTCAAGGTCATTGACCTCTTGTTAAAGATAGTAATTGGCAATTATCAGTTGTACATTCATCACAGAAATACTCCTTACTTAAATTAACAGAAATGCTATAATTGAAGAATGAATAAATGCAAGTATGACAATTAAAAAGAAGTTTAGTCAAATGAATTAAAGGGGCATATATGACAATATATTATAATTGTACCCAGCTGGAACGTGAGATTATAATTATAGGTTCTTTCGTTTATTAATTCTGGAGGGCTTCAGCAAAAACTTTATAATTTTGGTGAAGCCCTCCATTTAATTTTTAACCCAGGTGAAAAATTTCCAGGGGTTTCCATGTAAAAAACCCGGGGTATTCGGGGTGGTTTTCCATGCTTTTTCCTTGGTACGCTGGAAAAAATGCGGAAAAAGGAATTCCAAATTTTAATATGCATACCCTGGAAAATTTACCCAGGAAACCATGGAATGCCTAGAAAATTTACCCCGAAAACCATGGAATGCCTGGAAAATTTACCCCGAAAACCATGAAAGAACATCGAAACCCCGGAAAGAGTTCCCTAGGAAAAACCCATAAACCCCGGAATAGTTCAAAAGTGAAGAAAAAAGGAAAATTATGGGAGACTCCCATACCAAACCTTAACATGTTGCACATGAGCTACTCACACAAGATCCAACCTGGTCCATTATTACATGTAAATTAGGTAGAGCTCACGTGAGCGAGATGAGCAATGTCAGCAAGGGTAGCGGTGTGAAAACTACCTACTTTGCATGTTAAAATGCACGTAAGCGACGTGAGCAAGGTTTATTTATTCTTGAGGCATTGTTCATGTAGTCTGTCGTCTGCTTTTTTTTTATAAAGGTGCTTCTACAACCTAAATAAATTCTGATACAATGTAAAAACAGCAGTCCCATGGCCATACAGCGGCATCTCCAAACAATCTATCTTGGTGACCAGTTTGGTAGGGACATTGTTTTTTCCATTCGAGGTACTTTGATCTAAGCACCGCAAAAGCTCATCCCTCCTCATTTGCACCTACATCATTTTTGGCCCCTATGTGGTTCTGTGGGGTGGGGTGGGGGTCCGTTTGGTTCCAGGGCAAAGAATAGGGCCACTGCAGATCCTGTTGGATGGGTAGACAGAGGTGTAGAACTCCCCCAAATTCATTTCATTTGATCCTTTTTTGTTCATGCTCATTAAAGGTCTTCATCATGATCCCTGCATTGTTTCAGGTGCCATCTTGCTCAAGTCGCTAACTAGAGCAGTGGCAGAAAAACAATAAACGTGGCACCAGCGTAAATGGAGTGTCTACAATAGAATTTGCAGCAACTCTGCAGTTCTGCAGGTGAGAATGGAGGATGAGCTTGGCATGTTCATTTCTGTTATGCGCCATATAAACTTTCATGTGTTGGTGCGCCTTAAAACCCCAATTCATTTTTGGCCTCTCCAAGAAACCGAAATCTGAAAATAGATTATCATAAAACATTAAAACACATGTTTTTGTTTTTTTAAGTATGATCTTCTGTCTTAAATAGTTTGTTGTTTTTAATTAAATACTTAATAAAAAGATTTTTCTGAGATTACCAGCTAGACAGAGCGCTTTTATCACATTGTGTGTGACTGCTGCAAGTGTCTACAATGAAAATTAATGATACTATAAGGTGAGAGTTCAGGGCCATTTAGCCATCATGTTTTAGGTGCCCCTTTTAACAGTTAACAACAAATACAGTTTTTGAAGCTGCAGTGTTTTTGTTTGAGCTATATATAAATACTCTTGGGTTAATAGCATATTGATTCTTCTAACAGCAAACATTTTTTTTGTTAACCAATATCAATTTTTTTTACAAAACAGTTATTATACCTTCATACTTTTATCAGGTAGAACGTACAAAGACCCGTGGAGTATTCTCGTCCATGGCTTTATCTTTCTGCCTCTTCATTCTTGTTCAGCTTTTCCAGTCTATAGAAATATAAATGCAACCAAAATATAAAGAAGTGTAGACATTAACTTTTAGAAAGACCGGGTTGAACGTCATCGGCAAAATGACATATATACATAGGGGGGTGTAGAATTGATAAACCAAGTGTACAAATCATTTTCTTGAAAATTCTGATTAAAACATATGGATACATTTCTTTGTTTCAGAAACTAGTATATCATTCAAAATAGTCGATACTTCTTTGTTTTACAAAATATTTACAAATATGTCGTTCAGAATATTGTTGTTTTTTTTTACAGGAAATGGGCCGTCTGCTTTTCAAAGCAACTGAATTCGCTGTTCTATAACCTCTAGATGTTATGTTTAGAAACCAGTTTGCACAAATTGTTTAAATCATAACATTATAGGGGTGGGGGAATAGGGTGTGTGTGTTTGTGGAGGGAAGGAAAGACCCGGATGAACGTCATCGGCAAAATAGCATTGTGTAGAATTGTTAAACCAAGTGTACAAATCATTTTCTTGAAAATTCTGATTAAAACATATGGATACATTTCTTTGTTTCAGAAACTAGTAAATCATTCAGAATAGTCGATTCTTCTTTGTTTTGCAAAATATGTCGTTCAGAATTTTTTTTTTTTTTTTTTTTTGACAGGAAATGAAATGGGCCGGAGACCGCTGTCTGCTTTTCAAAGCAACTGAATTCGTTTCATAAATTGTTTAAATCATAACATTAAGCATGTAATTAATTGTAATCAGCTGTTTTCTAACGCTTACATGTCTGCATAGATGATCGCCGTACATTCGCGAAAACTGATGACATTGTTTTCAGCATACGAATTTCTCCATTTAAAAAGGGACTAATGAGTTCCTGTTTTGTGAAAGGATATATATATTTACTTATTACATTGTTCATACGCATGACATATGTTACGTGTACACTCGAAAATACTTACGATGTTGTTAATGTTTAACTTCTGCTGTTTGCAAAGGCGCGAGTCGAAACCGCGGTTTCTAAACTGTGACGTCACGTAATTTTGGGTGATAACTATTTCCCGGTCAATTTCCCGGTTAAAACGCGGTTGAAAAGAGATGGAAAGTTTGATATGTGTGTTGATGTTTCTGATGTTTTAATGATCTATATGCCTTATTACGTCTTCCCCACATATTGTTTTTAGCTTGGATGTCTGTCTGTCGTCCGTCTGTCTGTCTGTCTGTCCGTCACAAGTCGTGTCCACTTCATATATCTTGAACTGCTTGAGGGATTTTGAAATAACTTGGCACAAATATTCACCATATCGAGAAGTCGTGCAGAGCGCAACTTCCAGCCACGTCCATTCAAGGTCACACTTAGAGGCCGATGGTCATATGCACTATATTTCGTGTCCTCTCTTGAACCTCTTATTTTCAAGCTTTTCAATTGCTTATTTTTCAGTTTTTTTCTTTTCCAATTTACTTCATACAGGTACACCGTACTCTGAATTAAACATTGGTTAGCATTACCCATTCATTTTAATGCTTACTGTTTTCCATCCTGTTCCTGCCCCTAGGTAGGGTCAGATATCAGAAGGACTTGCTTTTTGCAAAGTTCAAGTGAACCAGTATTTTTTCAAATTAAGAAAACAACAACAGCATCCTAGACCTAGATCTGACTAAAGCTCCATGGGATTTGAAGCCATGATTATTAAATAAGCTATGTAGTCTTCTTACGAGAAAACGTTGCAATCGGCTGCGATTTCAATTATTGTTTATCTTTCGCTCATAAATAATAATATCAAAATTTATTTTATTAAATACAGTCATTGTCCTATTTTTCCCTGAGATTTTATTGATGTGGTGGCTTAAAAGGACAATGTGGGCTGGCTCATGAATGTAGTAAGAGGTAACAAAAATTTTCTCTGTTAACCAGGAGTCAACCTAAAACATTTAGTGTGTGTAATGTATACATGTACATATATATAAAAAATGTACAAGTTCACAAATAGTTTCGTCTGAAATTTTCTAAGTCCACAATTTCCATCTATTTCCATCCCCAAAAAGGACGAAGTTATTTTCCATCCTTTTTTCCATCCCAAAATTTGTTCAACTTTCCGTGGAAATATTCTGCTTTTCCATCGAATTCCGTGGAAATGTTTTAGGTGTTGGTTATATTCCGCGGAAAAAATGGATGGAAAATATTGGGTTGAAAACAATTCCGTGGAAATTAACAGAATTCCGCGGCATTTTACTGTTTTCCATGCCAATTTCTATGCAAATCCGTGGAATTCCGTGGAAAATATCTAATGAGGATGGCATTTCTAGAGACGGGTTAACGGCTCATCAACACAGTATAGGTTATTTAGAGCCTTCCCAGATTATCTGGGACGGCTCTAAATAACCTATACTGTGTTGATGAGCCGTTAAACATCATATAGTTAAGTGATATTAACTGTCAATTACATAAGTTCTTAAAGCTGTACAGTCCCTATTTTAACTGGTAATGACTCATGAATATGAATGAGTCACGTGTGAAGTAGTTTCAAATCGACGAACACCCCAAAAGTCGGTATATAAGGAGAAATCGATACGTAAAATTTCACATTTTTATTTAGCCTCCGTACAGGTAACATCGATAAATAAACGGCTGCAGAATATACGTGATAAATAAATAGTTGCCCGGAACGGAATTTGAACCACAGCCTTGCACTTGTAAGATTTGGAAGATGTACGCTGAACCTCTAGACCACTGCTATTTATTGATATTTTGTAGCATTTTTAACACTAAATAGGCATTACGTAATAACAAGAGCGCGCACACAAACTCATCAAGCGCTAAATAACAAGTCGAGATATGGTTGATTTGAGGCAAAGTATTAGTTTGATATTGATAAGATACAGTATTACACCAGGCAATGTTAATTTACACGTGAGACAATATGGACTGCATACTTTAGTTGCGTTCAAATATGTTAAGTTATTTTGCCTGACAATATATGGTAGTTGGTATACTATTTTCTCAAGTAGCGTTGTGGTTCAGTGGGTAGAGCACAGGACTTGAAATCAGAAGGTCGTGTGTTCGAGCCCCGAACGAGGCTAACTTCTTTTTTCTGTAAAAAATACTGTTACCTGTGTATAGGTACGATGTGCACTGGTCGATGTATATACAGTAAATGATTTCTTGCGCTATATTTGCTCGCTTATATACCTGATTTCGACATGAGCTGATGAACATGAAGTTACAAATAAAGACACGCCCACAAAGAAGAAATCGATTGATATAGGGACTCTGTAGCTTTAAGGACACTCGAGTATGTCAACATCTTTTTAGGTCTATTCCCCAATACTTCGTGCTGCTTTATGTAAACAGTGGAGTATATTGCGTAAGTTCTTAAGGTTAGTCATGCTATGTTTAGAGATTAAAGGTATATTGCCTAATACGTTAGGTTAGTTTATGTAAACACTTGAGATTTAAGGTTAGATTAAAGGTATATTAGGTTAGTTACATAATTTGTTTAGATATCGCAGTATATATAGAGCTACTAGATGGAACATGTGGATCATAGAGAACATTAGGAGAGAAAACTTAAACATTTTGGTCTCTTATGTGTTAGTTTAGGCCATTGGACATACTATTTTATCTTTCAAATCATGCACTTCTTAAAACTTGAAATTGCATTCTTAATAAATTTTAATTCAGTAGTTTGATATGAAAATGAATATGTGTAACGAAAAGACTGTGTAATAAAAGTGTATAGAACTTTGCATTTATACTTTCTTACAAGACCTTCTTATACATCTAAGCGGGGACTTGACAATTGGTGACAGCGCGGTAGGATTTGAACTTATACACCGCTTTCTCAGGAGGATTAGTACAGTAACGGGATTTTGGATGCACACATTCATATATTTTATAAGAGTTGGATATTAAAACTTCATCAACTTCATGAAAGGAGTTGTGTTGGTCTAATCTGTTGTATAAACTGTGCCGAGTATTTAGTTAATGAATTAAAGACGCATAACATATCGTTCTATTGATGAAGGAATTATGCAAGAGTGTAAAATGGGTGCGATTTTGGGACTTGAATGTATCAACATTTTTAGCTCGACTGATCAGAGATCAGCAGAGCTTATGTCGTGGTGCGGCGTCCGTCTATCCGTCCATCTGTCTGTCCGTGAACTTTTCTTTGTAGCGACTACTGCTCTGAAACTACTAGATGGATATTCATGAAACTTTACAGAAATGTTGCCCATGAAGTCTAATTGATCCTAGCAAAAATTCATGTTGATGTGAAATCCAAGATGGCCACCAAAGATAAAAATAGATTTTTAAAATACAAGTTTGTAGCGACTACTTCTTGAAAACTATGTGATATTGATATGGGACTTTTTTAGCTCTACTGATCAGAGATCAGCAGAGCTCATGCCGTGGTGCGGCGTCCGTCGTCCGTCTGTCCGTCTGTCTGTCCGTAAACTTTTATTTGTAGCGACAACTCCTCTGAAACTACTGGATGGATATTCATGAAACTTTACAGAAATGTTGCCCATAAAGTCTAGTTGATCCTAGCAAAAATTCATGTTGATGTGAAATCCAAGATGGCCACCAAAGCTAAAAATAGAGTTTTAAAATACACGTTTGTAGCGACTACTTCTTGAAAACTATAAGTGATATTGATATGGGACTTTTTCTAAAATGATCAGCATGACATGATGTTGATCCTTGTCAAAAATCGTTTTGATTCAACAGTAAACATGGCTGCCAGTGGCCATCTTTGTTTACATAGAGTTATATAGTAAAAACTTGTAGCGACTACTTCTCTGAAACTACTTGACGGATTGTCATGAAACTTTACAGGAATGTTGCTCTTGATGTCTAATTGATCCTAGCAAAAGTTCAGATCTGCCAGAAATTCAAGATGGCCGTCACAGCTAAAAATAGATTTTTAAAAAATAAGTTTGTAGCGACTACTTCTTGAAAACTATAAGTGATATTGATATGGGACTTTTTCTAAAATGATCAGCATGACATGATGTTGATCCTTGTGGAAAATTAATTTGATTCGACGTTAAACATGGCTGCCAGTGGCCATCTTTGGTTACATTGGGTTATATAGTAAAAACTTGTAGCGACTACTCCTCTGAAATTACTTGACGGATGTTCGTACAACTTCACAGGAATGTTGCTCTTGATGTCTAGTTGATCCTAGAAAAATTTCAGGTCGGCCGGAAATTCAAGATGGCCGCCACAGCTAAAAATAGATTTAAAATAAATAAGTTTGTAGCGACTTCTTCTTCAAAACTATAAAAGATATTGATATGGGACTTTTTCTAAAATGATCAGTATGACATGATGTTGGTCCTTGTCGAAAATCGTTTTGATTTGACGTTAAACATGGCTACCAGCGGCCATCTTTGTTTACATAGTGTTATATAATGAAAACTTCTGAAACAACTTGACGGATTTTCATGAATCTTCACAGGAATGTTGCTCTTAATGTCTAATTGATCCTAGCAAAATTTCAGGTCGGCCGGAAATTCAAGATGGCCACCATGGTTAAAAATAGATTTTCAAAAAACAAGTCTGTAGCGACTACTTCCTGAAATCAAAATTAATCAGTAGAGCTTCAAGGTCATTGACCTCTTGTTAAAAAACAAGTTTGTAGCAACTACTTCTTGAAAACTCTAAGTGATATTATATGGGACTTTTTCTAAAATGATCAGTATGGAATGATGTTGATCCTTGTTGAAAAAACTATTTTGATGCGACGTTAAACATGGCCATCTTCGTTTACATAGAGTTATATAATGAAAACTTGTAGCGACTACTCCTCTGAAACTACTTGACAGACTTTTATGAAATTTCACAGAAATGTTGCTCTTGATGTCTAATTGATCCTAGCAAAATTTCAGGTTGGATGGAAATTTAAGATGGCCACCACGGCTAAAAATAAATTTTCAAAAAACAAGTTTGTAGCGACTACTTCTTGAAAACTATAAGTGATATTGATATGCGTCTTTTCCTAAAATGATCAGCATGACATGATGTTGATCCTTGTCGAAAATTATTTTGATGCGCCATTAAACATGGCCGCCAGTGGCCATCTTTGTTTACATAGAGTTATATAATGAAAATTTGTAGCGACTACTCCTCTGAAACTACTTGACGGATTTTCATGAAACTTCACACGAATGATGCTCTTGATGTCGAATTGATCCTAGCAAAACTTCAGGTCAGCCAGAAATACAAGATGGCTACCACAGCTAAAAATAGATTTTCAAAAAACAAGTTTGTAGCGACTACTTTTTGAAAACTATAAGTGATATTGATATGGGACTTTTTCTAAAATGATCAGCATGACATGATGTTGGTCCTTGATGAAAATTATTTTGATTTGACTTTAAACATGGCTGTCAGCGGCCATCTTTGTTTACATAGTGTTATCTAGTAAAAATTTGTAGCAACTACTCCTCTGTAACTACTGGATGGATTTTCATGAAACTTCACAGGAATGTTACTCTTGATGTCTAGTTGATCCTAGAAAAAATTCGGCTGGCCGGAAATTCAAGATGGCCATCACGGCTAAAAATAGATTTAAATAAATAAATTTGTAGCGATTACAGTACAGCTCACGCAAAACCCACACTTTACTCTTTCACGCCGAGTGAGGAATTCAGAAATCGCGTAATTTCGCGGAGTTTGGACGATAAAACTACGCCGAGTAGAAATCAGCTACGTGACGAATGACTAGCGTAACTTCGCCGAGATACTCCGCGTAGACAAACTCGGCATTCGCCGAGTCGTCAATTGTACAGGTAAATGACCTTTTTAGCGGCCTTGAACGAACGACTAGGGTAACTTCGCGGCGATACACCGCGTAGACGAACTCGGCATTCGCCGAGTCGTCAATTATTCAGGTAAATGACCTTTTCATCGGACTTGAATGTTTATTTCTGAAACAATGATGAATGGCATTCCTACAGGTAATGTACATCTGCATGGATCTACGTGTTTTATTTTTATGTTTGTTGTAAATGTACACTGTGCGTGAAAGTAATAAAGTTATCTTATAGTTGACGTTTGTACTGCTGTACTCTCAAATGCAATTAAACACAACTGTCATGAGGACGAAATAAATATTTAGTTTTAATCTGTAACGGCAACCAATGCTAGCTTCCAAACACAAAACTTAAATACACACTCTATTTCTTAGCACACGTTGTCTTACACGTTGTCAAGCACGTTGCCATGGTCAGGACTCTGAATCAGGCGTTTTCATGTGTATTGAGCAGAGTTACGATATTGTAAACATGTACTCTACATGTACATGTCGCAGTAACCAGGTTAGATCACGCTTCCATTACACTAGTATAGATAATTAGGGACGTATCGTGGTATCGTGGTATTCTCTTGGATAAATAAAATATGTTCTGTAATATGTATACTGAGTAAAGTACAGTATATACATGTATGTAAATACATATTTCGTTTGCGTGCCTGATTGCCTTAGATGTTTTGTGGTATGAACCTACGTAAGTGGATTTTAAGACCAACTTTATAAAAAATATTTGCTGATTTTGTCAAATATGAGGTTTGATCAACAAAAAAAGTTGATACTGGCCTTATAATTCCTTAATTACAAGTTATTTGGAAAAAAAACATATTATGTCCATTGACAATTTCCTTGACATATAAAAATGTTCAAAAGTATGGTGTTTTTTTTTTATGAACCACCTGCCGCAAGCCGTCGCACCAATAATAATACATAATGAAATACTTAACACTGGCACTGCAGTAGGCTATCTATTTATAAAAATGATGTAAAATTATCCTTTAACCTAGTAACCAGGGCATCCATTATTGTTAACAAAGGTTTGGTCGTAGAAACACTTAAAAAAAGTATAAAAGTCGAACAGGAAAAGCAGCTTCCCCACTAAAACACGCAAAACGACAAACATGAATGGAAATGTTAATATGGAATATGACGTCAAAAACACACAAAAAAAGGTTGACAATAGGGCTGTCGTCTTCAAACGGTCAGTGGCAAAAAAGACTGGGGTTTAAACCAGGTTCTAGGGTGCACCAAACCTCACAAACCCTACTGTCATCCCAAACTCGAATTTCATATGGTGTAGTCTAGTCGATATATCGCAACATCTACATCATTCTTGGTTTGTGATCACTCAGTCAGATATTAACATCTGCTAACAAACACTAAACTATTGTGAATTAATAAGAAAAACACTAAACTATTGTGAATTATTGAGTCCTCATGTTTTAATATACAAGCATGTTTTTTTATTTGTGATATTGTGAATACTGTTACTAGTAACAATGACATTTAGAGCTACTAAACAAGGAAGATATTTGCTTCCTGGTTCAGTACGACGTCCACAAGAAGCACCAAATCCGCACGAGCGGCTTTTTCAGAACGTCGGAAAAGGTAGGACAGTTTGTACACATTTGTATGATTACACAAAAGTAATTAAATTGGTCTAAAGACATCGCCCTTGCGATTTCCTCTATTCACGAATTAAATCGTAGTTGTAGTGGGAGGGTAATTATTTTTTTTACAATTGTGTCTACCTGCATCTATTGTGTTTTTTTCTTATCGATGTTAATAATGATCTTACACGAGTGCCTGATTAATATTGATTTATCAAACGAGTTGGATACTGCGTCCATTAAGTTATACCAAGCAGCATTTTACGCGATTTACATATTCCAAAAGTAATTAAAATTAAATCGTAGTTTAGTCGGAGGGGGACTTTTTTTTTTTAATAGTGTCTACCTGCATCTATTGGATCTTATCGATGTTTAATAATGATCTTACACGAATATTGAATTTATCAAACGAGTTGGATAAAATTATATGATGTGAGGCTATGCGAGAATTTTATCCAAATTGTTCAATAAATTCAATATATAGTGAAAGGGATCTCGTTGATTTCCGTAATCCATGATTTTTTTTTACAATTGTGACTACCTGCATCTATTGTTTTGTTTCCTTATCAATGTTTAATATATAATGATCTTACACGAGTGCCTGATTAATATTGAATTTATCAAACGAGTTGGATACTGCGTCCATTAAGTTATACCAAGCAACATCTTACGCGATTTACATATTCCAAAAGTAATTGAATAGGTCTAAAGACATCGCCCTGGCGAATTCCCTTATTCACAAATTTAACAAAAGTAAAACTGAAATAAGCCTGAATATTTTTACATGTAACTTGCAGTTGAATATGTCTATACACTTTTATCTAGACTGTGCTATACTTGAATATTAAATATAAAACGTGTGTATTGATCTATGCCATACTCATAGCGGGCACGCGGGTATACAATAGGAAATGAAATTAATCTGATTGCACTTGCTTTTCTTTATCTCCGGTACTATTCTGCACATAATCAACAGATACATGTACATGACATGATGTACGAACTTGTGCACCGATATAAATCTATTTGCTGATCAAACTTTTACCTGAAAAGAAAGTTGTAATATGTTTAGAGAGCAATATATTGCACTGAATTGCCAATTCCGATTGGTAGACCTCTACTTGTTTTTATCAATGTAATCTTGCTTCATAATTTGATTAATACTCCTCGTCACAATCAAGCATTTGTTGTGTGCGCGTGCCTATATTCTATTCGATTCTAAAAAAAAATGGCCGACGCCGAAGGAAAATTACAGTTAATTAAATTTTACGCCGAGATACGCAGCATCCTTCACGCCGAGTTACGCGGAGTTCACAGGTGTGCACTTTTGCTTAATTGGATTCTACGCGGAGTAACTCGGAGTGGCTATCACTCGGCAATAGCGTACTTTCGCCGCGTGAATTCGCCGAGTACAAACACTGACTCCGCATAGATACGCGCGAAACTCGATACGACCAAACTCGGCGAATCGAGTGAAGTTTGTGTTTCGCGTGAGCTGTACTGTACTTCTTGAAAACTGTAAGTGATATTTTCTAAAATGATCAGCATGACATGATGTTGATCCTTGTTTAAATTTATTTCGATGCGACTTTAAACATGGCCGCTAGCGGCCATCTTTTTTTACATAGATTTATATAGTAAATACTTGTAGCGACTACTCCTCTGAAACTACCTGACAAATTTTTATGAAGCCACAGGAATGTCGCTCTTGATGTCTAATTGATCCCAGATTTTTTTTTAGGTCGGCCGGAAATTCAAGATGAGTTTGTAGCGATTACTTCATGAAAACTGTAAGTGATATTGATATGGGACTTTTTCTGAAATGATCAGCATGACAAGATGTTGGTCCTTGTCGAAAATTATTTTGATTCGACTTTAAACATGGCTGCCAGTGTCCATCTTTGTTTACCTAGAGTTATATAGTAAAAACTTCAACTTGTAGCGACTACTCCTCTGAAACTTACAGTAGAACCTCGATAGCTCGAAGTCAGCGGGACCATATGGATATGTTCGAGCTATCGGTGGCTTCGAGGCATCGAGGGAATGATAAAAAACAAAATATCTATCCGAATTTGTGTACCGCCCGAAATACGTGTGTATGTTAATGCATCTTTGTTTAAACCTCATAACGGATATATGACATGTTATTGTTACACTGAAAGTACAAGAAAAACTGCAATAATGTGTTTTTTTATCATTTATTTAAAGAAATATCACACAAATACATTTTAACATACGTGCCGGAAGTCCGAATAATGAGAAACAAGGCAAGACTGGTTTCGGTACATAGAATTGAATAGAATAGACAATTGCATAGCACATTATTCACTGTTGATATATCTTACTACACGTACGTTTTTGTTTGTACCGTTGTTTTATTTAAAAAAGTTCACTATACATAGAATGTATCTGTCTATTATCGCTTTTCGATCATAAATGTTCGCACCTTTAACAATCAACTTTTAACCTGTTTTCGCACTATGATTGAACTTGCTACAAACAACCGCGTCGATTACAATTAATATGGCTGATGTCGCGTCGCAACGGGTCATCACCTTTGATTAAGCGAGGTTTAAATTCACACACAAATGGATCTTCGAACCATAAAAAGTATTCGAGCGAGCCAGGGTATTCGAGAAATAATATTCGAATAATCGAGGATAAATTACATTGAATTATATATAGGAGTTGTGTCGGGACCGGAAAATGTGTTCGAATTACCTATGGTATTCGAATCACCGGTGTTCGAGCTATCGAAGTTCGACTGTACTTGACAGATTTTTATGAAACTTCACAGGAATGCTGACCTAGCTATCAAAATCTATCAGAAGAGCTTCAAGGTCATTGACCTTGTTTATAATTGGTTTAATCATTTTAATGGTATTGTACTACATGACTATAAAATACATAAATGGAGATAAATCGTGAGAAATAGATCGGACTAAAATGTAAAATGGTTAGAAAATAACGAACAAGGATACCATGAATACAATAAATGTACAATGGACTTAATTAATATGTTGTTTCTGTTCATCAATAATTAGATCAAAGGAGTTTTTGCATCTTGGCTTATATGGCAAAACGGGGTACCTTGGGGTCTTCATTTTAATCTACTTAATCTGCCTTCAATGGCCTCAACCTTTGAATTTATCGAAATATATTTGATTTGAAATTCATAATGTATGATGTGTATATTTTTACCATGTTTAAGTATGTGTTTAAGACATAGAAATATCCATTAATACGAACGCAGCTATACGGAGCAATGGAGTGTAAGAATAAATTCAATACACACTGGTGTATTGTTTGTCAGTGTTTTAAAAATACCTGTTTATTTTATTTTATTCAGACTTTAATCACCAAATGACAACTTCAATTTCTACCATTAAACAAATCGGCATAACATGGCAAGTTTCTGGCATGTTTTCTCGGATTTGTCTGGACTGTAGCTTTAAATAAATAATTTAACGGCATTTCTTGTACATTCACAACGAATAGTATAAAAAAAAGGTAGTATACCTAATGTATTAGATGCGAATGAGATTAATTATAAACCATTACCACTCAGGACTGTGAAACAGTTTGCGGTGCGCATTTAATTTTTTACAATTTAAACTGTGAACGCCAATGATAGTTTATATTTATTAAACGCTGCTGCTCACAAAATTAAGTAGGCTTCCCTTTTTTCACTACATGTATATCATGTTTTAATTCAGTTTGTAATATAAATACCGAGACAATTATTGATCTTTTAGTAGACTTGATTGCAAATGGTCCAATAAGATCCAACCACAAATTATTTGTACGATAAAACTATAATAAGCTCCGCCCACGGCTAATCTGTATTTTCTTAAACTAAATAAGTTCGCGTAATGTAATGATTTTGAATTCGATGTTGCCTCTATGTTATTCTGTGAAGAGAGGTGGACTTGCGTTTGTTTGACGTACCTTAATGTAAGACCTGTTCGGTTATCATATTAACCAAATACTGATATGTCAAAAGACTGCGATTTAAATAATGGCCACAATAGAAATAACAGAGGAATGTCTGATGACTTATGTTAAAATTAAGTGTTAAAATGTAAAGTGCCTTTATATTGATTAGAACTGTGATTTATATAAGAGGATGTATTCAGATGACCAAATAGGGATAAAGTAGCTGCAGAGAGCCCTTTTATTTGTAATATACGGTTATTATGGCTGCAGTTCAGAGCTTAGTTGATGGAGTGTTGTATAAGATATGGCACCCGAAATTGAAGGGTCAAACATTTTATCAATTAGTCTCTAAGGTATTTCTGAAAGAGGAAATGGAATTATGGTGGAAAGATATAATCAAACATTACTAAACATGATCCCATCATATGTCAGTAAGAATCCGAGTGATTGGGATGTTAATTTACCATTGCTAACAGCAGCGTATCGTTCTTGTGTACATGACAGCACAAAATTTACCCCAAACATGGTTATGTTAGGAAGAAAAGTTAATAAACCTAAAAAATCTTCAATTTGGAATTCCTTCAGAGTCTCAAAGTTAGGTTCAGCAAGTTTCTACGGTGGATTATGTTGTTTCTTTAAATGAAAAGTTATCAGAAAAATCTTTCTGGATCAATGTTGAGATAAAATGGGATTATGATGCAAGGATAGTTACAAAGATGGTGATCTTGTTTAACACGGAAAGTTGGCTTTAACCCTAAACTTAGGCAAGATCCTTGATTAAAGCCCTATTTAAGAGAAACATTACCTGATTGGATTTTAACGGTGCAAATGGACCTGATGGAGAAGACGGAGAGAAGTGCAAATAGTTCAGTAAATCAAAAGGGAAAACAAGTTGATTCAAAACCAATTCCAGAACCTCAAGAGAAACATTTTCGTCCAAGAAGAATCATTAATCCTCCTGATAGGCTAAAGTATGAATGATTGATTGAATTGGATTTTATAGTCGCACCAACAGCTAAGGTCATATGGCGAATTTCCAGCTTCCATTGGTGGAGGAAGACCCCAGGTGCCCCTCCGGGCAATTTTCGTGCACGGGCGGGCACCTGGGTAGAACCACCGACGTTCCGCAAGCCAGCTGGATAGCTTCCTCACATAAAGATTCCTAGGCCCCTGAGGGATCGAACCTACAGCGGTGAGGGGCAAGTGATTTCAAGTCAGAGACGTTAACCACTCGGCCACGGACGCCCCCTAAAGTATGAATGAAAACAAAAGCAAGAGAGGCTGGGCAACATATGAACAATGATTATGCAAAAGACCATAAAAGAGACCTGAAAAGCTTACATTGTGAATACACAGGGTGTCATTTAGTCAAGGCTCATCAGCTTTACCCATATGTCCACATCATTTTGACTTTAATAGTACACTATTGTAAGCAAAAGACCATAAAAGAGACCTGAAAAGCTTACATTGTGAATACACAGGGTGTCATTTAGTCGAGGCTCATCAGCTTTACCCATATGTCCACATCATTTTGACTTTAATAGTACACTATCGTAAGATCCACATAGATTAAAGGAATGGAATAAACAGTGATACTTATATTTTAAGATACATGAGATGGATAATGCTGCTGAAACAGTGTGGAAATTGTAACAAACATTTTAAGTCTAAACAGAAGCTAAGGAGACATTAACTTACTTATTTACCATATTATTTTGGAAGTTTTACATGTGTCACTTGTGGTGTTAGATTTGAAACTGAACTTAAACTGATAAAACATATTTTAACAAAGAAACACAAACAAAACTCTCCCAAAAATCTCCCAAGTGTGTTCAAATACTTCAAGATAGACAAACTTATTTCTTCGAACCAGAAAACACTTATTTTGGAATGAACAGATTTTCACGAATATCTTATACGTCTATGTAAGACAATCCGTTTAAACAGTGAGGAAATAATCCTTTGAATATATTGGTAGATGGAAATGAACATTTTGGACAAAATCAAGATGAACCTGACTTTTCGGCTCCATCTCCCCCGGATTTCATGAATATACCGAAAATCACTAAAAAAAAGGAAACTTCCAGCAACGGATCAGCATGAGTACTGCAATTGCTCAAAATTATTTGCAGTACAAGTTTCGCAATTTGAAAAGTCAGTCAACATGAGTGAAACTTTAATCCAGCAACAAAATGAACATTTCCAAATTACATTACAACAAAAAAAAAATGCAGAACTTTTGAATGCAATGTCGCAGACTGTGACTTATCAAAAGAAGTTATACCAGAGATATATGGCAAGTCAGCCATCTGTATCTCCAAACAAAGGAACTATGTTGATCCGGCAAACCATATGGTGGAACTACTGTCGGACAGATAATGCAACTTTGAGGTGTTTGGGACAAAATTGTGGTGCTGCGATTAATGTAACCTGTCGTTTGGCATAATGTCGCAAACAGTGTTTTAAGCCGCCGCACGTTAAGAAGAAGATTACAGATGCTGCGAGTATTGTAAGCTGTCATATGGTCTGATGCAGATAATGTTGTAAGCCGTCTGTGAGAACAATATTGATTACCTGTGGCAGGGACAAAACAGATATATTTTGGAATTAGCAGACATTTTTCAATGTAAAAAAATGAATATTTTGGATTGATGTAACATTTCACATGACATACTATCATAATTTCTCTTTTATTCGAGAAGTGCAGTGGACTTTAAATTTCTATAGGAATGACTGTGTGATGACATTATGAAGTTTAATACAGTTAGGCCAAATTTAAAATGTTTTTTGATTCCCTCCTGCGACCCTTGTCAAATTGGTATGGGTAGGTAGGTAGGTAAGGCCGACCATAAAAAATGGTTGGTTTGCTGTTTCCCTACCTACCCACCAACAAGGGCCCTACCCAAAACTTTTTATAGCAATTCTTTAATTTTTTTATTTTTTTTACTGTTTTTAGTATATTTTTCTTTAATTTCTTATGTTTTTTTTACTGTTTATGGCAAAAAAAAAAATTCACCTACCTACCTACCCACTTATAAAATCCTGGGTCGGGAAACAGCAAACAAATATAAGGATTAAGGATGGCTTAGGGAGGGAGGTAAAAATTAATTTTTAATTATTTCAAAGCAGTTTTTTTTTCTTTTCTCACAGGTTTTAGATATCTGCCTTAATAGTATCTATCATTCATAAACAGTTGTTAAAATGACAATTCAAACAGGCAAACATATTTATTCCTGTAAGTATAATGTTCACATGGTGTAATTAGGTTTTTCCACTACCATCTGGCAGTGTTCTCTCTCTAGCATGTTTTTGTATTTTACCCTGCTTAAAATCTTTAGACCATGACATGGAAAATATCAAAACAAATATAGACTTTTGTCAAATCACTAAATATTGAGCTTCAGTATAGTCAATTAAAGGGAATGTAGCACCACAGCCAAACCATCTTTATTATTGAGAGTTCTGAAATACTTGAATAAGGGTGAAAGAATTATCAAAATCGGATGATAAACAAAGAAGATATGATCATTTGAAGTTTCTGTTAAAACGGTTATGGAAGCGGCCATTTTGAGAACTATGACATCACGGTTCTAAATGACCATATATGGAATATTTATAAATATGAAAATTTACTGATTTATAGGGAAAAAATGACAGCAACTGTATGAAAAATATGCAATACCTAATGGCAATAATGATTTATATCACCAGTAAAAAAAAATCATACATTTGCAGTGATTTTCTTCGTTTTAAATGATATTTATCAATATTCCATATGTGCTAATATGGAACTATGACGTCATAGTTCTAAAAATGGCGGCTCCCATATTTGTTTTAGAACAACCTTTAAATGGTCATATCTTTTTTGTTTATCATCCGATTTTGATAATTTTTTCACCTTTTTCCAAGTTTTTCAGAACTCTCAGTAATAGAGTTTGTTTGGCTGTGGCGCTACATTCCCTTTAAGTTATTTTTAGTATGCAGTGAAACATACAAACTAAAAATATAAAATAACTTGACATGTTTATTTTTAGTCTAAGAAATTGTCCGACTCATATATACCTGCAGGCATCAACTTATAAAAACTCTTCTTGTAAAAGTTCTGGAGAGAACATTGATTCCATGTACATTGAAGTCTTTCTCAATTCAAAAAGTTATACATTAAAAACTGTCTTGTCAGCTATTGGTAATATTCATTTAATTGGGTTCCTTTTGGGGATTTTCCTATTTTACCGCCCACACACAAAGTACAACTTTTATTTTTTGAAAGATGTGTGTGTGGGGTGGGGTGGGGGTGTGTTTATTCGGGGGTATATATTTGTATAAGCTAAACACAAACGTAGGACAGTTTCCTGAAGGTAAACTGCGTCAATTTATTTCTTTTTAAAAGTTTTGTCCGTCCGAAATAATGTACCTATCCGAATTACTGTGACACCGCACTTTTCGGCAGAAAAATATTTGATCGAAATATCATCAATTATGAAAAGTTATAAGCTTTCTTTTAATTTTGCCAAGAGATCATGCTTAAAATGCATCTATATATCACGTAACATGCATTCCTTAATCAATGCAAATCTGCAAACGATCGACCGTTACCGAATGCACTGATTAAAACAAGTGCCGATTTCGGCAAACTTACTTCTTGATTTAGAATAAAACAAGCCAATGCAATTAACCACCTGGTGATTGGTGTATTTTGCTTTAATTGTCGGCATTGCTATAATCTTCAATAAATAATGTCCCTACTTTCCAATGTCCAGTGTTTTCAAATCAATGTGATAACAATTGATGACCCGCGATTATTTATGTACGATTGTTTACTTGGCCATCTTTCAGTCTCGTCGCATGCCGCGAGACGCAATTTCATAGTTGGTTGCATAATCATAACCACGCCTTGATCGTTTTGACAGGCTATGACTGTGAATGTTTGACACATGCCAGACACACTCTGTATATTACAAATTATTGATTAAGCAACTTCCGTGTGATTGGGAGATCAAAGCCAAATCCGGGAGAAATTGATTCGTCCCCAAAAGCTTGTTTTGTCCCAAAATTTGTCATACCAAATAAAAAAAATATTACTACAGTTTCCGCAATAAAATTGTTTCGGTCGCGGCCATTTTTACGGGTTGCTCGTGGGAGGGGAAACATTTAATATTTTATTTTAGGCCTTAGTTACTTTAAATACTTATCTAATAAGTATTTTCTACTATGTATTATCAGCTAGTGATTCGTATTATTTAGACAAGTTACAGTTAAAACAGTCTGTTTAATCATCTTAGAATTATTTTATTATCAGAATTTGGGTTTCTGGGTTTCAAGAACCTCATTACTCAATGTCCAGTAAAATCTCAGTGTGTTCTGAGAATATAATGAGCTTTAAATTAACTGGTTTCATTGGTCACCAATTTTTATCACTGAACCAATCAGCATTCAGAATGCTTCATTAATATTTTCATGTGGTTGCTTCTATCATGACATCACTTTCTGGAATTATGACATCACACTCTGGTATTATGACATCACATCCTGGTATTATGACATCACATCATGCTATTATGATGCGACTCAGTGTGTTCTCAGAACTGAATGAGCCTTTCATTTGCTGTGAGAAACAGATTAAGACTGTTTGTATTGTGTAATGAGTTTCCTGAAACAAAGAATCAGGACATTCTATAGACTGTGTGATTAATGGTGCACATATTGACTTCAGGATGAATGGGAGTTTAATTCAGTGTTTACTTATTCTTACATTGACTAAGTACTGCATTATAAACTAAGATCTGTCATATTCTACAGCAGTTTTTTGTGACAAATAATTCTTTCTTTCTTTATTAACATGTATTTCAAGGCGACAGTCAGTTTCTTTGATATACATTATAATTGTTTTTTTTATAATCAACATTTTTCATGAACTGAAATTACTTTTAGATATCATTCTCATTATTTTATGAATTCTAATCATGATTAGTTAAATATTACATGGTCCGAATATTAACTTTCATACCCCATTCAACCCCTTCTCCAATAAGCAGGAGAAAACTGGGTTGGCTGGGGTATGAAATAAAACCTTAATTTCGGCTTAAAAAATGTGCATATTGTAAAATTAAAACATTTAATAGGTAATTTTAAACAGGTAAACACATTTTTTCATTGTCAAAATATCCGTTATAAAATCCTGTTAATATAAGCTTTGCCATCGCTTAATGGAATTAAGATGTAATGAGTAGTTGATCTTGTGTACTCATGGTAGTACTTGTGTTAGTTGTTTGTATATTGTTTCATATTTAATCTTAGTGTTATTTTGTATCATTTTCTAATAACTAACTTTGTTCTAGATATTTTACATTTAGATAAGGTTTGTTTTTGTATTATTGTCACCAGGAGGTGCCAAACTAAGGGGAGGGTAGTGTGATGTATTTTGGCTACAGTCATGTTATAGTTTTGGTAGATAATTAAGTGGAGATAGTAATTAGTATTAATTTTTATTAATAAACTTAACTATATAAGCCTTGTTCTACTAGAAACTCTACACACAATATGACGCAAACTCGGCCAATATGAACCGGAAGTCGGCCAATATGAAAAAGCAAGGCCAATATGAAGAAACTCGCCATTACGAGATTTAAGTGACGTCATTCACGTTAAGTAACGTCATTCGCGCTCGCTTTGTGATGTATAAATGAAATTAACGCTACTATAAATAAACGCAAAGTATGTCAAAATAATTTAATTAAAAACAAATTATACTGTAGTGGCTGTTAATTAATAAAATTGTTATTAATTAAGTGTTTTCATATTGTCTGAGTTATTGGTGCTCAGACTGTCATACTGGCCCGCGGCATTCGGCCTTGGGCCAATATGACAGTCCTTGGACCAATAACTGGGCCAGTATGAAACCACTTAACATCATAGTATTAGTTAACACATGTTGGTAGAGAATAGCTTATTTTAGCTTATTAGCTCGACTATTCGAAGAATAAGAAAGCTTGTGTAATCACCCCGGCGTCGGCGTTGGTGTCGACGTCGGCGTCGGTGTCCTACATCAAGGTTTGCGTGTAAGCTGTGTTTACAAGTCTATATCTCTTACATTCTTATCCTAGCACAACCAAATTTGTTCATGGGCTTCCTTATAGCATTATCTTAAGGGCTGCATAAGCAATTTTGGTTCCTGTAACTCATGGGCTCCCATGGAACCCAAATTATGATATCCCATAAAATGTGTCCCATTTCACATCAAATTTTGTGTGTAAGCTGTGTTTACAAGTCTATATCTCTTACAATTCTTACCCTATCACAACCAAATTTGGCCATTAGCTTTCTTATAGCATTATCTTAAGGGCTGTTTAAGTAATTTTGGTTCCTGTAACCCCTGGGCTCCCATGGAACCCAAATTCTGATAGCCCTTAAAATATGTCTGTTTCACATAAAATTTTGCGTGTAAGCTGTATCTCTTACATTGCTTGTCCTAGCTGAACTAAATTTTGGAATTGGTTTCCTTATAGTATGTTGTAAAGAGTTGGATAAGTAATTTTGTCTTCTGCAAATTCTGGGCTCCCATGGAACCAAAATTGTGATGGCCCAAAAAATGTGCAATAAAGGCAGATCTAGGTTTGCATATATCTATAATTTTGGTTTGGGATTTGTTATAGCATTATGTATCTTATTACTTCACCCATATTGGGGCATGGGCTCCCTCCTCTCCCCCACCCCCCACCCCCCACCCCCACCCCCCCACCCCAAGTCCCCTCCACACTTTTTTTTTTTTTTTTTTTTTACATATTTCTGTGTTGTTTTAGTCAATTCTTACACATATATGTTGCCACCCCCTCCCCGCTCCCTCCCCAACCCCCTCCCCCACAGTTGATTTTTTTATATTTTTTTCATATTTCTTTGTTGATTTAGCCAATTCTTACACATATATGTTGCCCCCTCCCCTCCCCCACAACCCACTCCCGCCTCTCACTCCCGCTCCCCCTCACCCCACCCCCACTTGAAAATCTATTTTTTTTTTTACATATTTCTTTGTTGTTTTAGTCAATTCTTTCACATATATGTTGCCCTCCCATCCCCACCCCCCCCCCCCCCCCCCCCCCACCCCACTCCCGCCTCTCACCGCCGCTCCCCCCCCACTTGAAAATCTTTATATTTTATTTTTAGTCAATTATTACACATATGTTTCCCCCCCCCCCCCCCCCCCCCCCACCCCCCCCCCCCCCCCCAACCCACTCCCGCCTTTCACCCCCGCTCCTCACCACCCCACACCTACTTGAAATTTTTTTTTTTTTTTTTACATGTTTCTGTGTTGCTCTTGTCAATTCTTACACATATAAGTTGCCCCCTGTCCCCCACCCACCACCCCAACCCCTCAAACACACACACTTGATTATTTTTTTTTTTTTTTACATATTTCTTTGTTGTTTTAGTCAATTCTTACACATATATGTTGCCCCCTCTCCTCCCCCCACAACCCACTCCTGCCTCTCACCCCCCGCTCCACTCCCACCCCACCCCCACTTGAAAATCTATTTTTTTTTTTACATATTTCTTTGTTGTTTTAGTCAATTCTTACACATATATGTTGCCCCCCCCCCCCCAACCCCCACTTGAAACTCTTCTTTCTGTGTTGCTTTTGTCAGTTCATAAACATGTTGCCCCCTTCCCCCACCCCATCCCCCTCCCCACCATACACTCGCAACCAGAATATTTTTATTTAATGTTTATTGTTTTTTTTTTACATATATCTGTGTTGTTTTGGTAATTTCTTACACACAGCTTCTTACACATATATGTTGCACCCTCCACCCCCTCCCACACATCACAAACTACCCCCCACCACCCCCTCCCACCCCCCACACACACACTCTAAACTCTTTTTTTTATTTTATTTTTACATATTTCTGTCTCTCTTTTCTTTTTACTAATTGGGGAGCAGATCGAAAAGTCCTGTTGCGACTTTACAGATCTCTTATCAGATCCAAGCTGGACTACGGCTCGATAGTATATGGATCGACTCGCAAATCGTACTTGAAGATGCTCGACCCTATACATAATCAAGGATTACGACTCGCCTTAGGTGCTTTTCGTACATCACCAGCCGAAAGTCTATATGTTGAAGCTAATGAACTATCACTGTCTCATAGACGGGACAAATTATCTCTTCAATATGCCATTAAATTAAAGTCAAACCCTTCAAACCCAACTTTCGATAATGTTTTTAATCCTAGTTGTGAACCTCTTTTTGATCGAAAACCGAAGGCCATTCGACCATTTGGTCTTCGTATTAAACCAAAATTAAGAGACACTGAAATCGACCTAAATTTGATTGCCAAGTACAAAGTACCACAAATTCCACCGTGGACTTTGGAAACACCAACAATTATTTTTGATCTTTGTAATAATAACAAATCCAGCACAGACCCTACTGTCTTTCAAAGCAAATTTAATGAAATTAAATCGAAATACAGTAACTTTCAACATATCTACACAGATGGCTCTAAAGATGGAGATAAGGTAAATGCAGCAGCTGTTGTTCACAAACACAGCATAAAGAGCCGCCTGCCTGACAAGGCCTCTATCTTTTCAGCTGAACTTAAGGCAATTGAACTTGCCTTAAATTATATTCAGGAATCTGATGATGACCATTTTGTAATATTTTCTGATTCCCTTTCATCTCTTCAAGCACTGGGTAATATGAAACATGATAACCCAGTTGTGCTTCAACTTTTAGAAAAGTACATTTCTCTTATAATTGATAATGTTATTATTTTCTGCTGGCTTCCAAGCCATGTAGGAATACGGGGTAATGATAGAGCTGATAGTGCTGCTAAGGCAGCATTAGATTTACACATCACTAATACCAAATTACCTTATACTGATTTTAAAAGTTGTATTAACACATATATTCGTAACTCTTGGCAAGCCGCTTGGGATTTGTCAGTTAACAATAAACTCCATCCAATTAAACCGTTACTCGGAGAATGGCGTTCTTCTAGTAGACCCATTCGTCGAGAGGAAGTTGTCCTAGCCCGGTGCAGGATAGGGCATACACGTTATACTCATTCATATTTATTACAAGGTGAGCAATTACCAGAATGTATACCCTGCTTTGCACCGTTAACGGTCAAACACATATTATTGGAATGTGTAGACTTTGATCCTATGCGTCAAAGGTACTACAATGTTAATACTATGAAAGAGTTATTTGATACTGTAGATTTTAGTCTTGTTTTAGATTTCCTGAAAGAGATCAGACTATATAAATCATTGTAATGTGTTCTTATATATATTTACTTGTTTATATACCCGTTGACGGGCATTTGTTGATTTACATACATAGTTTATATTACACCTGATCATCCCTTATTTTTTTAATAGTTTTATCTTTATATTTTTAATTAATACTTCATTTTCATAAATTTTTGCGCACAATATGACCTATTTATGTGTCGACGTGCCGTAAAACACCATTCATTCATTCATTCATTCTTTTTTTTTTTCTTTTTTTTTTTTTACATATTTCTGTGTTGTTTTTGTCAATTCTTACACAGCTATCTTGCCCCCCACCCCCACACCCCAACCCCACTCCCCCCAATCTAATATTTTTTATTTTGTTTTACCATATTTCTTTGTTGTTTTGGTCAATTTTTACATAGCTTCTTACACATATATGTTGCCCTCCCCCCCCCCCCCGCCCCCAACCCCCGCCTCTACCCCATCCCCACTCAAACTCATTTTTTTTTTTTTTTTACATATTTTTGTGTTGTTTTGGTGAATTCTTACATAGCTTCTTACACATATATGTTGCCCTCACCACCCCCACTCCCCCCCACCATCCACCCCGCCTCTCTCCCACCCCCATCCCGCACCCCACTCAAAACTCGATTTTTTTATTTTTATTTATTTTTTTACATATTTCTGTGTAGTTTTGGTCAATTCTTACACATAGTTATGTTGTGCTCCCAACCCCACCCCCACATTGTTGTAGCCTTGTTTTCTGATGGTATATACTAGCTATAAATTTATTATTCTCTGAAAAATCGAATAGTCGAGCTGTGCTGTTCTCCGACAGCTCTTGTTTTATTCTGTGATTTATATTTGTCTAGTATACTATGTCAATATACTACAGATGTAGAGTATACATTAAGTGATATTAACTGTCAATGACATAAATGCTTAAGGGCTCTTGAGTATGTCAGCATCTTTTTAGGTCTATTGTCCAATACTTTGGGTTACTTTATGTAAACAGTGGAGTATATTGCATAAGTTGTTAAAGGGGCTGATGCACTATTTTCAAACACTATTAATTTAATAGGGCTCTGAAAAAGTTGAAAAAAGCTGAAAGCATGATCAAAATGCCATATAAAACAAAGGAGATATGACCTATTGAAAATTTGCAAAGAACATAAATGGAGGCGACCATCTTTGAACGATGACGTCATCGCGCCATTTTACCATATATGGCATATTGACAAAATGCATTTTAAAGCAAAGAAAATCACTGCAAATTGAAGGCGCGATGACGTCATCGTTCCAAGATGGCGGCCTCCATTTATGTTTCTTTGCAACTTTTCAATGGATCATATCTCCTTTATTTTTCATGGCATTTTGATAATTCTTTCAGTTTTTTAGCTCTACTGATCAGAGATCAGCAGAGCTTATGCCGTGGTGCGGCGTCCGTCGTCCGTCTGTCTGTCCGTCTGTCCGTCCGTCTGTCTGTCCGTAAACTTTTATTTGTAGCGACTACTCCTCTGAAACTACTGGATGGATATTCATGAAACTTTACAGCAATGTTGCCCATGAAGTCTAGTTGATCCTAGCAAAAATTCATGTTGATGTGAAATCCAAGATGGCCGCCAAAGCTAAAAATAGATTTTTTAAATACAAGTTTGTAGCGACTACTTCTTGAAAACTCTAAGGGATATTGCTATGGGACTTTTTCTAAAATGATCAGCATGACATGATGTTGGTCCTTGTTGAAAATCGTTTTGATTCGACGTTAAACATGGCTGCCAGCGGCCATCTTTGTTTACATAGAGTTATATAATGAAAACTTGTAGCGACTACTCCTCTGAAACTACTTGACGGATTTTCATGAAACTTCACAGGAATGTTGCTCTTGATGTCTAATTGATCCTAGCAAAATTTCAGGTCGGCCGGAAATTCAAGATGGCCGCCACGGCTAAAAATAGATTTTTAAAAAATAAGTTTGTAGCGACTACTTCTTGAAAACTATAAGAGATATTGATATGGGACTTTTTCTAAAATGATCGGGATGACATGATGTTGGTCCTTGTCAAAAATAGTTTTGATTCGACGTTAAACATGGCTGCCGCGGCCATCTTTGTTTACATAGAGTTATATAATGAAAACTTGTAGCGACTACTCCTCTGAAACTACTTGACGGATTTTCATGAAACTTCACAGGAATGTTGCTCTTGATGTCTAATTGATCCTAGCAAAATTTCAGGTCTGTCGGAAATTCAAGATGGCCGCCACGGCTAAAAATAGATTTTTAAAAAATAAGTTTGTAGCGACTACTTCTTGAAAACTATAAGAGATATTGATATGGGACTTTTTCTAAAATGATCAGCATGACATGATGGTTATCTGAGTCGAACATTATTTTGATTCGACGTTAAACATGGCTGCCAGTGGCCATCTTGTTTACATAGAGTTATATATTGAAAACTTGTAGCGACTACTCGTCTGAAACTACTTGACGGATTTTCATGAAACTTCACAGGAATGTTGCTCTTGATGTCTAATTGATCCTAGCAAAATTTCAGATCGGCCAGAAATTCAAGATGGCCGCCACAGCTAAAAATAGATTTTAAAAAAATAAGTTTGTAGCGACTACTTCTTGAAAACTATAAGTGATATTGATATGGGACTTTTTCTAAAATTATCAGCATGACATGATGGTTATCTGAGTCGAACATTATTTTGATTCAATGTTAAACATGGCTGTCAGCGGCCATCTTTGTTTACATAGAGTTATATAATGAAAACTTGTAGCGACTACTCCTCTGAAACTACTTGACGGATTTTCATGAAACTTCACAGGAATGTTGCTCTTGATGTCTTATTGATCCTAGCAAAATTTCAGGTCGGCCGGAAATTCAAGATGGCCGCCACGGCTAAAAATAGATTTTCAAAAAACAAGTTTGTAGCGACTTCTTCCTGAAAACAAAATCAATCAGTAGAGCTTCAAGGTCATTGACCTCTTGTTTCAAGTTTTTCAGAGATCTTTAAAATACACCAGGGAGTACGTTATAGGGAGGAGAAACGGGTTCATAAACGCTCTAGTTTATCGATTTATGTTGTCGCGCTAGAACGCCGCCATTTACTATTTTATCGATACAGGTAAATCGACCGTAAGCGCGTTACATTTGAAAAGTTAAAATTTCAGCCAACATCTCAAATTAGGCAGTTTTTACAGCCCCTTTTTACGGCTTTCTGTTATAATCAACATCACGAAATTACATTCTTGACAAAGATAAATATGTCTACTATTCACTTTTTGTTATTATTAATGCCTAATATAACCCATACTTCGTATCTCGTTTGCAATAGCTCCACACCATTTTTAGCTCGACTATTCGAAGAATAAGAGAGCTTATGTAATCACCCCGGGGTCGGCGTCGGCGTCGGCGTCGGCGTCCCACATTCAGGTTTGCGTGTAAGCTGTGTTTACAAGTCTATATCTCTTACATTTCTTATCCTAGCACAACCAAATTTGGCCATGGGCTTCCTTATAGCATTATCTTAAGGACTGCATAAGCAATTTTGGTTCCTGTAACCCATGGGCTCCCATGGAACCCAAATTATGATAGCCCATAAAATGTGTCCCATTTCACATCAAATTTTGCGTGTAAGCTGTGTTTACAAGTCTATATCTCTTACAATTCTTACCCTAGCTCAACCAAATTTGGCCATTAGCTTCCTTATAGCATTATCTTAAGGGCTGCTTAAGTAATTTTGGTGCTGTAACCCCTGGGCTCCCATGGAACCCAAATTCTGATAGCCCTTAAAATGTGTCTGTTTCACATCAAATTTTGTGTGTAAGCTGTGTTTACAGGTCTATATCTCTTACATTTCTTGTCCTAGCTGAACTAAATTTTGGAATTGGTTTCCTTATAGTATGTTGTAAAGGGTTGGATAAGTAATTTTGTCTTTTGCAAATTCTGGGCTCCCGTGGAACCCAAATTGTGATGGCCCATAAAATGTGCAATAAAGGCAGATCTAGGTTTGCATGTAAGCATGTATATATCTATAATTTTGGTTTGGGATTTGTTATAGCATTATGCATCTTATTACTTCACCCATATTGGGGCATGGGCTCCCTCCGCTCCCTACCCCCCCCCCCCCCACTTTTTTTTTTTTTTTTTTTACATATTTCTGAGTTGCTTTTGTCAATTCCTACACATATATGTTGCAACCCCCCTGCCCCCCCCCCCCCCCCGCCCCGCCCCCCCTCCCCCCGCCTCTGACCCCATCACACCACCCACCACGCCCCACACATGATTTTTTTTAAAAATATTTCTGTGTTGCTTTTGTCAATTCTTACACATATATGTTGCAACCCTCCCCCCCCCTCCCCCGCCTCTCACCCCATCACCACACCCACCACGCCCCACACTTGATTTTTTTTTTTTTTACATATTTCTGTGTTGTTTTAGTCAATTCTTACACATATATGTTGCAACCCTCCCTGCACGAACCCCCCCCCCCCCCCACCCACCACCTCTCATGCCATCGCCCCCACCCCCACCCCGCCCCCAGACTTGAAACTTTTTTTTTTTTTACATATTTCTTTGTTGTTTTAGACAATTTTTACACATATATGTTGCCCCATCCACCCCCCCCCCCAACCCCACCCCCCCCACTTCCCACACTTGATTATTTTTTTTTTACATATTTCTGTGTTGCTTTTATCAATTCTGACACTTATATGTTTTAAACCCCCCCCCCCCCCCCACCCCATCCCCCCCATCCCGCCCCACACTTGGAACTTTTTTTTTTTTTTTACATTTCTGTGTTGCTTTTATCAATTCTGACACTTATATGTTTTAAACCCCCCCCCCCCCCCCCCCCATCCCCCCCATCCAGCCCCACACTTGGAACTTTTTTTTTTTTTTTACATATTTCTTATTTCTTTGTTGTTTTAGTCAATTCTTACACATATATGTTGCCCCCTTCCCCCTGCCCCCAACCCACTTACCGCCTCCCCCCAGCTCTCCCCCCACACCCACTTGAAACTATTATTTTTTTTACATATTTCTGTGTTACTTTTGTCAATTCTTACACATATATGTTTCCACCTCCCCCCCCCACCCCCACCTCAACTTACCCCCCCCCCCCCCCCCCCCCCCCTACACCACACAAGAACTTTTTTTTTTTTTTTTTTTACATATTTCTTTGTTGTTTTAGTCAATTCTTACACATATATGTTGCACCCTCTCCCCCCCGCCCCCCCAACTCACTCCCGCCTCTCCCCTCACCCCCTGCCTCTCACCCCACCCCACTTGAATTATTATTATTATTTTTTTACATATTTCTTTGTTGTTTTAGTCAATTCTTACACTTGTTGCCCTCCCCACCCCACACCTCTACCCCATCCCACTCAAACTCGATTTTTAAAAAACAAAAAATTCTTCATATTTTTGTGTTGTTTTGGTGAATTATTACATAGCTTCTTAGACATATATGTTGCTCTCACCACCACCACTCCCCCCACCCATCCACCCCCGCCTCTCTCCCACCCCCACCCCGCACCCCACTCAAAACTCGATATTTTTTTTATTTTTATATTTTTTTTACATATTTCTGTGTAGTTTTGGTCAATTCTTACACATAGTTATGTTGTGCTCCCAACCCCAACCCCACATTGTTGTAGCCTTGTTTTCTGATGGTATATACTAGCTATAAAATTTATTATTCTCCGAAAAATCAGATAGTCGAGCTGCGCTGTTCTCTCGACAGCTCTTGTTAATTCTATAAAATTAAAAATTTAGCTGATATCTCAAAAGGCACATTTTCATCACCTCTTTTTAGGCTTTGTCTTATAATCACCACCATGAAATTACCTTCTTTACAAAGATAAATACGTTTACTATTCACTTTTTGTTATTATTAATGCCTAAATAACCCGTTAGTCTTCGTATTTCTCGTTTGCAATAGCTATACACTGTCACCATTTTTTATTTGGCACAGAGTGGCGCCATCTTTGTTACACGGAACCGTCTGGTAAAATGTGCTTTTAAACATGCAAACAAATACACGCTCTGTATCAGAGGACACAATGTGAATAAATAATACTTATGTTTACATTTAGCACCTTTATTGAGTTTGTAAGTGTAATAATTTATAAGAATTTGCTGTTTTTCACACACTCGCGAAACAACCGGAAGTAATCATTTTCACGGAGTAGTGAAACACATGCGCGACAACATAAATCGGCAAAACGAGCCCGTTTCTCCTCCCTATGACGTACTCCCTGAATACACCTTGTTTGAAAATAGTGCATCAACCCCTTTAAGGTTAGTCACGCTATGTTTAGAGATTAAAGGTATATGTATTGCCTAATATGTAAGGTTAGTTTATGTAAACACTTGAGATTTAAGGTTAGATTAAAGGTAAATTATACAAAACTTTAGGTTAGTTTATGTAAACACTTGAGATTTAAGGTTAGATTAAAGGTAAATTATGCAAAACTTTAGGTTAGTTTATGTAAACACTTGAGATTTAAGGTTAGATAAAAGGTATATTATACAATGCTTTAGGTTAGTTAATATAAACATTTTGGGTTTTAAGGTTTAAGTTACATAATTTGTTTAGACATAATTTGTCTAGGTATCTCAGTATATATAGAGCTACAAATTAGATAGAAAAAAGAACATTTGGAACATAGAGAACTAAGGGAGAGAACACTAAGGTTTTGGTTTCTTAAGTGTTAGTTTAGGCCATTGGACATACTATTTTATCTTTCGAATCATGCACTTCTAATTTAAAACATTAAATTGCATTCTTAATCAATTCTTTTATAAATTAATTAATTAATAGTTTGATATGGAAATGAATATGTGTGGTGAAAAGACTATGTAACTAATAACAGTGTATAGAAGAACTTTGCATTTATATACTTTCTTACAAGACCTACTTATACATCTAAGCAGGGACTTGACAATATATAGAGCAATTATAATTGTTTTATAGAACATTGACCAACATACTATAACAATAGCAATTCTGTATTCTCTGGAAAGCAACTAATCTAAAATAGGATTTGATTCTAAGATTGTATGAAGCTTTTTGTAGATACCGTATATTATAATCATCCAATTAAATAGCAGTCAGAGCAACAGTAATGTCCAATAACCATTTGCAGTATCTAATATTGACGGAAGAGAAAACTGATGCCCGTGTTATAGTAGAGAAAATTGTATCGGATAATCACATTATTTCCGAGAAGCTGTAATGGAATAGGTAATATAGCCATATTAGTCAGTTGCAGGGATGACCAGGATGTATATTGCTGTATTAGTTAGTTTCCAGAATGAGCACGAGTATAAAATAATGTTGTTCTGATATAAGTTGTGGCTTTATTGAGATCAGATATTAAAGATAATTGTTCATGCTCTGTAATTAATAAGCTTCATTAAGGCCTGTATCAGACTATTATCAGTGAAATGAATGCATGGATTTTCGCTAACAGTACTACTCACAAGGTTTAAAGCAGGATATTGAATTCAGTTTGAATTTATTGGAAAATGTGATCGGGGCCAATAGTCTTCATGCACAGTAGATCAGTTTTGATGCGTGAACGTGACTGTGCTTGTAGGGTGATTCTGTTCTGATATATTACCGCATATTGATTCAATAAGGAAAATTATGTCAACAAGCACCGTTAACAGTGAAAACTTGTCAACCAACACTGGTAACAGTGAAAATTTGTCAACAAGCACCGGTAGCAAAGAAAATTTGTCAACAAGTGCTGGTAAAGGTGTAAAATTATCAGCAAGCACTATTAACAGTGAAAAATTGTCAACAAGTGCTGGTAACAGTGAAAAATTGTCAACAAGTGCTGGTAACAGTGGAAAATTGTCAACAAGTGCTGGTAACAGTGAAAAATTGTCAACAAGTACAGGTAAAAATAAAGATTTGCCAAGCCCCAGTAACAGTGAAAATTTGTCACCAAGCACTGATAACAGCGAAGATTTGTCACCAAGCACTGGTAATAGTGAAAAATTGTCAACAAGCACCAGTAACAGTGAAAATTTGTCAACAAGCACTGCATCTACTGAAAACAAATCAAGTTCAGCTTATCGCGCCACAAATTCAGCTCCAGTATTAAATTCTGTGGCTGAAGTTGAAACGGCGAGTGAGAATTTACCTGGAAATAAAGTTCCGGTGGATTCAGTTGAGAATATGCCAAACAAAACCGCACCGGCAGCCACAGCAGCTCCCCGATGGGTTCCACATCTTCACAAGCTGGAGAAGTAAGTGTCATGACCTGTTGAAAGTATGTGTATGCAAATATATTCTGTAAACATTGGAGTAGATCATTATAATAACATTTATATAATACATGTACATAAAAAGGTTATGCAAAACATTCATCATCAATCATAATTTCAATGAAATTTAAGCTTAAAGATGAATGGCCACCCTTTTTGTAGTATTGTCAATTAACAAATTTAACTCAAAACATCATATGAACATTTCTTGATTCCCGGAGAGAAATGTATATTTAAAATTGCTACCAAGTTGTATGAAAAAATAAGTATTATTTGCATGACGTAAATACTACTTTTACCACTGCGTGACTGCACAGGGAAATGAGGTAAATCTGAATTGTATAGCTGCACAACAGTTGCCAGATAATTGATGAATACATTTACCTGTGGATTAATTTACCTGTTCAAAGTTTTCTATTGCATCAAATAAAATCTTATTCTGGCTTTTCACAGATATTGCAATGTGTGAATTGTAAATATCTATTGTTGTGTATCGATTTGGATTTCAATAAAGATAAACATGTTCATGAAACAAAACATGGCCGGGGAACTTTAAAGCTTCAAGTTCATTTCCTTATTTGCGATTATATATATCTTATATAATACAATAAATAGAAAAAAACTCTGAATTTTTTTTGGTCATCTTAAAGAATGGCTTTGTAAACAACAAAGGAACATGCATGAATTATTTAAAAATAAAAACACTGGATTCAAAGCACTGTAATGATTGAACGAGTGAATGTGTATTTATAAGCAGCCTGGGTGAAAAATTCCACTCACCTGCTCGTCCAACACAATTTTTGAGTGCAGGGCGAGTGGCATTTTCTAGTTTATTAATACAATTTTGTGTTTTTCAGTATTCAAAATAATAATATTGAAAATAAGGGAAAGTTGCTTTTCGGAAAATTGTACACCCCAGAATTAAGTGCCAAAGGAGCAAGGTGGTGAAACATGTGCCATCATGTTATCATTTGTTACTGTCACCAATACAGTTTTCTTTAAACTGAAAACAAGATGAAAAATACAATTTCACTAAAGTGGAATAAGTTGCTGATTGTGTAATGTACTTCAAACTCAATAATTATGAAAGTGTTCGAAGGAGAGGGAGTAAATTGCTTTTCACTTGTCAATCTGTCTCGTTTTTGTTTTCACTCATTTCAAAGAAAAAAATGGTATTCGGTCGATATGTCTTAAATTGTATCAAAATAAAGGCCCGCGTTTGATTTGGTCGAATTCTACTAAATATTCGCAGAATTATGAGACTTTTATACTTTCAGTTATATATTAATATATAAGGTATGCAAGAGAAAGTGATTTCTGCTCATTTTAAAGGGACACATGGCAGTCTTGATTTTTTAAAAAATCACAGTGTCCTGTTATTTTTTTGTACATAGACTTGCAATTGTTCAATCATTAAATATTAATTATAAGAATTGTATAAAGTAAATTGTTTTTGCATATTATTAACTTTTGATTTAATATTGGACCAATAATTATATTTAATCCTGTAGTATAATAAGGTGAAAAATGAAAACGCAAACTTTTATTTAATTATATGCCAGCAGGTTTAAAGTCAAAATGATGCTGCATAAATAAACCGAAATGTCGAGTTCAATGTTTGATAAAAAAACTTCAAGATTGTCATGTGTCCCTTTAAGAAAGCGGCTTGAAATATTCATTTGATACTGTTGTGACTATGTCTCGTAAGGAAAAACAAAGGCTGAGTTCAATACCGTCAAATTTTACAAATTATTTGAAGAGTTATGGGCCAGTTATTAATTTTCTAGACAGAAGCCAAACAAGTGATGGTAAAAAGAGTGTATCTTATGGCAACAACCAAACAGTCTTCTCTCAAAGTCTTGTAAATCAAACAAACTTGATGTAGAAATTAGGCAATCTGTATAACATATCTACAGGCAAATGTTTCTACACATAATTGGTTTTTGTCTCATCTTTGAAAAAGGTGGCAAGACATTACGTGGTCCGAGTATTAATTTTCATACCCCATGATCCAACCCTTCTCCAAGAAGCAAAAAATGGGGTTGGCTTGAGTATGAAATAAAAACCTTAATATTGGCTTAACAAGTTTGCTTATTGTAAAATTAAAACATTTAACAGGTAATTTTAAACAGGTTATCGATTGTTTTCAGTAAAAAAAAATGTTAAACATGTTTTATTGTCAAAATATCTGTTATAAAATCCTGCTAATATAAGCTTTCCTATCGTTTAATGGAATTAAGGCGGGACCCCATAATGACTTAGGTATCACTTTGTGACGGTAGTAACGACAATAGGACCATGTAATGACTTGGGTATCACTATGTGATGGTAGTAACGACAATAGGGACCATGTAATGACTTGGGTATCACTTTGTGATGGTAAGTAACGACAATAGGGACCAAGTAATGACTTGGGTATCACTTTGTGATGGTAGTAACGACAATAGGGACCATGTATGACTTGGGTATCACTTTGTGATGGTAGTAACGACAATAGGGACCATGTAATGACTTGGTATCACTTTGTGATGGTAGTAACGACAATAGGGACCACGTAATGACTTGGGTGTCACTTTGTGACGGTAGTAACGACAATAGGGACCACGTAATGACTTGGGTGTCACTTTGTGACGGTAGTAACGACAATAGGGACCACATAATGACTTGGGTATCACTTTGTGACGGTAGTAAAGACAATAGGGACCACGTTATGACTTGGGTATCACTTTGTGACGGTAGTAATGACAATAGGGGACCACGTTATGACTTGGGTATCACTTTGTGATGGTAGTAACGACAATAGGGACCACGTTATGACTTGGGTGTCACTTTGTGACGGTAGTAACGACAATAGGGACCACGTAATGACTTGGGTGTCACTTTGTGACGGTAGTAATGACAATAGGGACCACGTAATGACTTGGGTGTCACTTTGTGACGTAGTAATGACAATAGGGACCATGTAATGACTTGGGTGTCACTTTGTGATGGTAGTAACGACAATAGGGACCACGTAATGACTTGGGTGTCACTTTGTGACGGTAGTAACGACAATAGGGACCATGTTATGACTTGGGTGTCACTTTGTGATGGTAGTAACGACAATAGGGACCACGTAATGACTTGGGTATCACTTTGTGACGGTAGTAACGACAATAGGGACCATGTTATGACTTGGGTATCACTTTGTGACGGTAGTAATGACAATAGGGACCACGTAATGACTTGGGTATCACATTTCGAGCCTATTGTATTTGGGGGTTGGTGTGTGGGGGTGGGGGTGGGGAGAGAATTTCTATAGTAACTGTAAGTCACTGTTAGCCAAACAATTTCATGAGCAAAGTGTGATATTCAATTCATTAAAGAATGTTGTATATTATTGTGTTGTGCTCTGATTTTTGGTCTTAAAACAATTAAGGACATTTTATGTCCTTTTAAGGACACATTTCCCAATGCTACTTGGTCATTGAAAACCATGGGAAGCTTCTATATTTCCAGCCAGCACGCTTCATGGCTGATCAACTCAGGGATTATAAATTGAGGCCCGCTCTTAGTTTTTTATTTGTATAGCAGTGCTATATTGAGGGTAAGAATAGCTTAACAACATTTTGTAATTTACTTTAATGAAGAAATATATGCTCATAATTTAGCTTTTGAATACAAAACTTATCTGGTATTTCTTAATTGTTTTTAGACCAAAAAATCAGAGCACAACACAATAAATATACAACATTCTTTAATGTGTTATTATGTGTACTGGTCACAAATGCTTTATTGAGTGGGCCTCATAATCTGAAGAAAAATTGAACATCACACTTTGCTCATGAAATTGTATGGCTAACGGTGATTTACAGTTACCTATAGAAATTCTCTGCCCCCCAAATACAATAGGCTTGAAATATGTCCTTAAGCTAAGATTCCATATAAGCAGTATGCGGCATGCGAATGAGACAAAATATGGAAATCATGTAGACGCACGATCTTGAAGCTCAGATTCCATATATTTATTTGTACGCACTCAAGTTTGCCATGTACGCAGCTGCATGACATATAGAATCAAGATCGTGCGTCTACATGATTTCCATTTTTTGTCGCATTCGCATGCCGCATACCTCGTATATGGAATCTTAGCTTTAATTAAGAAACAGAACATGGTTTACGTTGAATTATCCTGTATGGAGTGGAATTATTTTTTTACAGTGGAACAGATTGAATTGAATTGGGTTTTACGGTGCACCAACACATGAAAGTTATATGGCGCCTAACAGGCTATGAACGTTCCAGGCTCATCCTCCATTTACATCAAGATAAAATACAGAGAATAGGCCTAGAACCTTCTTACCTGCAGAACTGCAGAGTTGCTGCAAATTCTATAGTAGACACACCATTTATGATGGAGCCATGAAAGACTTGAATGAGCATGATAAAAAAATTACAAAATGAATATAAATGGGGTGAGAGGGGGCCTACCTCTCCTACACTGTAAACAATGTTCTATTTTGATTCTATATAATTATACCCTTAATAATGAAAATAAAAATGCACATGTGCACGTATTCTAGCGATAAATCGTAGATTATAACAAAAAAATATTCCAAATGTTGTATAGGAATGTAAAATAAACTTCATAGTTATGATTTATAAGGATATCTATCCCAGTGATGTATGAGGGGCATTTTCAAAGATCAATATTATATTCTGCCAAAGCTGCCAGAAACCAACCAGTCTAAGCAAAATGACATACGCCATCATTGCTGACAGTATAATCAACATTGTGGTTGATATCTTCAATTGTTTTTCTGTGATAAACATTACAGATTTTCCGACCATTAATGCGTTTGAAGCATGGTAAGAGATAGCTTCAGATGGATTTTTTTTCCGCTTGACATGGTGTGTAAGAAAGTGGTGGATTAATGCGTTTGAAGCAAACTACTGGTAAGAGTTGGCTTCAAATGGATTTTTTTTCCCGCCTGACATGTTGTGTAAGTAAGTGGTGGAAGCTACTGATATGGGAACTGGTAATAATTAATATAGTCATGCTGTTCCATTTCTACACAAGGATATTAGTCAGCCACAATTTTTTAGATTTTCATTGATCAGTCGTAAATGTATTTTAGTTATGTTAATGTAACTGAATGCCAATCGCATCAACTTTAAACAGCAATCACATCGTCCTTGTATTATTTATAAGTCAACAGTGATACTGTTTCATGTGAAAAATTTTCAGTCAATGTTAAAAAGGTTAACTTTTGACATAATATTAATAAATACTGTTAAAATTGCAAAAATTTCACTAGCGACCTCTAAAGTGACATAAAATGGGGAGACAATCCATATAAATATTCCTGCGTAGTAATAACTACACTCAACGCTGAAATATGCGGGGATACTTTCAGGGACCGGAATTATAACTATATCTTTATAACTATAAATTACTCGTATATCAGTTTCACCTTTGTTATTTATTAATTTAAAACAGACAATAATAGAATACAGTTTCATATTCAATATTTATGTGTTCAGCAGAGTGCTCTATTTCATGTTGATTTACCTGTTGATTTACTTGAAATGCTAATATGCTGATCAATTATTTTTGGAAAGCTGAGCCAAACAGATTTATATTTAAATCAATGGGTACTATCGGATTTCAGCTGATGATGCATCAAAAACCATTTTCCGATTCAATTAATTTCAATAATTATCTTTCAAGCCATCCATAAAGTTACATAATCAGACTTGCAGACTTCCAGCCTCTTTGGAAATTGCTAGTTTTACAGTTTTCAATAGCAAGCAAGGTTTTATGCATGGGTAAAATAGTTGCTGCAAAATAACGGCAATATATGGAGAGATAGATTTATTACATTCCTATGGGTGAACGATCGGGATTTCTCAGTGATAGAATATTCATAATCGCTTAATAATAATAACTTACTCCGAACACAAAAATAACTAACTGTGAGGTTGTCATGACATCAGTAAAATATTGCTGACGTCGACGTTATCCGCCGATAACGTTCAATAAAACAAAACATTTCATTTAAATTCATACTCAAAATGATTGAAAAATGTAATAAATAGATTATTTAACTGCTGGGTTCGATTATATGGACATCCTTCACTCGATGGTAGGTGTGTTTAGCTCTACTGGCCAAAGGCCAGACGTGCTGATGGGATCACGTTTCGACCGTCGTCTATCGTGTTTATGATTTTGAATCACATCATACAAGTAGAGCGTCTACAGGCCCACTTGGGCCTCTTGTTCACTCGCACTCTTACCATTTCATAAATTTCCCTATAATCGAATCCATCAGTTAAATAATCTCTATATACTATATTTATAATCAGACAGCATGGCGCATCGACGCATCACAAAAAGCACAATTTGATGATCCGAATGAAGTGAAAATGCAAACAACTTTAACAATAGATTCTTTTCTTTTTGCTGTAAACAAAAACTAAAACCAGCCAAAACTTGCCACTCATATCAACCTAGTCGTCTTGTAATACCTTGAATAAACTAAACAAAATAAGTTGAGCATGACTTTTCAGAGACATAGATTAAACATATGAACATTGATATAATATATTGTTAGAGGCTTTTAGAAATGTAAGGTAAGGATGTGATTTAAAAAAAATAAATATATATATATTGCTTTCTAAGCGAAATATCAGAATTACCTCCCATATAATAAAAATCTGCTTATTTAATTATACAAATGAAATTTAATATTTTGCATTGACAAGAATTGGCCCTTCTGCCATTGTTTAAAAAATGCTAAAATGTGTTCATTATATAAATACATTGCTACTCTCAAAGAATTTTACAAATACTATTGTAGCATTATTAATTGTCATATCTATGTCACTTTATCATTGACCCCGAACATACATGGCTTCCATACACGGCTTCGGCATCTTTTTCTCATCTATCGAATTGACATGCATTTTATGTGCTAAATTTGTTTTGTTCAGTATATATAGAATTTTCTAATATCAATAATATTTACATTATTAAAATCAAATTTTCAATATTTTCCATGTAATTGTTTTGTTTTGAATGCGTATTTTTGATGTGTATAAGTGTTTATTTATCCTTGCTGTCACATAATTGCCCTGTGCATTTTAGCAAGCAGACCTCGGTTTAAAATCTCATCCGAAAGAATTGTAAGGTACGAAACACTTTTTAAATATTTTGTTAACCCAGATTTGGTCCTGGCTGGGATTGAAAGTGTGATCACTGGGTTACTAAGCATTATACCTTGGCGCTACCTTTGTTGGTTAACTGTGTTCTGTGATTGGTGATTGGTTAACTGTGTTCTGTGAATGCAACATTTCCTGTTTGATACCTACTTTTATTGTCAATCATTTATGGAGCATTGCTGTAATACCATTGCTGTAATACCATTGCTGTAATACCATTGTTGTAATACCATTGTTGCAATACCATTGTTGCAATACCATTGCTGTAATACCATTGCTACAATACCATTGATGTAATACCATTGATGTAATACCATTGATGTAATACCATTGCTGTAATACCATTGCTGCAATACCATTGCTGTAATACCATTGCTGTAATACCATTGCTGTAATACCATTGCTGCAATACCATTTCAGTAATACCATTGCTGTAATACCATTGCTGCAATACCATTTCTGTAATACCATTTCTGTAATACAATTGCTGTAATACCATTGCTGCAATACCATTGCTGTAATACCATTGCTGTAATACCATTGCTGTAATACCATTGTTGTAATACCATTTAAGGTATCTTCTAGAAACTTCCACACATTTTATGAGATAGAGATCTTGTGTTGTGACACCTTTTGTCAGTGTAAATATCTCCTGGCATTTTAATGGAAACATGATAGACAGTTTATCAAATTATTGTTTTCATAGCATCACTCTAAAGCCATTTATCTTCTAGAAATTGTTGTGGTGTCTTTTGATATATAAAACTCTGTATTACATTTCTTTCGGCATTTTCATGGAAACAAGAAACTTGTCAATATATTGGAATAATTTGAAGTATTTGAAATCTTATCCTATTATTTTCATACTGGAACTTCACAGGCACACAAGTTATGATGTCTAGTTGATCCTGAATGAAATGAAACTTCCTGCAAAATCCAAGATGGCCACCTTGGCTAAAAATAGAATAAAATAAAACTGATTGCAGAAATGATCTGCATGACATCAGGTTGGTCTTACATGTTACGCTGATAAGTGTCGGCAGTCATATAGAACTCAGATTATTGCTACTTCTCTTAACCCTTAACCCACTACATATATATCATGGACTGTTCTTTCTTTGAATTAAGACCATTCCATTTATGTGACAAAGGGGTGTTTTGGGGAAAATGACTGATCAGCATCTGGACATTATAAACCCTGATCAGCCTACGAGGACATTATAAACCCTGATCAGCCTGCGAGTTATTCGCAGGCTGATTTCGGTTTACAATGGATGCAAAGGCTATTATAGTCATGCTAAGTGGGTTTAGGGTTAAACATTTGATCAGATCTTCGTGCAACATCACCAACATTACCAACATTACCAACATTACCAACATTACCAACATTACCAACATTACGAATATCTAGCAGGGTCTGTCAGTGTCTCAAAAAGCAGTCTTTGATCACATGTTTTGTCACATGACCAAAGCTAAAACATCAAAATGGCAAACAGAAATCAACGCTGTGACCTGATACCATTAATGATACGGGGTGTGGGGGGTAGGTGCTGCTGACTGAGTGGTAAACAGTCAAAACGAAACACCGCTTACATTGAAATTTTTTGATGTATTGAGGTAAGTACTTTAATTAGGTCGGCTGTTTAAAGATGTGAGATTTTGGAAAATGCTAGTACGCAAGGACGCTTTACTGTTGCCCTATGGAAAACGTGGTGTCTATTTTGAATGTTTTGACAGCGGAGTGATACACCAAAGTATGAGCTTTATTTTACCACAATATAATTCTGAGCAAAATTAACAATTTATTCACTAAATTATTGCATTACACTATCGTTTTTCCTTAAAGTTAAACCTTTCATATAAAGTGGAGTCGGAAAATAATTGGTACCACCATGTAATCTTACATTTTCATTTGTTTTACACAATTCTTGTCATTTGCTAAGACATTGACAGAGGTGAATGTGGATGCATTTGACAGAGGTGTTTGTGGATGCAAGGAACAACAACTCTTGGTAGAGATTGTAACATTACAGACAAGAAAACAGTGATATAAAGTATCACAAGCCGGTCAGAACAGTTACATAAGAAAACAGTAAGGGGAATGAATATGATAAAAATAAATGAACAGTGTGTAGATGTTAGAATTTATTTTTTTTGTAATCGTCAACAATCAAAGCACATTTGTCATGAAAGATTTGAGCACTAGATAAACTAGTCATCAAGAGACAAAAGCAAAATGAACATGTTTTTAATTTTGGCATCTGTGTTGTATAATGTTATAATATGAATATGTTAACATCTGAAATAGTATGTGTAATAGATCACTAAATAGAATGTTATTTCATGATTAGAAAGTGAGGAATTGGGAAAAGATCATGGTTAGAATATGAAGAATTGGTAAATTATCAAAGTTATAAACAAAAAGACAGCTTAATGATAATATAATAGCAATTGGAGCATCTGTGAAGGTAACCTAGGTTTTAGCAATGTAAATTTACATTAGAAGAAAGGGTTTAATGTTAGATGTTTTTTATTATTGAAATCTGATCAGTAGTTCATGCGAATAATTATAGCAGTGGCACAGACCTATTCAAACTCTTTAGAAGATACTTCAGTTAAAGTTTCATCAACTCTGTTTAAATGATTGAAGAGGTGTTGCCTATATTAAAATCAAACAGCACCAACAAGAAATACATATAATTATAGCTTTACACACAAACAGTAAGTAATATTCAAATACAGTTTCCTTTATATTATTCGTTCAATAAATTTTAATTATTGAACAAATGCAAATTATGTAGTAAAACTAACGGAGCGCCGCAAACTTTTAAAGTTTCGAGTTTGCTGTTTGTCCCTTTAAAAAAGTTTAACATCAATCAATAATCAGTGACGATAACGATTTGGAACCAGCTGTATTCGTATGCTGGGAAAGATTTATAGACTATCCCTGAAATTGATTCAAGTTGTAGAAGACCCATAAAATGCCTGTATACCAATTTGACTGCGTCCCGGTATTCCAACTAGAATACTGTTGTTTATGAACAGTAAAATAACGTTGATACACAGTAATACATCCATAGCAGGTTTCTGAGTCCGGGATAAATATTTATTTTTTTGGCTCACCTGCTCATGTGACCACCCTTCATCCGTCGTCTGTTGTCAACATTTAGCTTATTTACTGATAGAGGCCACATTACTTAAGCAATCTTAATCAAACTTGCTTAGATTGTATATGACCATAAAATCTCGGACAAGTTTGATAATGGGACAGATCGGATCAGTAACACCAGAGTTATGGCCCCTAAATTAGCAAGAAATGCTGTTTTTCACTTGTTTACATAATAGGGGCCACATTTCTTGAGCAATCTTAACCAAACTTGCACAGATTGTATATGACCATAAGATCTCGAAGGAGTTTGATAACGGACAAGATCGGACCAGTAACATCCGAGTTATGGCCCTTGAATTAGCAAATAATGCAGTTTTACATGTTTTAACATGATACAGGCCACATTTCTTGAGCAATCTTAACCAAATTTACATGTTTTTAGCTCGACTGATCAGAGATCAGAAGAGCTTATGCCGTGGTGCGGCGTTCCGTCATCCGTCCGTCCGGCCGTCGGGCCGTCTGTCCGTCTGTCCGTAAACTTTTATTTGTAGCGACAACTCCTCTGAAACTACTGGATTGATATTCATGAAACTTTACAGAAATGTTGCCCATCAAGTCTAGTTGATCCTAGCAAAAATTTATGTTGATGTGAAATCCAAGATGGCCGCCAAAGCTAAAAATAGAGTTTTAAAATACAAGTTTGTAGCGACTACTTCTTGAAAACTATAAGTGATATTGATATGGGACTTTTTCTAAAATGATCAGCATGACATGATGTTGATCCTTGTGGAAAATTATTTGATTCGACGTTAAACATGGCTGCCAGTGGCCATCTTTGGTTACATAGAGTTATATAGTAAAAACTTGTAGCGACTACTCCTCTGAAACTGCTTGACGGATGTTCATGAAACTTCACTAGAATGTTGCTCTTGATGTCTAGTTGATCCTAGAAAAATTTCAGGTCGGCCAGAAATTCAAGATGGCCGCCACAGCTAAAAATAGATTTAAAATAAATAAGTTTGTAGCGACTACTTCTTCAAAACAATAAGAGATATTGATCTGGGACTTTTTCTAAAATGATCAGTATGACATGATGTTGGTCCTTGTCGAAAATTGTTTTGATTTGACGTTAAACATGGCTGCCAGTGGCCATCTTTGTTTACATAGAGTTATATAATGAAAACTTGTAGCGACTACTCCTCTGAAACTACTTGACGGATTTTCATGAAACTTCACAGGAATGTTGCTCTTAATGTCTAATTGATCCTAGCAAAATTTCAGGTCGGCCGGAAATTCAAGATGGCCACCACGGTTAAAAATAGATTTTCAAAAAACAAGTCTGTAGCGACTACTTTCTGAAATCAAAATCAATCAGTAGAGCTTCAAGGTCATTGACCTCTTGTTTATTATTATTGCTTTAATTTTTTTAATTTTTTTAATTATTTATATTTATTTTGGGAAGCATTGGTATGATGTCTAGTTGTGCATATTCCCAGTTGCTATGCCCCGAAAAATGTGCATCTCAAAAGTCAAGGTGGTACTAATATAATACACAAATCCTTGTTGTTCACAAAGAAATACAGCATATACTTTTACTTAAGTACTCTCGTACCTTCATATTCAGGTGACCAACTTAAGCCAGTTTGTCTTTCCAGCAGCCTCGATAGCTCAGTGGATAGGCCATTGCACCTTGGAGCTTCAGGCCTCTGATCTGCATTGGTTCACTCCCTGGTGAGGGGCATGTCTGATGGACAACAACTTCATCCTTCATCTCCCTCTAACGTTGCTGTCCTAACATAACATAATACGATGTGTTAACAGGACGTAATACCCCTTTGATTATTTTATTAAGCCGATTTTGTACCTCCAGTTCCATATTTCCGAAGATAACCAGGTGGGCGATTTAGGGCCATCCTGGCTCTCTATCCTGGCCCTCTTGTTTTTTTTTATCAAATGATAAGAAACAATTAAAGGAAACATTTAAAACTACTACTAAAACTTAGCTAACAGACTGGTCTGAACCAGTCCACAAATGGTCTAACTAGCTATATCGTTGTTGTCTTAGTAAGATGATGTTTGTACAGTTAAAGGGCACGGTTACCGGATTCCTATGTATCCTTCCCCTCTCTCTGGGGTGGCTCTAAATAACCTATACTGTGTTGATGAGCCATTAAACAACATTCAATCCAACTAGCTATGTTGTCTTAGTAAGGTGATGTTTGTACAGTTAGCGGTCTTAAAAGCTGGAGATGGTCTGAAAGGGTTATAGGGCATCAATCCAGATGCAGTTAATTGAAACCATTATAATCTGCTTTATTAGTGAACTGAATATGGCTTCTTTTTCCTTCTGGTTTCATTTATTGTAATTATTATGAGACAAGTTTAATTATACATACCTTGTATTAACTGGTTGAATAATTTATTTATGCACAGGATTTGTATAATTTGCTTGAATGAAACGTTGCTATACTCTTGTATAATAAATTATGTAGCAGCATACCAGCAACAATTACCACTAACGTTATGTGACAAGCAGCAATTACCAACAACATTTTGTGACAAGCAACATTATGTGACAAGCAGCAACTACCAGCAACATTATGTGACAGGCAACATTATATGACAAGCAACAATTACCAGCAACATTTTGTGACAAGCAACATTATGTGACAAGCAACAATTACCAGCAACATGTGACAAGCAACAATTACCAGCAACATTATATGACAAGAAACAATTACCAGTAACATTATTTGACAAGCAACAATTACCAGCAACATTATGTGACAAGCAACAATTACCAGCAACATTATGTAACAAGCAACAATTACCAGCAACATTATATGACGAGCAATAATTACCAGCAACATTATGTGACCAGCAACAATTAACAGCAACTTTATGTGACAAGCAACAATTACCACTAACCTTATGTGACAAGTAACAGTTACCAACAAAATTATGACATGTAACCATTACCAGCAACATTATGCGACAAGCAACAATTACACGGCAAAGTACAACATACAAATGCAAACAATATACAAGCAACTCCATTAGCAACTAGCGGATTATAGACACATTTTAAAAAGAAATTTCTGTGTCATTGAACATTGCTTTGAACTTTTCCAAAAAGTCTTCTGATGTTAACGTTAATAATTTAGGAACATTAAACTTGTTCAATTAAATTAGATTTAACTTGATGGTTAAGTAACAAGATTTTAGATGGAGACAGAAGATCGATATCTTGCTTGATAGAAAACTAACCACATTATAAAATCTTTGAGTGCTTAGAGTTTTATATTGAAATGAATATATATAAAACAAGTTGCAAACAAAATGTTAAATTTTTATTCAATGAGTATACAACTATCTGCGGAGTCGAGGTCAATAGTCATTACCGAGGAAGAATAGTTTTAATTCATTGACAGAAAGAAAAATAGATAGTTGTTTTGTTATATTGAAGAAAAAAAAAGACAATTTTTTGGACATCATTCACAATCCCCTGAAGCTTTACTCTTATGATAATTTGCTTCGTGTAAAGTGCTTCCATCACTCGGAACAGACTATTGACATGATTAAAGACAATTCACCTGAAAACTCGGCTGAATCGAGTAAGAGGTCAATAGTTCATGCGATTGACTTACACGTGACTGCATTTAATCAAATAAAAACTATGAATTAAAATGATATACAATAATAAAACATATTGCACTAGTAGTTTTCAACGCTGCTCAAATGCCGTCGAAGAAAGTTTACGTATTTCTTTTCACCCATGTCATATCTATTTTGATACTTTTTATAGGTCATCTCTTGAGTGTGAAGAAAAACTTACAGGATGGGGCAGGAAGAAATAATTTTATGGAAAAAGGAGTGGCATTCCACAAATGTATTCTTTTCCAGATTGATAAATTTACCAACTTTATCACTTGTAGAATAACTCATCATGTGACAATGCATTGATATTTTACAAGTCAAAATGATGAATAATAGTCAGGTCATGCAAGTATCATTGTTTGGTAATGATGAAATAAAATAATACAAACTCAGGTTCTAGGGTGCACCAGACCTCACTGATTACCATAATATCATCTCAGTTAAATGAGACTGTGTAAATCCGAACATTCCTGCCAGGCTACATCCTCTAACAAACTTATTGTTACGTGATATAAGTAAAACACATAGATGATCATGTATATATGAATATAAAAAAGCCTAGGAATCCCAAAGTAAGTTCTTAATGGCTTGCTAGAAGCCAAAGCGAGAGGGAAGAGACTTAACCTAACCGCTAATGGCATGACAACACAAGATCGAAGATGAGTTAAATATTAATATCTAAGTAATAAGTGCAGATATTAATTACAAACTTGTCTCATCATACTGCATCTCCTGTAGTTGTGTCTGGACATTCTCCTCAGATCCCCTTGATCAAACACAGCTCATCGCAATATGCTGTTATTGTAGCTCCACTCAGATTCTATCAAAATTATAACTTCCATTATGAATATGACAAAAACGATTTGTTGACGATGTGATAATAACAATATTGGCATCTTCTGTATTGAAGATATCAGACAGAAAATTAGAAAACAAATTGCTTCGTCCGATGAATTTGATTATGAGTATGATAAGATTTACCTCATATTTTACGTGGGAACAATAGATGGGCTTATAGGCTTGAAGAGCCCGATGATAATTTAGAAATGGTTTGCAAGCCTCGTATCAGTCCATCTTTAGACAGTATGTTGTTGTTGGTTACGGAGTATATTTGCATATAGGTTAAATGCTTATCCGACAATAAATTAAGTTTGAATTGGATTGAATTGGAAATGGTATCATATTGTTTTGATTGGTTGAAATTGATTTTGAGATTTACAGCTGGCATAAGGTCAGTGGAGATCCCATGGAAGTCCCCTAAGCTATATTGCTTTTTTCTTTCCATGTTTCATCCAATAATGTTACCCGGATTTTTAGTAACGGCTCAAAAGTTTCAATAAGTCCTTGGATCACCTTTTTTAAGAAAATATCACGTAAAGTCTCTTTTCAGAAATCGTTCAGTTCACTCAAGCCACAAATTGTTTTCCCCTGTAGTAAGTGCAATGTTAAAAGGTGCAGTTGTTGCAATTATTTATCTGATTGACCATTAAATGAGCTGTTAAGGATAGAATATTTGATGTATGTCTAGCTTCTAATGTTCAATCAGGTACATCTCACATCATTTTATGTTTTGACTTGAAATGCACTACATTGTGGTATTCATAATACGTTGTACAAACAGGTTGATCTTTAAAAGCCTGATTTCGTGAACATAAATACAATGCAGGAAATCCCGATAAACAATTATTTGTACTAACATTTTCATCAATCAGGTCATAGTTTCAGTAATGTCCTTGTTCAATCAATGGAATATATAATTTCTAGTTTCTCTATATTTTCTATTCAAAAGCATAAATCTAAGCTGTCTGTTAAGCACTGTGCTTTTATGTCTTACCTTTTGTCCATTTCTTCTCTTAATTTGATCAATGAGGAAGCAGACACAATTTTGATTCATACAGATCATTTGTATAATACTGCATAATTCAAAGCTATATTCAGTATAGTCTTCGACTCCCATATCGACAAGAAGTCTAATCACGTTAGCATTTTCTAAAGATATTATATCTAAAAATATAATATCTCAATAGGCCGGTTTTGATTTTATTGACATACCAAGTGTTTTTCCAGATAATCATATTGTTGATTCTATTCCTAAATATTTAAAAAAAAATCCTAAGTCCTATAATTTGTTACAAGTATAAAAAAAACAATTAGAAATATTGTTTTTAACTGTAACAAAGTTTCTGACCTTAACATAGAAAATAACCCTCCTAATATATAATGTTCAGACTGGTCATGTCATATATTGCATGTGATGCTCAGATCGCCAAATCAGTCAAGGGTTTTAGCATAAAATGATGTCGTAGAGACTTGAATTTCTTGTCGTTCCTGCTGATAAAGCAATAATAATGTAATTATTGTTTGACAACTGCATTATGTCAGTGTTTTGTCTCTGGAACTTGGGAGCAGTAATTTGTATGCTCCAGCAGTTCAATCTACTGAGGAAGATGCTTCCATGCATATCAGTTTGCTTTCAAGGCTGGAGTAGCAAAGCATACTTCCAACTATGTACAGATTCCTAAATTAAACAAACAACCTTATTTGTCAGTTTTATGTCTAATTCTAGTGCCTGCACCACAGCACACAACTCCAAACGTTTAACTTCTTGTCACTGCAGTTAAAGATCACATAAAACAACGTAGTTCTTTAAAGCTTAGGACAACTCTGGGATTAATTTATTTTGGTCAGTTAAAAATTCAGAAGACATTCTTGATAACATTTGCGATAAGTGTCTTTTTTCATCTTTAAATACTTATAACTTTTCCACACTATATACAGTACAGCTCACGCGAAACCCACACTTTACTCGATTCGCCGAGGTTGGTCGTATCGAGTTCTTCGCATATCTACGCGGAGTCGGTGGTTGTACTCGGCAAATTCACGTGGCGAAAGTACGCCATTGTAGAGTCACTCACGCTCGGAGTTACTCCGCGTAGAATCCAATTAACCATGAGTGCACACCTGTGGTGATTATTATTGGGAAAAAATCTGAATTTTACGACAACTTTTCAACTTGTCGGATATCGCACTTGAAAAAGCAATCAATCGCCAGAAAAAGTACAAACAGTGAGACGCCGAGTGCATCTTTTATGTGAAAAGTTTGACATGACTGATAAATACCATGAACAAATTTCGAAACAAATACGTATTTCAAACTTTTAATGCATTTAATCACAAGTTTTGTTTGTTTTTGTTGTCTAAAAGTCACAGTTTTCCTACCGACATAAATACCCATAATCCTTGGGCATGTATGTATATTTTTTTAACAAGGTGGCACTAATAACGGGTTTATGACCCGGAATTCTTTACCATTTTTTCTGATAATTTCTGACTAAAGAACCCATCGATGTAATAATAAACAGCAGAATAGTAAAATTTGTTACAAAGAAAGACTAATAAAAAACATAATTATAATCTCTAGTATAATAATTACTAATTGAATGCTATGTTCATTTGCCGCGAAGCCGGTAATAGGAACCGCCATATAACTGTCATGACCCAGTATACATAATCCGGGCATTCACCACATCCGCTTTTCCAAAACAAAACAAAAGTCTTCTGCTTCGATTTTTCTAAAGTTATTGAATAATTATGCATAAAAATGATTGCAATTAGAAAAAGTTGCACCATTTACCTGTGCAGTTTCGACTCGTTTGTCTACGCGGAGGATCGTGGCGTAAGTACGCCGAGAAGCTTTTTTGACTCCGCGTAGTTTTATCATTGAAACTCCATTTGTTAATTCCTCACTCAGCGTGAAAGAGAAAAGTGTGGGTTTTGGGTGAGCTGTACCAGGGGTCAAGCCAGACTCCAAAAATAGGGAGAAGAAGTCACTTCTCCCTCCAGTCAAAACAGGGAGAAGTTTTTCAAAACAGGGAGACTTGAGGTCGGTCGACATGAGACGGACGATTAAATATCGAGTTAACCAATTGCATGTTATTTTATTAATTATTTGTATTGGAATTATTTCTGTTACTAAAATAATGCATAATACTAATAAAGCATGTATCATTATTATCATTTTGTTATTATTATTATTATTTTCCCACGGCCTTCAAAGTGAACAGTGCCAAAAATCCTATCTGTCTTGAACACCCCCCCCCCCCCCACCCCACCTTTGTTTCATTTTTATTGAAAATACTAATTATTCGATAATTACCCCAAACTTAGTTTTCATTCATTCCCGCATTGAGTAACATACGTTATTGATATCTATGTCTAATCGTAGAATACAATACATTTCCGCTGATTTCTCTCGTCAATAAAACAATCACAAACAAACTCTCTTTATACCAAACACATTTCTTTATTTCATAATTAGCCTCAATAAAACACACAATCAACGTTTTGCTTATTAAAGATTCTTTACAATTAACTGTGCCGATGTCAATCATATAATTTATATACACTGTCTTTTAAATTTATTTATCGTGGGAGATTTTTCAAGGTATCTTGTTGTCAATCATAATCATAACCCCGCCCTTGCGCAGTGTTTTGTAGTACGATTTTTAATTATTCATCAAACGAAAAAATACGACAGCTTTGATTGGTTTACTTAAATAGAATGCGCACATGATTCCCCACATGATCTAATCACGTGATCGCCTAACGAGCAAACATAGCGGTTGATATTCTCATCTCGCCTAAGGCAAGCCGATAAAGATCGATAATTAGGCTATTGCCCTGATTAGATAAGAGTCGCGTTGTTATTTAATGGTAATGTGATTAAATAAGGTACGTGTGATACACGCGCTGATTGTGTATTTTAGAGGCTTTTGTTTATTATGAGGTAAATCACATTTGAAATTGCCGAAATTGACCCGAATTTGCCCAAAATGACGGCGACTCAAATTTCGCCCCACATGAATAAAAAAGCGATGTCGGCCAAACTACAGCAAAGTTTTTAGCGACTTCGCCTAATCGCGTGACCCCTGCTGTACTGTACAACCTTACTACACAACCTTATCATAGACAAGCTTTTCCAACCTTACAACACAACCTTATCAAAGATAAGCTTCTTGCTCTTATTAAAAAAAAAATTCCTGTTAGATACTATTATCGTCGGGTATGAACTATCATTTATAAACAAATGTTTGGTATCCCAGTAGGTACAAACTGTACATCTCTTGTCACACATTTGTTTTTGTATTACTGTGAAAGAGATTTCATGTTGAGTCTTTCACCAGATACCCAGGCAGATGGCATCAAAACCTCTCATTATCTTTATGACATACTGAACATTGACAAAAATGTATAAAAAATCGAACAGAACTACAGCTTTCACAGAACACAGTAAACCTTCGCCTCTCACAGCTGCGGGTTCAAATCCCACTGAGAGCTCGACTTGTAAGTGAGGAAGTGTTGATTCTTAAGGATGGCGGGAAGTGTACAGTACTGGTTCTACCTAGTGGGTGGTCTGCCTCCACCACAAAAAATCGACCGTCATGTGCAACCTTGCATGTGTTGAAAATGACGTAAAACACCATACAAACAAACAAACAGTAAACCCAAAAACACGCAAAACGACTATGGTTAATACTGTCTAGCTTAAAGAATCTATTACAAGAGATAATTTCAGTTTTGACATTGATAATTATTGCCACTTAGAACAGTCCATTAAATCCTTTTAGAATTATTTTTAGCTCTACTGGCCAGCAGAGCTTATGGGATGGCGAGTTGTCCGTCGTGCATCGTCCGTCGTTAACTTTTGTCTTGTTACCACGATAAGGCCTTTATTTTACATCCGATCTTTACCAAACTTTAACAGGTTGTTAATATCAATGAAAGCTTGGACAAGTTCGAAAACCAGCCAGATTGGAATAATTTCACCGGAGTTATGGCCCTTGTTTTGCTGAAAAATGCCATATTAGGCCTTGTGAACACTCTAGCACCTTAGCACCTTCATTTATTATTTGATCTTTACCAAACTTGCACAGATTGTTAATATCAATGAAAGCTCGAACAAGTTCGAAAACCAGCCAAATCGGATCAGTAACACCGGAATTATGGCCCTTGTTTTTCTGAAAAGATTATTAATATCAATGAAAGCTCGGACAAGTTTGAAAACCAGCCAAATCGGATCAGTAACACCGGAGTTACGGCCCTTGTTTTTTCTGAAAATTGCTATTTTCTGCCTTGTGAACGCTCTAGCACCTTCATTTAATTATTATTTGATCATTACCAAACTTGCGCAGATTGTTAATACCAATTATAGCTTGAACAAGTTCGAAAATCAGCTGAATTGTGTCAAGTTTGAAAACCAGCTAAATCGGATCAGTAACACCGGAGTTATGGCCCTTGTTTTTTCTGAAAAATGCTACTTTCTGCCTTGTGAACACTCTAGGGCCTTCAATATTAATCGGATCTTTACTTAACTTTGCCAGTGTCTTTATATCAATGAAATCTTGAACAAGATTAAAAACCGGCAAGATCGATGTAATTTCAATTGAGTTATGGACCTTGTTTTGCTGAAAAATGCCATCTTAAGCCTTGTGAACACTCTAGCACCTTCATTGATTATTTGATCTTTACCAAACTTGCACAGATTGTTAATATCAATGAAAGCTCGGACAAATCCGAAAATCAGCTAGATCGGACCATTAACAGCGGAGTTATTGCCCTTGATTTAGTTAAAAATGCTATATTTTGCCTCGTTAAGACTTTATTTTTTATCCGATCTTTACCAAACTTTATCAGATTGTTAATGTTCGGATAAATTCGAAAACCAGACAGATCGGACCAGTAACAGCAGAGTTATGGCCCTTGATTTTGTTAAAAATGCTATAATTTGCCTCGTCTTATGATAGGGCCTCCATTTTGCATCTGATTTTTGCCAAACCTTACAAGATTTTATGCCTTTTTTTTTTTTATATTATAATTTTTTTTTTTTTTTATGTTTTTATTTTATTTATTTTTTTTTTTTTTTTTTAGCTCTATGTTGGACCAGAAACAGGAGTTATGGCTCTTGATTTAGTTAACATTTTTGCCTCGTTAATACGGTAGGGCCTTCATTTTTCATCTGATCTTTACAAACTTTACCAGATTCTTTAGTTATGGCCCTTGATTTAGTTGATAATAGAGTTTAATAACCAGTGTTTTTGTGATACGGGAAATATCTCCCGAGGAAGATATTTTCAGTATCTCAAAAACACTGGTTATTAAACTATATATTACATAATTTAAAATGATAATTTATTAATATTTCTAATGATTCACGCATTTTTACACCATGGGTTTGCACGAGAACGCCAAGACGACGTTACGTCATACAAACAAAACAAGTGGAATCGGTACTCTTCGTTAATTTCCGTAATCGTTATTTCCTAGTGGCGGAATCTGACGACGACGTCCGTAAAACAACCGGAATGTCATTTGGCGTTCCCGCCACTGACGGAAAAGGCCGAGCAATGTTCCGTACTGGGAGATATTTCCCAGTAGAGCAAACGAGTAGATATAGCTTTTCTATTTCCAGTATTTTCGATACAAATCACAGACAAATATGTAATATGCTGTATTTTGCCCAAAACTTTGAAAAAAACGTAAATGGCAGTCTCTCGCTTCATTGATGTTATACAGACCCAGTTGCGTTCAAGTACCCCAAAAATGCATTCCGTTTGCGTTTCGTTTGCGTTCCGTTTGCGCTTCATTTGCATTTCGTTTTGATGAATGCATTTTTTAAAATGCAAATCATTTGTGTTTTTGAATGCATTCAGCATTTACAAACGAAACTATGCGTTCATTTAAATGCACGGAACGACCGTAACATAATGTGTTCGTTTAAATGCACAAACGGAGAAAATGCATTTGCGTTCGTTCAGCGTTTACGAATCGCAACATTTCTGACGATTAAACTATGCATGGTATCGGTTCTTACCACGAGTCGGCAACTAATGTTTGTGATCATATTGAAGAATGTATCCTTTGGTTGACATTATTTGGTGGTGCACATTGATGATTCTGTGTTCTTCCGGGTTTATGTTATTTTCATCAAAAATTGAACATACTTGACACTTTATAAAAATATGCCGTCTGATTTTACCAACATTATTTCAGTTTTATAATGAAATAATACAAAATTTGTGCTACACAATAAACAGGGCTTCTAAAATTTTAAAATGCAAATCGGTCCAGGTTTTTAACTGCCGTAAGAATCGCGCTTATTTTGAAAAAATCACTAAAATCGCCGTACCCCACCCACCATGTCAGCTGCACCATGATTTTTTTCCGTTCAGTCATTGATATAGAGAACTATTTAAAATGTATGTTTGTATTATATTTGTATTATTTCTAACTTATTTTATCACAATTTGTACATTTTAATGACTGACATCATGTCTTCGCTTTACTGAATGAATAATTTTCACTCAATATTAAAATTGTTGATCATTTGAGGAATTGAACCGGAAGTGTCTAATAAACCGGGTAGGTATAAAACGCGGACTAGCGGAAAAAAAATCAAACAAACAATTAACACATCTCGGTATTTTAATGACGCAAACAAATTTCAGTCCCAGCTTTGGCCACTTAAAAAAAAAAACCGACACAAGCAAACAGGCTAACACCTTACGACTAACGGTATATCAAAGAAATCACAGATGGTAACACTCGCTTCAGTGAACCGACAGAACGCGTGATATACTTTCACTGATCACACATCAAAGGCGTGCTACATGGCTATAGACTCTTCCGGAAAACTCCCTACTATCGGTAATGGTTTAGTCCAAATTGACCAAATTGACCTACTTTCGCACAGCGAGTGACAAACAATCGTGTTATGGATCAAAGAATATTGCCGCAAGGCATATTTCAAGGAGTGTATAAGGTAATTGTAGATTTTTTTAACGACCGATAGATAAAATATCTGGGACCGATTTTAACAGGTATTTTGAAAAGAAAATCGGTCCGGAGAAACAGAATTCGGTCTGGGGACCGACAAACCGGCGATTTTGGAAGCCCTGCCAATAAATACATTTCCTAATTTAAATCGGTAAAAATGAAAGTGTGTAATCGTGCTTAAAAAACACCATTTACACAGTGTATTTCTTTATATTAAGTTACTGCAAAATGCACTTCGTTTAAATCGAGACTTCAATTATGTACTCAAAAGGATAATATTGAAAGTTATCCGAAATAGCGAAATGCATTTGCGTTCGTTTTGTTCGTTACGTTCCGTTCGTTCCGTTCGTTTTGAGCGTTTTAAAAAATGCATTCATCGTTCGTTCCGTTCGTTTTCAGTGTTTAGCATTTTAAAAAATGCATTCATCGTTCGTTTTTAAAACGCTGAACGCTGAAAACGAACGAAACGAATGCAATGAACGAAATGCATTTTTAAAATATAGATCGTGCAACGTTCATTCTGCGTTCGTTCTGCGTTCATTCTGCGTTCATTTTCCGTTCGTTCAGCGTTCGTTCTGCATTTATTTGGGGTACTTGAACGCAACTGGGTCTGTAAGAGCCATGTTAGCCAGTAGAGCGTCCACAGGCACTCTTGGGCCTCTTGTTTTATTAGAACGTTGTGTTTCTGGGTTTCAAGAAACTCATTACTCAATGTCCAGTAAAACCTTAGCGTGTTCTGAGAATGTAATGAGCTTTAAATTAACTGGATTCATTGGTCTAATTTTCATCACTGAACCATTCAGAATGCTTCATTCATATTTTCATTTGGTTGTTTCTATCATGACATCACTTTCTGGTATTATGACATCACACCCTGGTAAATTGTGACATCATGTCATGCTTTTATGACATCACGTCATGCTATTATGATGCAACTCAGTTTGTTCTCAGAACTGAACGAGCATGAGCATGAAACAGATTAAGACTGTTTGTATCACTCATTGAGTAATGAGTTTCTTGAAACCAATAATCACAAAATTCTAAAAATAAAATAATTCTAAACTGATTTAATAGACTGTTTTATACGTTTTAGATGGGGATATTCCCCTAGGAGCTTCTTATGGGGTTTAATTGTTTCTCAACATATTTGTTTTCTAGAGCTTGTAGTTGAGATGAGAATTTTAATATTCATAACTTTTGTATGACTAAATAGCTACTCCATGATGATAGGGCTACCATTACAATAAACTTCGAAAAACATCTGGAAAATGTTACTGTCGTGACGCTGATCTACTTTTAAAACATTAAAGTAAGTTACGAACTTTCCTGCAACACGGATTATCACAACCTGGCTTCTCATAAGGGTGACATGGTTTACAAACTTTGTAAGATCCTTGGTCATGATCACTTTAATACAATCTTTATTAAACTTGTCAGAAACTTTATCAAAAGAGTTTATGGCCCTATCATTTTGCAATGCACAGCATGTTTAGTGGTTGACCTATTTAGTTTGTCACTATGCTTTCCTCTTTGTGTGATGATTTCTACCAAAAAGGGATTGTAACGTTGGCTGTTTTCTTGATATTGGGATGACGATAGGGTACCAGTGAGAGTGAGATTTGATAAATCGTCAAACTTGGTTTAAACCCTCAGCAGCCTTTTTGCCACTGACCCAGGGTTCTCCATTAGCACTTATAAGATGGCGGGCCTCCACGCTATCGGCACATAACGCTATGCAAAACAACTGCTGCCGAGTAAAAATTGTCAAGCACCACTTTTAAAAAAGGTAAAAAAAAGATAAAAATAAAACCTAATAAATTTAGCGAACTTGATGTAGAACACAAATGGCTCATCTGGCTGAAATGGGCATCTGAGTGCAACTATTATGGAGTTACTTTTTGCTAAATTATTTTTGTCATGTTTTTTGAAAAAGTTCGCAAAAATGAATTACTTCTGTAGTCGTTTAGATAAACAATATGTTGTATATATTGTATTATTCTAGTAACTATCTAAGGTATGTTTTATCAATATGTGTTTTCAGTATGATTTACATCTTTTGTAAACTGCAATTAATTTTTTATTTTGGCATATTGTTTATGACTAATTTCAAAAGGAGCATAGGGCTTCAATGTTTGTTATCTTTACGATATGCCACAAGCGTCTGGCATAAAGGGCAAGTATACTACGCTGTCTGAGTCTTAACTTTCATACCCCATTCAAACCCTTCTCTAAGAAGCAAAAATGGAGTTGGCTGGGGTATGAAATAAAACCTTATTTTCGTCTTAAAAGGTTTGCATATTGCAAAAATAAAACATTTAATATATAATTTTAAATAAGTTATTGCATTTTTTTCAGTAATAATGTGTTGAAATGGGTTTTAATGTCAAAATATCTGTTATAAATTCAGGTATTATATGCTTTCCAATCATTTAATGGAATTAAGGCGGGACCATGTAATGTTAGCACCTTGAGGCACATGTGTAAAACCACTATATAATTTTCACAAGGCATTGTTTCTTATTATTGATAAGACACCATCAAATAATTATTTGTACAAACATATCAACAGGAAGCCATTGTTAGAATAGATTTAGATATTCTTAAGATATGCCACACATTTACCTATCATATGCAATTATGTAATTGATTTTCATTGGTTGCTTTATTTAGAAGGTGTTTTAACTGTTTTTGTTAGATAAGGATATATGTATTTTGACCTCGGATGTGAACGGACCTCCAAAACACACTTGAATTTCCAAGACCGTTGAAAGTATGATATTGCTTTGTTGTAATATTGGATTACCGGTTCTATTATGTACATGCTTCATCAGTTTTTGCGCACAATATGACCTAGTTATGTGTTAACATGCCCTAAAACACCATTCATTCATTCTATTATGTACACTACTCAACCTTTATAATCGGCCACTAATTTCAAAGAATTATATATTTCTTAATAATTCATATTTTCATTTGGAATTTTAACTGGCATCTTTTAACAAATATCGCTAGCGATTTATAAAACTTGATCTGCCTCGATCGGACTAAAACCTTATTGATAAGTTTTAATACAATATTGGTATGTGTTTCGGTGATTTCCAGTTTTTAGTATTCGTGTATTTTCAAAAAACCTGGGTGACCGATTATAAAAGTTGAGTAGTGTATACACTTTAAGAAATAACATTATTAATTTTGGATAACCAAATTTATTATTTGTGGATAACTAAATAACCAGACTGAATATTTGTGGAGAAATAAAAACACTAAAAAACATTCCGTGTTTTATTCCTCAAATCACACACACGCTAAATATAACTTTACAGCACAACGGCTGTTTAATACAACTGTATGAATTGACGCAACAAACACCATAACGTAACCTGAATCTAGACATGTTTGATACTCTGTTGTTATATGTAGTTAAGTAATATCACGCAGACACTTGTCATCCAGTCTTCAACAATAAAGTTAGCACCTCAATCGCATTAACTGAACCATATAGAGAAGGTAATTCTCCTCCAACATCAGGGTGTCGGTGTCAAAAAAACGCAAAATAACGGATTTGCATCACTACCCTATAATTTCTAGACTTGGAGAACCCTTACAGTGACCCTTTCAAGGAAGTACCCATATTGTCAACCCTTTTATGTTTGTTTGTTTACTTGTAATTTTTGTTTGTTCTGTATCGCATATTTCGGGTTGACCGTGTTCTGTGAATGCTACATTTCCTGTTCAATCTGTACGCCTACTTGTTGTGTTTTATAGTATGTGGTATTGTCATCCCCAATTAAATTTATTGCTTTATTTTATTTGCTGGTTAACAAAGTTATATTACTTGTACTGATCAATTACATTGTCTTTATCTGGTTGCTCCCAGCAAGACAGAGACATTCTTGAACCATTAAAGAAATGTGAGAGTCTGGTATTGGTGATAAATTTCAGACAGCAGTCAATTAAGAGTGTAGAAATTCTGCTAGTTTTGCAGATTCGTGGGCAGCAATATAAATCCACGAAGAAAAAAAAAAAAATTGTGAGAAAAAGTCTTAAACAAAGTAGCAGGATTTGACATCATTCTAGCATTAAAAAAACACACACACACAAAAAAAAATGTGGCATTCACAAAGAAAAAAGCATTTTTTTCTGAGAAAAAGTCTTAATTGATAACAAAGCAGTAGAATTTCACATCATTCTAGCATTAAAAAAAAAGAAAGAAAAAAAAAGAAAAAAAGGACCTAGAGGCAAAATCAAATTAGTTTACTATTTTATAAATGTGTCGTTTTCACATGTCAACCTCATATTATTTCTTTAAAAAAAGAAAAAGAAATTCACACCTCATATGATACAAGTTACAATGGTTGGTGAGTGTGGGGTTGGGGAAATAAATACAAATGTATTTTTATTGCAGTATGACTTAAACAGTGCTTGCCAATTATTTTTTTGTTTTTAACATTTTATTTCAAATATCAATACATACATACATTTTTAGCTCTTATGGCTCGGATGCCGAGTTGTCCGTCGTCGTCGTCGACGTTAACTTTTGTCTCGTTAAGACGATAGGGCCTTCATTTTTCATCCGATCTTTACCAAACTTTAACAGGTTGTTAATATCAATGAAAGCTCGGATGAGTTCGAAAACCAGCCAAATCGGACTAGTAACAGCGGAGTTATGGCCCTTGATTTAGTTAAAAATGCTATATTGGTATATTTTGCCTCGTTAAGACGATAGGGCCTTCATTTTTCATCCTATCTTTACCATATCATGTGAAAGTTATGAATAATATGTATACTAGGTTTTCTTACATTTGATCAATTCGTAAGATGGTGCGTAACTTAGTGCAGCGCATGCGCGAAAAAAACTTATCTGTACGTGCATGTATTCATGGGTATATTATTATACGTTGTCTAGTTGTGGTGAGTACTTTTGCCATGTTTTTTGAAAATCCATAAAGGAATGCCAGAGTTATTGACCGGACATAATTTGACCTTTGACCTCTAAGTGTGACCTTGACCTTAGAGCCACTGAACTGTATTTTGTACGCGACACATCGTCTTGTTGTGATGAGCACTTGTGCCAAGTTATTTGAAAATCTATCCAGGAATGCAGTTATTGACCGGACACAATTTGACCTTTGACCTTTGACCTCTGAGTGTGTCCTTAACTTGGAGCCACGGACCTGGATTTTGTGTGCGACACATCGTCTTGTTGTGGTGAGTACTTGTGCCAATTCTTTTGAAAATCCGTCCAGGAATGCCAGAGTTATTGACCGGACACGAAAGCACTTCATGTTGACCTTTGACCTCTAAGTGTGACCATGACCTTGGAGACACGGACCTTGATTTTGTGCACGACATATCTTGTTGTTGCGAGCAACTGTGCCAAGTTATTTGAAAATCTGTCCATTATTGTCAGAGTTATTAACCGGACACGATTGTACGAACGAACGAACGAACGAAGGGACTGAAGGACGGACGGACAGTGCGACTACTATATGCCACCCTTCGGGGGCATAAAACTGTGTATACACACTATTGATTATTGTGTAAAGTATGAATATATATTTCTAATGCCACAATTGCACTATGGTTAATTTCTACCTGACAACTTGAGTTTTGCTGAAGTGTCTTCAGGGATATCACACAAGACTACTCAGCAGGAAAAGATTTGAATTATTTATTTGAAGTTGTTATTATACTAAAGGTAAAGTGTCATATGAATTCCCATAACGCTCGGCCACTGAAGGTTTAATCAGTTCTAAATTGACTGGTGAACGTTTTATGTCCCTTGTCGCCATTTCAATTTAACTTTAATTTTTGCTTTGGCAGTAAAATAAGTTTAAGGGGATATTTGCGTCTTTAATGTTTGGGCTTCAAAACAAATGTTCATCAAGTGAAATATACTTAAATGCGTAGTCATTTTTTAATGTCCTTATTTTAGTTTATCCTTGCAAAAATGTCCTTTTCTTGTCTCACCCACAATGCTGGGTAGCAAAAAATAGCAGTCACTTTTCCGGCGGCAAGCTCAAGGACATATTTTGCGTTATTTTCCCAAACTTAACCTTGGTTAGGGAACAACCTCAGTTAACTGTATGTGATTGCCTCATTTTCTTTTGTTTGATACTTGGTCATATGTATTGTTGGCATGGGTGGACATCACTGAACAACAAATATTACGAAGGTCAGGTCATATTTTGCTTATTTTCCCCAAACTTAACCTAGGTTTGGTAACTTAACCTTGTTAGGTAACTTAACCTCAGTTAACTTTATGTGATTGCCTCATTTTATGTCTTTGATACTTGGTCATATGTATTGTTGGCATTGGTGGACATCGTTAAATGACAAAAGATACCAAGGTCAAGGTCATATTTTGTGTTATTTTCCCTAAACTTAACCTTGGTAACTTATCCTAAGTTAACCTTATGTGATTGCTTCACTTTATGTCTTTGATACTTGGTCATTGTTAAACAATTAGGGGAGTGTTCTAATTTTTAAATAGTCGCTCCTTTCCCTTAGCCTCGTCCGTCGGATGGGGACGTAAACCGGGCGGTCCCGTGTATCGGTCTATCCGAGCACGTTAAAGAACCATAGGAATCTATTCGATAATAAGAGTAGGGCACGGTTCCCGGATTCCTATGTATCCTTCCCCTCTCTCTAGGTGGCTCTAAATAACCTATACTGTGTTGATGAGCCGTTAAACAACATTCAATTCAATTCCACCAGTGCAACTCGTAAGGTAGCATGAAGTTAGTATACATGGTAATATGACTGGCAAAATAAACAAACATGAATCAAATGTCCCGTACTAATTGTTTTATTTCAGTTTATTGAAACCACAGATTTCTTTCACATATTCAATATTTTGTGATTATATTTCTTAAAGTATGAAAATTACATTTATTGTTAAACAGTTGTCTCTCTCAAGTAGTTCTCCAAATTCTTTTAATAGTGTCTTTCTGCAAAATTCACCCAAAATATTACGAATTCCCAAAAATGTAAATGATTCCAAAAGCTCTAAGTCGAAAATATCAAAATTAAGCCAAAACTCAAGATCAGCACTCAATTAAGCTCCCTTTTTCTATTTTTCTCTATCTTTTTTCTATGTTTCTTTCTATATCCTTCTAACAATGAAAGTGACTCCCCTTATATACCTTTCTTCAGAAGTTGAACCAATCAAAAAAGTCTATAGATAAACCGAGCTTCAACGTGTTGGTTGTTGAAACAACAAAACGAAACCAGTATCAACGGGATAGCTAACTGTTGCACTTAACATCAACTGTTGACCCTTCAACGGCAATTATAGGTATCATGTTGACAACAAGTTCTCAACCAACTTGTATGCTTCAACGACATTAATTTGGTACAAAGAAGACAAGTTTCAACCTGCACTCTTCAACGGCCTTAATGTGGACCATGCGGGTATCAACAACAGTCAGTTTCAACAAACATGCTAAATTTGGTTCAATTTTAGTATTGGTTTATTATACTTACGACAACATTACCATTGCTTTACTCAACTTGCATAAGTCCACGAGTGGAAAAAATTCCCTTCCCGGGACTGCGGCCCGATAAGGGAGCCGCTAATAGGTTAACCCAATACCTCCGAAATCAGAACGAGGCTTACTTCCTCTTATTCCGCAAATTCTAATTAAGGAGGGGTGGGACTAATGTTGTCGTAAGTATAATAAACCAATACTAAAATTGAACCAAATTTAGCATATTGGTATATTGATTACTTACGACAACATTACCATTGCGACTTTAACAAAATTAACATGGGGTGGAAATAAGTAGCCTGTTATGATAGGTAGAATGTATCAAGGGAATTTGAACAAACTAAAACTAACAAGCAAAGGGGAATGATCAAACCTGCTATAATAGCAAGAAATTAGAGCAGATTAGAAACTGCAGAAACAACTAACTGACACTCACCCATATATAGGGGTCCTCCTTGGTTCACAATACACAAATTGAAGGAGACTCCATGACATCTCCAGAAGAGGTGAAAATAACATGGTGAATGTGGCACGTGCCGTCCTATTCCCAAGTACGTGTAGAGGTTCGGAACCTCTACTACACCCGTAGCTAATTCAAAGGTGTAAATTGTCAAATATGGTACATTAAACCGTCCGTCTGTCAAGAAGGTCAAGGGCAATTAAGCCCAGCACCATTGAATAATCGACAATATCAAGCATATCTATCAGAAGAATATGTTTGTATTAAATTGATTGTTAATAGAGAACCAGTATCAATAAATCCCAATTAGATACTTACATAAACAGTTTAAGTTTCATATAATTAACTGTATAGGCAATAAACTATAAACACAAAGTAACATTTAACTGTGTGCAAATGGGTAAAATAAAACATGCATATGGGAAACATTTTAACCAGCTATAACAGTAACCATCGGTAAGGCTGGTACATGCAAAACATGCATATGTAATAAAGTTTGGTTCGAAACCCGAAAGTTAGTGACTTGCAGACAACCTAGTCATCTAACTGGTCGGGTAGCGAAGCTCCGATGATGAACTGGGCAGCAACCAAAGGACCCAGAGCAGCCAATTTGTTATTGAGCTGGGAACAATCCCTTAGGTAGAATCTAACAAAGGGGTTGTCCGAATTCCAGCAGCATGCTTTTAGAATGCATTCTAAGTGAATTGAATAAGACCCTGCTAAGGATGAAGACAAAGCTCTGACTTCATGCGCTGTAGGGTTTGACCCTGGTAGATCGGTCTTTTGCACATTATAGGCCACTTTAATGGTTTCCCCAATCCATCTAGAAATGGAAGCCAAAGAAATTTCTTTAGTAGCGTGCAGACAAAGTGGCAGAAAAAGTCTCTTTCTGCCCCGCCGCCAAAACCCTGAGTGCTCCAGGTAGATTCTTAAAGCCCTAACCGGACAGAGGCTAAAAGAAATGGTAGCACCTGAGGTGGGTAGAGCCGGAATAACCAGTGGTAAGCTATGAACTGAAGGTCGCTGGTTCTTAGCCAAAAACCTGGTAAGAATGTATGGTAACTGAAGACCCGTCTGCAGCAAAAGCAATAGATTCTTCAGTCCCCCGTAACTGACTGGTGATAGAGCCAGTAGGAGGAGCCTCTAACTTCTGAGATGGGCAGATGAACGTTACAAGGTGAATATGGTACCATCATGAGTCCTTCAATTCGGTCAAGGACAATAAGTCCACCACCATCTAAAGTCATAATCGACAATTTCAAGCAAATCTATGGAACAGAAATTGCTAGTATTACTAGATCATCTAAATAAGTATGGACCACTTGATTCAAAAACTTACAATAACAACTTCATAACTGAGGTGTAAACACATTTTGAACATTGTGATATGAAGTGCTTACCAACCAAGATAAGCAAAAAAAAAAAAAATCAATAAAACTGCAATCGATTATTATGCTTACCGTTATAGACTTAGGCAAGGCCAAGTCAGCTAACTGGTAGAGGAGCACGACCTAATGACTGACTGGATCTAGTGAAAACAATATTTACGATAGAACGTAACAAATAATTTGTGAATTTTAAGTCAAATAAATGCTCTGACTTGTGCAGTCTTATTGGAATTGAAAAGGGTATATACCCAGACAAAAATCAGTCAGTTTGTTACTGGAATCTCTCTAGAAAAAGGTAAAAAGAGATCCCTCTAGTAGCATTAGAGTGAATCGACTAAGATGGAAGTGTAATCAGAACTGCTCTACACTAGTCTGCCAAGCTAAACCTCCGTGCCCTCAGAGTAACCCAGTGAAGGGCCTCCTGGAGGTACACTTATGTGAATTATTACCGAAAATTAGTCTGAGATGTAGTTAGAACAGACAAACTGCATACTGATTCGGAATGGAGGATAGTGGCAGATGTAGAATGTAACCATGGTAACCTCACTTAGGGGTTAACGCAGTGGTGAAGACACCAAGATGGACAGAAGTGCTGAGACAAGGGAACCCTATTAAAATTAAAATAATCGAATTTATTTATTAAGGATAACACATTAAGTAAGTGAACAAATCTTACATGTGGCCCTTAAGGAACAACTTTAGGGTTACCAAAGCCAACCTGAGAGACCCTTAAAAATGCATTAAGGGTAGCTCTACTAAACCCCTAGACCACGGCAGAAAGTCACCTTGAATGTGGCTGTGCACATGCACGCGCCCCCCCCCCCACTTTTGTTCTGATCACGGCAGAATGTCACCTTGAATGTGGTTGTGCACCCGCACCCACCTCCACTTTTGTTAAAGTAAAAGGCCAACGAGACTTTAACCTAGCATGTAGATCTAGCCGAAAAGAACTGTGTCTCCGTACGAATGTGGCATATATAGAAACAATAAATAAAGAGATGCGCCACATTTATCTCAAAACCGCCTGAGGGTAAGACTTCAACGAGGAGAAGTCCGGTTCCTAAGGCATAATTATTTACGGATTAGAAGCCGGGCCTAAAAATCAGTATAGCCTACCAAGACGTTAGGAACATAATCATACTGATAAAACCAGTGATTCATTTTGAAATCTGCTTTAATAAGTCCCTGGGACTCACATATTTTGAAACAATGGGTCCAAACTAAAAAACAATGGGTCGAAAGATTTTTTCAAATCAAATTTTGTTAAATATAATTTATATAACCAGTGTTTCATTACAAATTCAGTCTGAATTAGTCCCTAGAACTCACATAGATCCGAACAATGAGTCCCATGAAAATTGGTTCTGTGATGGTGTTGACAACAGTTTGTCGAAAGATTCAAAACAGAATTAAAAAGACTAGAATATAGGCTAGGCCAAGTGACTTTGATTTGCCTTATTTTAATTGTTCATTCTTCTTCTTTAGATTAAGTTACCGTGTAGAATTTTCTTAAATTAGTTTTCAGATTCAATTGATGCATGCCATGGGATGCACATTTTTGAAATGATGGGTCCACAGAAAAAAGTGTGAGTCGGGGACTCGGGATGCGTAGCAAATGAAACGCTGTAGACCTACTCTAAACTGGCAGAAACACTAGGATACTGTATCCTGGTTCTCGCAAGACTAAAAAGGGAGGAGAATGAACAAACTACGCGAACTATCATCAGTACCCTTAGGGTAATGGAGAGTGAACCCTGGCACTACAGCCCATTAACTGTATGACTGTATGGAGGAGTGGGTAGGGTAAGGAATCTAGAAAGTGATCCTAGCTGCAAGAACTGGAGACAATAACGTCAAAAGCGGCATTACGTAATTGTCGATATTTCACAAGTGAAACACAACCATGAAATATAAGGTTTATCATAAAATCCACAATAAAAACAAAAAGACCGTTGTCTTGTGGCTGGTATGGGGCACGAACTAGGGACTCCTCGCTACAGGGGGAAAGTATGTGCCACTGTAAATAATAAAAGCTATTGTAAATATAAACCTACCTCAACAAAGGTGGTGATATAATTTGATATCATTAACTTACAAATAAGCGGCCCACAGAGCAAAGTAGTGGGGTATTTGATAGATACTGTATACAATATTAGTAAAAGTATCCATATCAACCGGGCAGGGCTTTTAAGAAAGCGCTTATTTCTCTTTTTGGGAAAAATACAAGGTTTCATAAATTAAGTAAATATGACATTAATATACTTTATTTATATTGTCATCCATTATTTACCATAATTATTAACTTCCATGTTGGAATTTACTTAGCAGCCAAAAACACACTGCAGAATTCATGCTTTTTCTCAAATTCTGAGAGACTGTTGTTTTCCGATTGGGAAATATTTTTGCCACAGTTGGGAAAAATAGTCCAATTTTCTGTTGGGAAGATACCCTTTACAGGCCTCTATTATATAAGGTAAAAAAGCCCTGCCGGGTAGACGAGTCTAAGTAGCAGGGGGAAATAACCCCCTATCTCTTAATGACACCCTTGGATATAAATATTACTGCCGCTAAATAAAATAAATGCTTATATACCTGCAAGTCTGTTGAGCATGAACATAAACAACAGACCTGCAGTCATCATCTATTAAACCGTAACCAGGGCAGGAAACGGTTGCAGAGTTACTTGTCCATAATCCACAGATCATGGCGGAGAAACCGTAGTAACTAAAATCATCCTAGATAGGTCAATTCTTGTGACAGACCTCGAGAGTAGGTACTGACTTCTAACGAGGTTACCTGCAAACTAGTTCAATAGTTAAGTCCATGAGGACAGAAAAGAACAAAGTCATTCACTAAGAATCTTTAGTTAAAGACAAGTATCGGATTCCTCCGTAGTGGGTATAAGCAAGACCACGAGAGGAATATACTTTAAATTTAAATACTCTGTAAGGATTATTAGTAACACATAGATCCTAAAGATACAAAAGCATTCAATAAGGATCTAAAATCGATAACAAAGGCAGACAATGCTAAAGAAGTGTTTATAAATAAAGGACTTCACTCTTGGAATGCGGTTATCATACCAAAGAGAAAAGATTATCCCAATAACAGCACTGTCTAGGAATTATGATTTTCTAAAGAGGTCTAAGTCCTATTGTTGCAAGTGTTTCTGACATAACACTGAAAAGAAGAACAAGAAAGTGTCCCGGACACATTTTATAATCCATATGTTATCTAAATTGCTATCATATGATTTGATTTACTGTTTGTTCCTTGTCATGTTCACATTGTTATGAATATTAAAATAAAATATTCTATTCTATTGAATCTGCGATTATACAACACGTAAGAAAATATAATAACAGAAGGTAGTCCATGACTAAGAAGAAACAGTCCAGACTCTATTGTGCCCATCGCGGAGGGGCTACCCTGTCGTGTTTGTTGGTGGAGGGACTTTAACCTCAGAACAACACGCACACACATGACTAAGAAGTATTACCTGAATAATCACAGTTACCCCTGTGCCTGGACTGTCGGGAAGGTGACCTAGATGAGTCCGAGTCGGAGCTGTTCTGAGGACCTTCCGCAAACCCTTTAGGGAGAGTCTCTGCCAACACCGTGGTCCCCCCCATTACCGGTCAGCTAACTGAACAAGGGTTGAAAGGGGAACCAGGTATCTCTTTTCTCTTCTTCTCTGCCACCACCGTGATCCCCCCCATTACCGGCCAGCGAACTGGGACAAGGGTTGAAAGGGGAACCAGGCAGTTTCCGTCTGGGTTGGGGTTTATCCTGGGCGTAAGGGGTACTCATTTCCCCCTTCGAGCAGGACTCCCCACCCAGCGGTGGCTTGGTCACTTGCGACATAATGCGCTAAAAATAGAAAAAGTACAACAGCGAGTGCTAGACACACGAACTGTAAATGTAGAAAAGGTGTATAACGATAAAGAAATACCAAAATAAAGTCAACAAAACACAAAACCCGTGGAAGAAACGCAAAATTGAGCCACTCGAAATTACCTGATCCTTTCGAAATCAGCGCGAGTGGAATAAGAGGAAGTAAGCCTCGTTCTGATTTCGGAGGTATTGGGTTAACCTATTAGCGGCTCCCTTATCGGGCCGCAGTCCCGGGAAGGGAATTTTTTCCACTCGTGGACTTATGCAAGTTGAGTAAAGCAATGGTAATGTTGTCGTAAGTAATCAATATACCAATTTATAAGCTTCAACAACATTAATTTGACACAGTGGAGACAGTTACATGGCTGGTAATCAGTGGAGCTACCTCCATTTGGAGGTATATGCAAAAGTGCTCCACCGCCACTTACGAGGTAGTGCCAGTGCCTAAAATACAGGTAAACAAGGAGGGTATACTTTGTTATTTCTTCGATATTTTCTTTCTTTGCATTGATATGAAAAATCGGGGAATGCAGTTCCGTGTAGTTACATGTATGTTTAAGCTTCGCACACAATATCCAAAATTGTTATCGAAAGATGCCTAATTTGACGCCAGGAACTTTTAGCCCATCCAAAATTTGCTTTTTTTTTCTCAACTTTATCGTCGCCACCGAGGTATTTCTACATATGTTTGCCTATTTATGCTACATATCGACATGAACATATTAAATATCTACAGTTTGTGTCCCTATATTGCCTGTTGATAAAATAGATAACACGGTGAACATTTCTGGGGGAGAAATACGCGATTTTTTAGAAGAGATAGATCCCGTGCCAGAGAGATAGTTCCAATGCTATGGAGATAGCACCAATGACAACTTATGAGGATGTGATTTCTTACTATTGCGTACGACTTTACTCTTGGTTAAAATGCAATTTGCGTTCCCAAACTATTGTTTGGATCAACTTTCTATCCGTTTTGTGTCTGTTATACTTGATTTAACAATATGGATGCAGACTTTTCATTATTTGTGTTTGTATTCCCTAAAACCAATAAAGAACAAATTCATGTACACCTGAAGTGAATGAATGACTTTTATTAGAGACAAAGGACTGCACATGTTGAATTCTGAATTTTGACCAGTATATGAAATTATGGACACTTAGTTACTTAAAAGAAAGTAAAAATTAGCTAATTCTAAAACTAATAATGAACTAGACTATTGAAAACTATTAAACTAATAATAACTAGCACAACTAACAAAACTAACAATAACTATCAAAACTAACAAACTAATAATAATTAGCACATTTAACAAAACTAACAATAACTATCAACAGTAACTAATAACAATTATCTATTAAACTACATACTCATAAATACAAATAATACAGAAATAGTGCTTTTAGCTCTACTGATCAGAGATCAGCTCTGATCCTCTGAAACTATTGGATGGATTTTCGTGAAACTTTATAGAAATTTTGCCCATGAGTCTAGTTGATCCTAGTTAAAATTATGTTGATGTGAAATCCACGATGGCCGCCAAAGCTAAAAATAGATTTTTAAAAAACAAGTTTGTAGCGACTACTTCTTGAAAACTATAAGTGATATTGATATGGGACTTTTTCTAAAATGATCAGCATGACATGATGTTGGTCCTTGTCGAAAATCGCTTTGATTCAGCATTAAACGTGGCCGCCAGCAGCCATCTTTGTTTACATAGAGTTATATAGTAAAAACTTGCAGCAACTACTCCTAAAACTATTTGACGGATTTTCATGAAACTTCACAGGAATGCTGATCTAGCTATCAAAAATATATCAGTAGAGTTCAAGGGCATTGACCTCTTGTTACTGTTTACAAAAATCTAACTACATGTTTTATTTCATTATTTTCCACAATTGCACTTAATACCAAAAATCATAACCAAACTTGTATTAACATGCCAGAGAGATAGTTCCAATGCTATGGAGATAGCACCAATGACAACTTTTGAGGATGTGATTTCTTACTATTGCTTTAAATTACTCTTGGTTAAAACACAATTTGCGTTCCCAAACTATTGTTTGCATCAACTTTCTATCCGTTTTGTGTCTGTTATAGTACTCTGTAATAATGTACTCATTCACCACGGTGTCCACGTCCTTCGGCTCATGTGAGCTAAATCAGGTGCATACATGTATTGTGATACAGTTCCGTACAATTTACATACCTCTGCAAATTATTCGGGAAAAATTATGACTAAAGCAATTGTTAATTTTGGAGAAACTCATATTTACTATATGCAAAGTCTTTGGTCCCATCCCTTCAGTATTTTATCTTCAGATCCATAATGTATATATGAGATAACACAAAATCACTGCTAGACATGCAATTGCATGACAAAATGTTGTTATTCAACTTTGTGTTGTGATGAGGCCCGTCTGATTAAGCTGTTGTAGGTAGTAAACATATTAACAACATGGATGCAGACTTTTCATTATTTGTGTTTGTATTCCCTAAAAACAATAAAGAACAATAAAGAACAAATTTATGTAATTACGTACACCTGAAGTGTTTATTTGTACTTTTGTCTTCCTAAATGTAAAATACAAAGGATTTTTATAGCTATACTATAATATTCAATATAAGACTAATTTTCAAAGACAACCACTGTTATTGGGCATTCAGTGTATATATATACCTGATCTACTCAGTCATGAAGTATGTTAGCAATAAAAAAAATAATCAAGTTGTCGTGCTTGTTTAATGATTAGGTAGAGTTGGGAAATATCTCCGTAAAGATAATATAGCAGAATATAAGGCTAGTGGTTGTATACCTAAAGCGAATGGGAGTTATGGTTCTTTCATATAACAGTGTATTTTGATAATGCAAAGAGTGCCAAGTTTCAATTATTCTTTTAAGAAATGAAGAACAACACGTCAAAATGCATAAACAGACGGACAGACAGATGCAGACAGATGGAAATCATCAAACCATAAGCCTGGATTTGTTTCGCAATCCGGCTAAAAATCTGTATAAAGTGGATGCACCAATGATGTTGGCATGTAAATTGTGTTTAAAACAGGTAGAATGTCATATATGCATTGGTAAATAAATGCCATTCTCATAACTTGTCATTGATACTATCTCCATAGCATTGGAATTATCTCTCTGGCACTGGAGCTATCGCTTCTAAGAAATTGCGTATTTCTCCCCCAGAAACGCTCTCCGTGTTATTTATTTTGTCAACGACACCAACTGGTTGATATTTGATGTGTTCGTGACGATCTGTTCTGTAAATAGCCAAACAAATGTGGAAAAATCTCGGTGGCGACGATAAAGTTGAGAAAAAAATACAAAGTTTGAATGGGCTAAAAGTCCCTGGCGTCAAATTAGGCATCTTTCGAGAACAATTTTGGGTCATGAGCGAAGTTTAAACATAACTAAACAGAATTGCGTTCCCGATTTTTCATATCAAAGCAAATAAAGAAAATAACGCAGAAATAGCAAAGCATACCCACTTTGTTTACCTGTATTTTTGGCGCTGGAACTACCTCGGAAGTGGCGATGGAGCACTTTTGCATATACCTCCAAACAGAGGTAGCTCCACTGATTACCAGCCGTGAGTTATATCATCACCAAAACAAAGTATTAAACATTAATGGATAATTCTACAAAAGCCTCAAATACGAGATGTAACAGAATGCATTGTAGGAGTGCCTTTGTAGCATTTCTTAAACCATTAGCGTCTCCATTGCCGAATGGTTAACGATGTTGCGTTGTAAACCTTAGCCTCTCACCGCTGCATGTTCGAATCCCACTGGGAGCTCAACTTGTAAGTGGGGAAGTGTTAATTCTTACGGATGACGGGAGGTATACAGTACTGGTTCTACCCAGGAAGTGGGTGGTCTGCCTCCACCACAAAAAATCAACCTTCATATATAACCTTACATGTGTTGAAAATGACGTAAAACACCATACAAACAAACAAATAAACCAACAGATTTAATGTGGAGCAATTACCCAGAACTGATCAAACAAAACACTCACTGATATTTGCTTAGATGTTTGAACAATGAAACTGCAGAATGAATAACTTTTATTAGAGACAAAGGACTGCACATGTTGAATTCTGAATTTTGACCAATATATGAAATTATGGACACTTAGTTACTTAAAAGAAAGTAAAAATTAGCTAATTCTAAAACTAATAATGAACTAGACTATTGAAAACTATTAAACTAATAATAACTAACACAACTAACAAAACTAACAATAACTAACAATAACTATCAAAACTAACAAACTAATAATAATTAGCACATTTAACAAAACTAACAATAACTATCAACACTAACTATATATTTGGCTGGGACCCAACCTCTCGTATCGTGCAAAAAAACACTTTTGGTTTACCAGGAAAGATATACTCGTGATTTTTTGCATATCAATAGCAGAAACTGTACTCTATATGAAACCACTGTATGGATTAATGTTATTCTTTGCATTTCGTAACACCAACGCATTTTCTACGGAAGCCCATAAGTGATAAGAAAATATTGATATTCAAAGAAAAAAGGTGTACAAGCTTATATTTTAGCGATATGATTTTGTTTTGAACATAAATAAGACATATGCACGCCTAATTATATTCTGTTTATGCCGAATGCAATTTTCAATTATTTTTTTAAAATCAAAAGCGGTTTAAGGATTGAAGATGGCGGGCAGATGGTGGAGGGAGGGAGGGACGGGCATACACCTTTAGGCTAAAGCTTTCATGCACGTTGTTAATAACTTCTGTAAATTGTTTTCGGTTAAAACCAACTTTACTGTGAAGTTTTATATCGTTAAGATGTCGCTTTCTTACGAACAAGACCAATTTTCTCCTTTTCAGAATAGAGTTATGACCCCTGAGTTACTTAACAAAAATGCACATTTTGGGTAAAGCTTAGGTGCAAGGTTTCTTTATCTTATTTTGGATTTTAACTAAAATTGCTGTGAAGCCTTATATCAAACAGACATCACTTCCTTACGATCAATGTGTACCTTTGCCTTTTCTAAATAGAGTTATGGCCCCTGATTATCTACGAAAATACAATTTTGTGTTGAGTTTATGTTAATTAATCAAGTTTTGTTGAAAATTAAACAACATTTTGGGTGGACATTTTATATATACATAGGATACCAGTATATGTTAATAATATTTATGATACATCAAATTGTTTTGCCATTTTGGAATAGAGGTATGACCCTTAATTTACTTAGAAAATATGGTTATTGCAACAACTATCTTGAATTGTGTAGGGTTTAAACCATATCGTTTAGTGTGAAGTCTTAATAACATTAACATACTGGCAGATATTTAGAATCCGTTCGATTGTACTTTTAGATTTCTTAATACAGTTATGGACCTTTAATTTACCTTGAAAATAGAATAGAATTTAATGCAATTACTGTCTTATCAAATTGCAAACTTCCAAATTGGTTCACTATTTTGTCATAGACGTTTGATTGTATTTATCAGAAAAATAACGGGGGTTTTATTGACTAGTTTTGTTGGAAGGCGATTGAGCGACGTCATTGTTTGGGTATGACGTCTGACAGAGTTTCTCCAAAACATCTTGAATACTATCTAAATGATTTATTTGAAATTTGCACTTTTGTTACATATGATCATTAACTGTCCAACCAACATTGGTGTTTCTGTGACCTTGAGTTTCAATTCTAGGTTCTGACTGATTGAACAGGCAACTTCTGGTTAAGAAGTTTGTCAACGTTTCTCAAACACATCATGAACTTGAATATTTTCCTACGGTTTGTATCGCCTTGATCCATGGGACGCAATGTATTAAATAGTGTAATAGAATCATGTTTACAGTTTAAAACTATAAGTATCACTAAATGTGATCCATATCCTATTTCGAGTCAGAAACAAATTATGGTATAAAAGTCGAGAAGGAAATATAACATTCACAGAACACAATCAATCAACCAAACACACGTATTTGAAACAAACACCAATCACAAGGATAGAAAAGAGCAAAGTATGCGAAATGGCAAACTCAAACGGTTGAAATATGGGTACCTCCTTGGAGTGGTCAGTGACAATATGGGTACCTCCTTGGAATGGTCAGTGACATAAAGGCTGCTGGGTTAAACCAGCTTCTAGAGTGCACCATACCTCACTCTTACCCTATTTTCATTCCAATAAAATTCGACCAGCCAGGCTATAACCCCTTACAAACTAGGAAGTATGAATAGCAATTAGTAGGCAATATAAGTATAACACAAAATGATCATGTATATATGAATAGAAATTCACAGAAAGCCAAAAAGCAAATACTTGTCAGAAGCCAGGACAAAAAAAGAATGATGACGATCAGACAATATTAAATCAAAAATTAGGCCTATTTAGGTAGAAGCACATGCATTCATTACGATATATAGTACTGAAGGGTAGAGAAAGAGAGTAGAAGAAGGCCCTTTACTTTTTACATATACTATAACTATATTCTTTCAAGCCTTCTATATTATATATCGTAATAAATTCCTGTGAGTAGAAGTTATCATAGGGTTCAAAATCAGTCGGGTCATCGCAACATTAATTGTAAAGCATTGTGGCGAACTGTAAATGGGTCAACATCTAAACATGCAGTGCATTGCATAATGATAGGGTCATATCCTATTTTGTTATGTTTGTTAACAAGTTTAACACAGATTGTATTAATGTGATAATGACCAATAATCTTAAAAAGTATGTACATATAGTCACCACAGTATTCACGTTGTGACAGACCTTGTAGCAGAAGTGTTCTGACAATACTTTAAGTAAATCAGGGTATGATAATAAACCTTCGCAAAGGTTTGTCCGGATATAAAACTCAATGAAGCACTATTAAAGCTGGAGTAGATGAGAAGCAAAACAAACTTCCAACTATGTACGGGGTTCCTAATTTACAAAAACAGCCTAATAAAGCACACTTTCTTCCTATTTCTAGTGTCTGCACCACAACAGACATCTCCAAAGGTATAACGTCCTGTCTTACTGCCGCTGTAGATCACGTAACACAATATTGAGCTAAAGCTTATGCTAACTTTTGGATTAATATATTTTGGTCGTTATTACTTTCTTGAAAACGAATGCAGTAAACGTCACACAAAACTTTTTCAAATATAAGCTTATTGCTCTTATTCAATATTTATTTTAGTGAATAAACACTAATGTTTGCTCAGCATTATACTGCGGTAGAATAAAATGTATTCTTTGGCATATCACTCTGCCATTAAAACAATCAAAATGGACTCCACGTTTGTTCTTACCATCACTTTCTAAAATTTCATAGCTCTAAATAGCCTACCTAAAATTAAAATACTAACCTAAATTCATCAAAAATGTCCAAAGTTAGCGGAGTTCCATACAATTGTTTACCACTCAGCACCACCCCATGGCATTAATGGTGTCAGGTCGCGGAGATGATTTCTGATAACCATTTTGATATTTTAGCTATGGTCATGTGACAATTTATGACGTAATCGCAGACTATTTTCTAAGACGTTGACAGAGTCACATGGTGATCCTGGTAAAGATTGGGTAATGATCACTGTTAAAAGGCTTATCAAAGGAGGTTGTCACCTTAATCTTTTGCAATGCACTGCATGTTTAGTGGTTGACCCATTTACAGTTCACCGCTTTGCTTTCCACTTGATTGTGCGATCGACGGAAAGATTGTGGACCTATGATGACGTCTACCTAAATCCTGAAAGGACGGTAACGTTCGATGGTTGTCTTTAATATTGTTTAGTCGTGCCCTTAACAGTGTCAAAACTGAAATGATCTCTCTTGTCATAGAGTTGGCTTATTATTTTTCAGTTTCAATCGCGAGATGTAAATCGAGTAAAGAAGATATAGCAACTATGAGAAATATTAGCTTTTTTGAGGTGAAGTTCTTTGGAAAGAAAGTATATGTAGTAAAGAAAAGAAAGGGTTGTAATTGTCCAATATATCATCCATACACAAAGAGGTATAATAGAAGGCTTCAATTACATCTGCCTAAGCGTATCTGGTAAAAGACTAAAAAAGAAACCTCGAACATAACAAAACAAAAACAAATCTGCAACAAGAGTTGCACATTTCGTTCTCATTTGGGATTCCAACAATTTGTCTATAAACAGTAGTGTCATACTTAACTAGTTCCATATGTGTAAACAGTATTATCTTATATGAATATAAATGCTTCGAAAACAACTACGTGACAAGTCCACATAGTGTAATTGTCCATAACCCTTCAACTAAATATTAGTGAGAATCAGAACTCGTTTACTGTAGTTGCCGTGTACTCAGTCTGAAATTTAAATATTTGCAAACATCAAAGGCGATAACTTTGTAAACCACTCCTCAATTGTTCTCATTGTCAAACGAAACCGAGAGCTTAATAATATTACAGTCGATTCCGTTTAATCGCATATCGGTTAATTGCATATTTCGGTTAATTGCATAAAGTTTTGAAACACAAAACCATTCGTATTCTTTTGAATGTAAAAAAACCTGTATAATCGCATAGGTTTTTGTCACATTCCGGATAATTGCATAACGAATATCTGGCTAATTGCCTACTGAAAGTCAAATTTACCTGTATTTTGCAACTGTTAATTGATTGACGCGGTCACAGAGATAAGCCCGAAGCAAATTGATTGACTTGCCGAGAAAGTTTGCTATTTTGTGCAGTTTCCGTAAAGCTACCACTCCATGACGATCGCTCACCAATCAGCATACACGATTTAATAATAAGTTTGTACGCAATGTAAAGCAATGTGTTGTTAATTATTTATTGCTCTCAGTTTGCTAGTGTCAGTAGAGATGCATATGACATTGAGTAGCTCGTCGAGGTTACTTAATAAATGAAAAATAAAATAAGCTTTTGTGTTATTATCATGGCTGTGTAATTCACACTACAAACAACAGCAAAGCGACGCAGGTTGAAAGAAAACAAATACGCATAAATCTTGCATAAAATCTATCAAATAACAGTAAATACAAAATGGATATGCACAATAATAATCCTATCAAACATTTTACATAGAATTAACTCGCTTTGATGGAGTTTCTATGTAAGTATTAACAGAACAGTAAAACCAAAGTAGAAACGTGCACCGCTACATGTACAAAATGTTCAGTTTCGGTTATTCGAATACTCCGGTTAATCGCATATATTTTCTTGACAAATGGGCTATGCAAATAACCGAAATCGACTGTACCCCGAAAAGCATGATTTTTTTTTATTTAATGCTATTTATTACAATCATCGTGAAAACAATCACGCTCCTTAGTCAGAGGACGATATCCTCTTTGTTCAATTAGAATATTACACAGTAATTGATGATATTTCAAAGGAAAGTAGGAAACAATCAGACGATGGAATTTTTCGACAATTTAGAGCAATAACTTGATACTCGTCTAACCTGTCTGAAATCCGTTTGATATAAAGTTACACGCCAAACTGTGTGAAAATCGAAACCAATTTATTTAATGTATTGTGTACGAAAGCTGAAATTTGCATTTTTGCAATAATCAAGGGCAATAACTCAGTAAGGCAGGTGTCAATTCTGCTCATGTCATCTTGTCAAAGTTCATATTCATATAAAGTCTCACAATAAATAATGTGAAGATCGGAATCCGTTTACTAAAGTAATGTGTGTACTCAAGCTAAAATGTGCCTATTCTTTCAGTAACCAATTGCAATAACTCTTTAAAGCAAGTGTCAGTTTTACTCAGTATTGAACTTGTAAAGGGCCTTGTTGGTATAAGGCCTAACACCATACAACAATTAGTGGAAAGCGGAAACCGTTAACTGCAGTTATTGTGAACACAAGAAATTCGCATTATCCCTGGCACACGACAAAACAAAATTCATAAAAGGTCTATAACTCTTGTTAAAATTAGTAAAGTGTAACATAATCAGGTTTTGATTCTGTAGTTTGATATTTCATATACACATATAGGTTTCAAATACTGGAACTGTATTTGCCTAAAAGGACGTGTGCAAATTTCTGTATTTTCCTTTGAATGTTTGTTAAGCGATTTTCATATATTGGCTTGGTACGAATGGGTTACCGTAGAAATCGCGATGCTGTTACAAAATGCAAAGTATGCCAGAAGTCCATACAGTGGTTTCATATGTACAAGACCCCCATCTGTTAATATTTAAAAAATCAGGAGTATATCTTTCCGGGTAAACGTTTTCGTTTTTTCAGGCTTGGGTCCCCGCCTATATATATATAATAATTATTTATGAAACTACATACTCATAAATACAAATAATACAGAAATAGTGCTTTTAGCTCTACTGATCAGAGATCAGCTCTGATCCTCTAAAACTATTGTATGGATGTTCATGAAACTTTAGTATAGAAATTTTGCCCATGAAGTCTAGTTGATCCTAGTTAAAATTCATGTTGATGTGAAATCCACGATGGCCGCCAAAGCTAAAAATAGATTTTTAAAAAACAAGTTTGTAGCGACTACTTCTTGAAAACTATAAGTGATATTGATATGGGAATTTTTCTAAAACGATCAGCATGACAGGGTGTTGGTCCTTATTGAAAGTTGCTTTGATTCAACATTAAACATGGCTGTCAGCGGCCATCTTTGTTTACATAGAGTTATATAGTAAAAACTTGTAGCGACTACTCCTAAAACTATTTGACGGATTTTCATGAAACTTCACAGGAATGCTGATCTAGCTATCAAAAATATATCAGTAGAGCTTCAAGGTCATTGACCTCTTGTTACTGTTTTCAGAAATCTAACAAGCATGCTAAAGGAATTGACAAAAGTTGTCATTGCTCTTATCATACCACAAGACAGCCCTTTGAGTTATATTTGTTACCGCCCTTCTAAGGGATGTTAAGGGTCCATCCATCCACACGAATACTTATAAATCGGTAAATATTTTCCAATTTTTACCAAATTTGATTTGAAGGTTTATTTCAATAAGAGCAAAATAAAGACAAATGCATTATAATCAGTCTAGGAATAAATTACCTTACATACCTATCAACTGACACATTTTAATATCTGTCAATTGAAGTAAAAATAGAAATTGTATGTAAGGGTAGTTATTGTATAGACTGAAGTATCCTAGACTGCATAGAATGCTGCATGCTGCTGGAGCATCTAAAACACTATGAACAATAATAAAAAGTAAAACAGTCGTCCTTTTTCAAATTGCTGATAATGTGAAAGTGGAAAGATAAAGAATTTGGTATATTTGTTAATTTTAAAGATTATTTCATTAGCTTTCAACTATTAATAGTACTCAACCTTTTTCCTATTTCAAAATTTTGCATAAAAGTCAATATTAAAGCTTGATAGCGACTGGTCTTGTCAAAAGATTGATGTACAATGATAATTTTGGTTGGTGTAACAACATGTGACTATTTCGGATACAACGAGAAAATCGTGCGTACGATCGATTAAAGGCACAATATGTCGATTGATAGAGTTCAATTTCCAGGGTGGCAAAACCACGTGACTTTTCTGCTAAAGATGTGTTAATAAAACGCGCGATTCAGGTAGGTTTTGGCTTTATAACTTTCTTAATATTTATCCGAATTTTATTCCACTAAAGTGCACATACCTCTTCAAAGTGAACTCTTTCCTACACCACAAAATGTAATTCGATTTATCAAGTAGTTTCTGAGATTATCCTTCCCAAAGGATATGAAAGTAAAAAAAATCTATTACCGTGTACATAATTTGGAGGGCTGATGTCATAAATTACTGAATGAACCAAATTGCCTTTTGCGGTAGTGGAAAGAGCTCACATTGCAATAGCATGCACATTTGATTTGAACAAAATTCGTTAAATATTAAAGAAAGTTAGGAAGAAAACCCCTACCTAAATTGAGCACTTAACATTTTTTGCCGTGAAACCAATTAAAAAGTCACGTGGTTTGCCACCCTGGTTTCTATCAATCGATAGAAATTGTAAGTATGGATCAATATTTGCATTCTAAGATGATACGCAATGATGATAAGCAAGATTTTTCCATGAGAAATGTTTGCAAGCAAGTTAGTGTCATTTCTCATTATACAGGCCTAAAGGGAATTAAAATCTGCATAGTGAAAGGCAAGTAATAGCAAGACAAGAAATTTGTCTTAGACTACTTCGCCATATAGGCGGATCATTTGGTGTAATCTGGATAATGTTTTGTTATTTTGTGAAACTCCAAGTTTGGGGACTTCCAAAGTCTTTAGTAAATATGACCTGCTCGAGAAACCATCATTATTTTGAATGTAAAATAAATGGTTTCTTAAGTACATGACTGTATTGCTCAGCTTCTGACAATATTTTTGTAGGCAAAGGAAGTTTGTATATTTACTTCTATACTAAAATAAAATGCATGACGTTTTAACTTAGTGAGAAAGTGATGGTGGGAGTTATACATTTCTGGTTCTATCCAGGAATAAGTGGGTGTTCTGCCTCCAATTTACTGTAGAGCAGGGCCCTGTTTTACTTAAGAAACAACTAATGACAATTTTGATCGAAAGTCATAAATGCTTTACTATGAATTACATTTCAAGTAAACATGATTTGATTTAATTTTCTTACACATGTGATAATTGTCTGCATTGAATACTTAGATGAAAACTAGTCAACTATTTCAAATTTTGATTTCTTGTCAGAATTATCATTAGATGTTTACTAAAACGCAGCCCTGCTGTTTCAATAATACTGCGGAGTAGACTGGTTGACTACAGGGTATTTTAATATAAAACAAAAAAAGGAATATAAAATCGTGTATAAACAACAGCATAGAAATTTACATAAATAATCAATAAAATCTCAAAAGAATGGCTGCTTTTGGGGATGTTTGGAATCAAAGTTGTTGGCAAAAGGAAGAGAATAAAGTAGTGTTGTGCTAATTAGTATTCATCACAGACGTTTTGTTGTTTTTCATAATTTACAGATCTCTAAAACTAACCAACTGTATTTAAACAGACACATTAATTTGAAAAACTTTGCAGTATTAGCTGCACTACTTAATGCAAATAGCTACACAACGTGAGCAGGCATTTGGAAAAAATATGATTTCTGTGATTTCCGCAAGAAATAAACATATCTTTTCGATGTTTTTTTCTGACAGCTTCCTTGGTAACACATTACGTGGCCCCGCCTTAATTCCATTACGGGATGGGAAAGCATATATTAGCAGAATTTCATAACGGATATTTACTGAAAAAAAACGTGATAACCTGTTTAAAATTACCTATTAAATGTTTTAATTTTACAATATGCAAACTGTGTAAGCCGAAATTAAGGTTTTATTTCATACCCCAGCCAACAGCTTTTTTTTTTGCTTCTTGGAGAATGGGTATGAAAGTTAATACACGGACCATGTAATGAAGCATCTAACCAATAAACCTTGACTGTGTGGTACATTTTTTACGATGTCTGCTCAGATTACAAACGGAAATACATTGTGTATTTCTGCGCATATATATATCCCAATGGCAAATGCCTAACTTGGTCAATCTTTTCATAAAATATAACTTCAGGAAACTGACCAAACTACAAATGCTTGTAGCATAAAGATGATCATGAGCATATTTGACACATGTTTTAGAGTTATTTATCTTAATCAAAATAAGCAAATTTCGTGCTGTTTATGTAATTTAAAAGATCCTGGATTTGTTTAAAAGTTCCTGGTTGAGTTTGACCAACAGCAAAATTGTCTCATGCATTATATTTATAGTGGTTTCTCCCAATACCTTCGGTTCTCTTATATTGCAGTTTTTGGATTTTTTCGAATATTTTTATCATTTGGACATTTTCCTTAATATTTACGTTTGACCAATAAATCACCGAAAGTGTGCGCGTCTGACAATATGTTTGCTATGAGAATAGAAAAGTATTGGAGAATAGTCCATATAAAAATTGCATGAGTGAAAATATAAAAGTTTTCTCACTTTGAGAGATGAAATCAAATCTGTCATTCACGACAAAACAACAAATTTTATTTTTTTTATGATTTTACAAACAATTTTTAGGGAAACTACATTAGAACAACAAGGGAGGCAATTTCAGTAACTATATAAATACACATGTTTTGCCCTACTACAAAAAATAGTCCAAAGATATTTTATTTATACCTAAATAGAATAATTTTTTTAATATATTTATATTGGCAGTCATTTCCTTTTAACTTTTAAAATCCATTTCTAATCATTGTTTGAATAGAATGTACTCTTCGCAGTGTGATTTCTCTTGACATGTTTACATTTGCGTAGGAATATCTTGTGAACGGTTTTACAGTGCATTTGTGTTGGTTGTACATTTAAAAGTAGTTTCATCGGTGAAAGAATAAAACGATATTTCACACTTTTATTTCATTGCTAAAATCCACTATTTCACTGCTTATCATAAAATAATACTGATTATTTTAACCCTAAACAGTCCCGCTATATTAGGGAAACCATCCAATATTTGTTAAAACAACGTAAACAATTTTCAGCTTGTTTACGTAACAACTTAAGTAAATGGTGTCTGTTTTTCACCAGTCTTGGTCATAAATGAAATAAAATTGGGTTTTACAAGCTGTCAACACAATTTAGATTGTATTGGGAAAGTGACCTCAGACGGAGATGAGAAGAAGGATAAAAAAAATCTAACCAGTGGGAGGTGACAGCAGCTCTTAATCTCAGGCTCGTATCTTCTCTCAGGGTCATATCTTCTGAGTAGCATTTTATTACAAAGATTTTGGAACCTTAATTGTCAATGAGCAGAATACGTTATGCCAAAATAAGAGAATTTCTTTATGCCATATTCAACTAAAAGGTATTGGATATTAACCAAATTTGCTTTTACGATTTGCTTCTATTAGATCTTGGACAGTTTGACAATCGATGTAAGCATTACAGATATATTACCCTTGATTAAATAAATGAATTGAAGCACAGTGTATGCAAAACCTTTAGTAAGTATTGAATTTCACCATACTGGTAAAAATGTTTGTTCACCATATTTGTTAAGAATATTTGTAGCGTCTCTGTGGCTGGGATAGTTAAAAGGTTCTCGCCTCTCACCGATGCGGATTTGACTCGCACTGTCAGCTTGACTTGTCAAGTAAAAAGGTGTCGATTCTAATGGATGGTGAAAGGTATACAGTACTGGTTCTACCCAGGAAAAACAAGATGGTCTGCCTCTAAAATAGACAGTCCTAGAGAGCCTATAGGGCATAACAAGTGCTAAAAAAATGTATATCACCATTCAAACAAAACAAAAGTATGTTTGTATCTTTTGAATGGAATTGAAATGGAAGTCAGTGGCTTTCAAGTTGTACACATTGCAATTGGTCAAAATTACATCCAAAATGGCCACCATCACTATAAATATTAGAAACCTTCAAATATCTTTTTCTCATGAACCACTGAACAGATTTCAAAAGTTGTCTTTATTAAATGATTGCCACTTTGTAACCTATATACTAATATAGTCCCTAAAGTCAACATAATTTGTATACAGAGACATCCCATGATTTACATTAGTAAAAGATGGGGTTCTTAGTCCTGTTTGGAATTAGTAAAACATTGGTTACGATGGTTTGTTGAATTGTGTTTAACATCATTTGCAGCCCATTTTTAGATCACCTGAGCCTAAGGCTTAATGTGATCTATTGGGATCACTCTTCATCCGTTGTCCGTAGTCATCGTCGTTAACTTTTGCTTCAAACAGCTTCTCCTCAAAAACCGCTTGACCAATTCTGACCAAATTTCACGTGGATGATCCTTAGATGAATGCTTTTTAGATTTGTTAAAATTAGGTTATCGCAACATCCAAGATGGCCACCATTACCATATATGGTCGAAACCTTAAAAAATCTTCTTCCCTAGCACTGCTGGACAGACTTCGACAGTTTATCTTTTAAAATTATCGCCAACGCCTATTGGCTTAAACGCCATTAAGGTTGTTTAAATGGTGACCCTGGGGTCAAATTTGGCCACAGTTTTACATAGACTTATATAAGAAAAAAAATTAAAATCTACTTCTTGTAAACTACAAGAGCCAGAGGTTTAATATTTTGTATTTACTATAAGTTTATGATCCTTAACCAATTTTGTTCAAATGGTGAGCCTGGGGTCACATTTGGGCCCGCCCCAGGGGTCACATGTTTTACATAGACTTGTATAGGGAAAAACTTAAAATATCTTCTTCTCTGAAACTACAAGAGCCAGAGGTTTAATATTTTGCATTTGCTATAAACCTATGGTCCTTTACCAATTTTGTTCAAATGGTGACCCTTGGGTCACATTTGGCCCCGCCCCATGGGTCACATGTTTTATAAAGACTTCTATAGGGAAATATTTAAAAAATCTTCTCTGAAACTACAAGAGCCAGAGGTCACATTTGGCCATGCCCCAGAGGTCACATGTTTTGCAAAGACTTGCATAGGGAATTTTTAAAAAAAATCTTCTTCTTAGAAACAGCTTGGTCAATTTTGACCAAACTTCACATGTCTGATCCTTAGGTGAATGTTTTTCAAATTTGTTAAAATTAGTTAACACGACATCCAAGATGGCCACCATAGGAAAACCTTTAAATTACTTCTTGTACACTGGGAAGTGAAGGCCATGGGTTCAAATCCCACTGGAGTTAATAAAAAAAAAATAAATTCAATTCTTCATTTTTAGCTCTACTGGCCGAAGCCAAATGGGAAGGCGAGTTGTCCATTGTCCGGCGTCGTCGTCCGTCGTCGTCTGTTTACTTTTTCTCGTTAACTTTTGTCTCGTTAAATAGATAGACCCTTCATTTTCCATCTGATCTTTACCAAACTTTACCAGACTGTTAGTGTCAATAAAAGCTCGGACAAATTCGAAAACCAGCCAAATTGGACCAGTAACAGCAGACTTATGGCCTTTGATTTAGTTAAAAATGCTATATTTTGCCTCGTTAGGACGAAAAGGCCTTCATTTTTCATCCGATCTTTACCAAAATTTACCAGATTGTTAGTGTCAAAAAAAGCTTGGAAAAGTTAGAAAACCAACCAGATCGGACCAGTAACAGCGGAGTTATGGCCCTTGATTTCATTAAAAATGCTATATTTTACCTTGTTAAGGTGATATGGCCTTCATTATTAGCTCTACTGGCCATAACAAGATGATTTGTCGCACGCAAAACCCAGGTTCGTACCTCAAAGGTCACACTTGAAGTTCATAGGTCAAAAACAGTTAAGCAATTTTGTGTCCGGACCGTAACGTCACAACCCCTGCAGGGATTTTTAAATAACTTGGCACAGGTGATCACCATAACAAGACGATGTGTTGCACGCAAAACCCAGGTCAGTATCTCAAAGGTCAAGGTCACACTTGAAGTTCGTAGGTCAAAAACAGGTACGCAATTTCGTGTCCGGACTGTAACGTCACAACCCATGCAGGGATTTTTAAATAACTTGACACAAATGATCACCATAACAAGACGATGTGACGCGCCCAAAACCCAGGTCTTCAAGGTCCAATGTCAAATAACTCTGGCATTCATTGACGGATTTTCAAATAACTTGGCACAAGTGCTCACCACAACAAGACGATGTGTCACACACAAAATCCAGGTCTGTGGCCCCAAGGTCAAGGTCATACTTAGAGGTCAAAGGTGACTTCAGGGGCATTTGTCACTTACAGTGATATTTCTTGTTTAAATTTGTTAAAATAAGTTAAACATGAAATCCAAGATGGCAACCATTGAAAAGTCTTTCAATTACTTCTTGTACACTGGGAAGCTAGGGCCATAGGTTCAAATCCCACTGGAGGTAAACCTTTTTTTTTTTTTTTAATTCTTCATTTTTATTTCGCCTTTTCGAACAAAAAAAGAGACACATGTTTTGCTTTTCTGGTGGCGATGGCGGTGAAGGCGTCAACATTCAAAGATTTGCATTTAGATCATTTTCTCACAAACTGTATTTACTAGACCTTTCAAACTTTGCTTATAGTTGTATCTTGGGTGGTACATTGCAACGTGACAAAGCAAATGTGGAAGTGACCTTGACCCTCCAGGCAAAGGGCAGATAACTTAATAATTTTTACCTTCAACTTTTGCATTGTCAATTTCTCGCAAACACAATTTCTCGCAAACACTGAATGGTATACAAATGGTATAGCAATGGTAAATCAATGCAATTTAAATGGAAAAAGACCATTTCTTTTTACGAAGGGCCCTGGTTTAGCAAAAGGAAAATTTGCATTCAAGGATAATGGTCAACCACAAACACACACAGAAACAAAGAACAACTTTAAAGATGAATAAAAGGCGAAATAAGACATCACAAACACAAAAGGTTGACAATAAGGCTACCGCCTTGGAATGGTCAGTGGCAAAAAAGGCCGCTGGGGGTTTAAACCAGGTTCTAGGGTGCACCAAACCTCACTTACCCTACTGTCATCCCAATAACAGTGTAAATAAAGAATTCCCACCAAGAACTATTCTCTAACTAACAAGGCAGCATTAATAGGCAATATAAGTAAAACACAAAGATGTTCGTGTATATATAAATACAAAAACCAATAGCCTAGAAGGCCACAAAGAAGGTACTCAATGACTTGGCAGAAGCCAGGGCAACAAGAGAACAAACCATTGAGGGCACAACAAGACAAGATTGCAGACAAACATCAAACGTCACCGTCCCTTTGAGCTTTAGGTAGACGTCATCATAGGGTCCACAGCCTCTCCAGTCATCGCACAATTAAAGAGGAAAGCATAGTGGCAAACTGTAAATGGGTCCACCACCAAGCATGCAGTGCATTGCAAAATAATAGGGTCTAACATTTTAACAAGTTTAACAAAGATAGTATGAAAGTGATCATGACCAAGGATCTTACGAAGTTTGTAAATCACGTCACCATAGCAGTCAGGTCAATGTGATAGTCCTTGTCACAGAAGAGTTCTTAAATTACTTTTATATTTGGAAAGAAGATCAGGGTTACGATAATAAAAATTTTCGAAGGTTTTACGAAGTTTATGGTAATGGTAGCCCTGATGGAGTAGCTTTTTAGTTATACAAAAATTATGAATATTAAATTCCTCAACTTCAGTACAAGCTCTAGAACAAGAGGCCCAAGAGGGCCTGTGGACGCTCTACTGGCTAATATGGCTCTTATGACATCAATGAAGCGAGTGACTATCGTCTTAAAGAGGCAAAATATAGCATTTTTAACTATATCAAGAGCAGTAACTCTGTCATTACTGGTCCGATCTGGCTGGTTTTCCAAGTTGGCCAGTAGAGATAATAAAAAAAAAAAAAATGAAAAAAAAACACAAATTAAAAAAAAATATATGAAAAAAAATAATAATAAAAAAAAAAGAAAATAAAAAAATAAAAAATAAAGAAATTTAAAACAAGCATTGATGTAAAACTGTGACCCCCGGGTCAGCATTTGAACAAAATTGGTAAAGGACCATAAGCTTATAGCAACAGCAAAATATTAAACCTCTGGCTCTTGCAGTTTCAGAGAAGAAGATTTTTTAAGTTTTTCCCTATACATGTCTATGTAAAACATGTGACCCTTGGGGCGTGACCAAATGTGACCCCAGGGTTACCATTTGAACAAACTTAGTAAAGGACCATAAGCTTATAATAATTGTAAAATATCAAACCTCTGGCTCTTGTAGTTTCCGAGAAGAAGATTTTTTAAAAATAAATCCTATATAAGTCTATGTAAAACTGTGACCCTCGGGGCGGGGACAAATTTGACCCCAGGGTCACCATTTGAACAAACTTAGTAGAGGACCATAAGCTGATGCTACATGTAATACATGAGAGCTCTGTGCCTTGTGGTTTCAGAGAAGAAGATTTTTTAAACTTTATTCCTATATGAAAAACATGCAAAACCTCAATATACAAACTTTGGACCCACGAGGCACGGCCATTTTTGACCCCGGGGACTTTATTTGAACAAACTTGATAGTCTAGGCGTTGACGATCATTTTAAAAGAAAAACTGTTGAAATCTGTCAAGCGGTTCTGGAGAAGAAGATTTTTTAAGGTTTCGACCATATATGGTAATGGCAGCCATCTTGGATGTAGCGTTGATCTAATTTTAACAAATCTAAAAAGCATTCATCTAAGGATCATCCATTTGAAGTTTGGTCAAAATTAGCCAAGCGGTTTCTGACGAGAAGTCGTTTGAAGAATTCCCTATACATGTCTATGTAAAACATGTGACCCTTGGGGCGGGGCCAAATGTGACCCTAAGGTCACCATTTGAACAAACTTGGTAAAGGACCATAAGCTTATAGTAAATGCAAAATATCAAACCTCTGGCTGTTGTAGTTTCTGAGAAGAAGATTTTTAAAAAAAAAATCCTATATAAGTATGTAAAACTGTGACCCCCGGGGCGGGGACAAATTTGACCCCAGGGTCACCATTTGAATAAACTTAGTAGAGGACCATAAGCTGATGCTACATGTAATACATGAGAGCTCTGTGCCTTGTGGTTTCAGAGAAAAAGATTATTTAAAGTTGTTTCCTACATGTCTATATGAAAAACATGCAAAACCTCAATATGCAAATTTTGGACCCCCGGGGCATGGCCATTTTTGACCCCGGGGACTTTATTTGAACAATCTTGATAGTCTAGGCGTTGACGATCATTTTAAAAGAAAAACTGTTGAAATCTGTCCAGCGGTTCTGGAGAAGAAGATTTTTTAAGGTTTCGACCATATATGGTAATGGCAGCCATCTTGGATGTAGCGCTGACCTAATTTTAACAAATCTAAAAAGCATTCATCTAAGGATCATCCATGTGAAGTTTGGTCAAAATTAGCCAAGCGGTTTCTGAGGAGAAGTCGTTTGAAGAAAAGTTAACGGACAGACGACGGACGGACGACGGAAGACGGACAACACACCATCCCATAAGCTCTGCTGGCCCTTGGCCAGTAGAGCTAAAAATGAATAAGTTGGGACACATAGACCCCATAAGAAGTTGCTCGGGGAACATCCTCATCCAAATGGGGATAATTAACAATATCAAAATTAATATCGTCTCTCTTGTCATATATTTTGCTAATTATTTCATCATTTTCAATAGAGAGATATAAATCGAGAAAAGAAGCATTAGTATCAGAAATATTGTTAAGTTGTAGTTCTTTAGAATATATATTATTAACCATAGTAGAAAAGAAAGTGTTGTCAGTGTTCAATCCAGATACCGAGAGGTGTCATTAAAGGCTTCAATAATGTCTGCCTGAGTATTTGGTGAAAGACTCAACATGAAATCTCTTTCATAGCAATATAAAAACAAATCTGCGACAAGGGGTGCACAGTTCATACCCATATTGATACCAAAAATGTGTCTATAAACGGTAGTTCCATACCTGACGAAAATATCTAATAGAAAGATGAGTGCTTCACAAACTAGTTTGCATTTGAAGTCCATGTGGTCAAAGATGGCTGCAACCTCTGGTTCCAAAGTTTGTATGTAGAGATTTTGCATGTTTTTACATAGGCTTACAAAAGGAAAGACTTCAGTCAGCATTTGCAAAAGAACACTATTTTCATCATTGCAAAGATCCTCAGGTGATCGACTCAGGGCCATCTTGGCATTCTTGTTTTAATTGAATGTCGATTTTTTTTGTGGGGATGGCAGACCACCCACATTTTGAAGACACTTTAGAAGCACTTTGTCATCCATTACACTAACCTGCAATCTAACCTTGGCCAATAACTTGAAAAGTATGACCTATAGTCATAAAACTTCACACTCATCTCCGTCTTACTTCCAGGAATGTTGTTACACATGTCACTTTTTATTAATATAAAACTTTGACATGCAACCTAACCAAGCTTGTAACTGATCATAACTTTAAAAGTATTTGACCTATGTTTCTTTGGCTCTTGAACATAAGTCATCAGGATATCTTTTACAACATGATATGGAATGTAGTGCAGCAAAGCCAAAATATGTTTCTTTTCCTTAGGAGAGAACAGTTCACCTCTAGGAACTGTCTTTATGCCCCCATCACCAAATGATCCATCCGTTCGAGCGTCTTTCTGTCCATCTCAAAAAATGTGTGTGTCTATCTCTTCCAAGAGTTTCCAACCGATTGTTTCAAAAACTGTACAGGATTTTTACCTATGATGTCTAGATGTGTATGTCAATTCAGCATGAAAATCAACCTTGTATTACTGGAGTTATAGCCCTTTTTTTGTTGAATTTTACATTAAAACATCTTGTGTGTCTGCCTTCTCCCACAGTTTCTAACCGATTGTTTTGAAACTTTACAGGATGCTTAAGTATGAGGCCAAGATGTGTATATCGCTTTTGCGTCAAAATGCGCCATGTATTACGGCCCTTTTTCCTTCAGATGTTACATTTTCTGTGGATTGATTTCAATGGGGGCATCTGTTTCCCATGGACACATTTCTAAAAGAACTCAGTAGAATATATAATAGTAATTTTTCTTTTTCTGCCAAGTTCACTCAAAATGTTCAAACTATTTTATCCTGTTAACATACCCCAGAATCGTTCTATACAGTTGATGTATTTCCCTGAACTTGATTAAAAAGGATTGATAACAAATTAAGAATTTAATGAATCACAAATTCCCCCGAGACGGTTTTTAAATTGGCTGATTGAAAACTGCCTGGAAATAGAAACAATGAATTACAGGATGAGCTTTTAATAGAATTGCATCATTGCTCTTTGATAATTACTTTTCATTAGTTTTTAACAACTGAGCAATTTATTTTCTGTCTCTTCACTGTAAACAATGCATGATTATAAACGTTATTTTCTGAGTTAAATATTATACCAGAGGGAAGATCTTTTGACGGAAAGGGTTTTCAGCACTCCATAGACCGTTGTTTGATTCACTACTTGGAAATTGTATAGGTAATGTTTCTAGCAGAATACCGAACTATTGCCCTTTAAGTATTAAAAATAACACAATAATTGGTTTCCGATGAATAACTTCAGAAAGCTTCTATGTATGGACACTAAATTTACTTCCTGTTTTTGAGATGTATTCGTTGGATCAAGCTGAAGATGTGTACAATGTTTCATTGTTGTAGAATTATTTTGACAGTTATTAGCCACAATCACTTGTAAAAGGCAAGGTTAAGTTCCTTTTTTCAAAGGGAAATAATTAAAAAAATTGATCAGAGAGGGGTGTGCCTTTTTATGTCACCTGAGAAGCATGGCAGACACTTATGTTTTACTTTGTCTGCCATCTTGCGGTGTTGCTTGTCATTTGTCGTCTGTTGTCCGTCGTCCATCGGTAGTCACACTTTTCATTTCCGGACAATAACTTCAGGAATGAGTAATTGGAACAAAACTGTGTAGGTAACTGAAATAGAAAGAAAGGTTGGTATTGCATTTGAGGTCACTTTGGTCTAAGTCAAGGTCACTATTACTAAAATAGAAAATGGTTTCTGGCCAATAACTTCAGTCAGTAATAAGATATTGGAAAAAAACATGCTGTGTATCTAGCTTATATGGAATTGAATTGAATTGGGTTTTACGGTGCACCAACACATGAAAGGTTATATGGCACCTAACAGGAATGAACATGCCAGGCTCGTCCTTCATTTACATCAAGATAAAATATGGAAAATGGGCCTCCAACCTTCTAACCTTTAGAACTGCACAGTTGCTGCAAATTCTATAGTAAACACTCCATTTATGATGGAGACACATTTCCACGTTTGCATACGCGGTGTCATGATGAAGACCTTGAATGAGCATGATAAAAAATGTCAAAATGAACATGAAGGGGGCATCCTACCCATCTGCCTCTAGCGGAATTTGCAGTGGTTGTATTCTACCCTGGCAACCACATGCCGAAGCTTATATGGAAAGGAAGCCTTGTATTGCATTTGAGGTCATTGGGGTCAAGGTCGCTACTAAACATAGAAAAAATGGTTTCTGGCCAACAACATTGTAACAAAACTCCTTATGCAGGTCACAGCTTATATGGAGAGGAAGGTTTGGATTGCATTTGAGGTCACTCAGATCAAGGTCAGACTCACTATTACTAAAAATAAAGTGTTTCCGGTTATGTTTTCATAACTTCAGTTATGAATGAAATAATGGAACAAATTTGTTGTGTAGGTAGCTTATATGGATAGAAAGCAATGGTATTGCATTTAAGTAATGGTTTCCAGCCACTAACTTTAGGTTGGAATGAGATATTGGAAAAAAACTTGCTGTGTATGTAGCTTATATGGAAAGGAAGCTTGGGATTGTAGTTGAAGTCACTAGGGTCAAGGTCACTGTTTTTTTTTTAATATAATATCTTTATTTTCAACATTCTTTTTT